>VZQC01012376.1:3336665-3387000 GCA_009823505.1 Rhizomys pruinosus
CTCAGAGAGATCCTCCTGCCTCTAACTCTGTAGCACTGGGATTAAAGGTGAATATGACCACACCTGGCTGAAATCACTTCTTTAAAAAGTTAGAAATGTATCGCTATCAATATCATAATTCAAAAAGTACAAATGAATGAAAATTAGTAATAGTGACCTATTTTAACAAATAATTAACAAATATAAATTAAAGCTGCTATTATGAAAATGTGTATTTTGATACAATTCATAAACATATCCTCACAAATCCAAACCTGTAACCATTGCAACAGCTCTCCTTGACAGAGCATAAAATAACTCAGCTTTATTAAGTGAGCTTAATTAAGTTCCCTTCTGTCTTTAGTTTGGACCTAAAGACTGCAGAGATCTTTTTACTTTGGCCTTATTTTAGAATGAAGTAATTGCAATTTAATTTAATTGTGTTGCATTGATTAATAAGAAACACAATTTACGACTTAATGATTAATAATGTAGATTGCTACATAATGTTTTAATGACTCAGATTTCATCAGGAAGTAAAGAGTATTCAGCTTTAGTTCTGACAAAATCCCCATATGTTCATGATCACCTGAAAGGAACAAGAAAACAACAGTAAATACACAAGTTTTTGCAGTACTAGCAGTTTAAAAACACAGACATTAGCTGTGTTTGAAGAAAATATGTACTTTCCCCAGCACTCAGAAAGCAGAGGCAGGCAGATATCTGCGAGATGGAGACTAGCCTGGATTACATAACAAGTTCCAGGCCAGCTAGGAAACCTTGACTCAAAAATCAAAAACAAAGAAAAATCCCCCCAAACACTGAAAATTAGCATTATTTGATTAATATGTAGGTTTCCTTCCTCTAACTTCATGGAAGAAATGAAATCCAAAATTGACTTTGGGTGGGCAGGAGTCTACTTTTTCATGTATAATGCCTGTTTCATAGAAATATATCTATGGGGCTAGAGAGATGCCTCAGCAGTTAAGAGCACTAGCTCTTCTTGCAGAGGACCCAGGTTCATCGCCCAGCACCTACATGGTGACTAAAAACTGTCAGTAACTCCAGTTCTTGGGGAATCGAATGCCAACTTCTGACCTCTGTGGAGATTGCAAGACTTGGGTGCACACATATTCATGTAGGTGATACACTCATATACATAAAATAAATAATAAATAATCTATTTAAAAGAAATACCTATCTGTAACTCCCTCTACATGGGAAGCTTTGATGCTTTCTTTATTGGATAAGTCTTCAGGAAAGTGGAATAGAACCAAGACATAGCTTTTCTATGTGAAAATCAAAAGAAGAGTTTTTCGAGAATTTGATTTTAAATGATGTGTGTGTAGTAACAACAGTGTGTAATAATAGTTTAAATTATTAAATAACAATGTCTGAAATATAGTGGTTTCCAAACTTCAAAGAAAAGTTTGGAAATGAGGATTATTAGCTACATTTACAGCAGGTTGTCCAAGTTTGGTTAATCATAATTGTGGTACATATATTCAACTATTTACAAATTATTTTTATGGTGATTACACTTTAAAAATAAAAATTGAGGAGTTGGAAGATAGCTGCATGGGTAAAGTACTTGCCACACAAGTGCAAAGACCTGAGCTTGGCGCTCTAGAACCCATGTGATGCTGGACAAACTAGCATGTGTCTGTGTTCCTGTGGGAGACATGAGTCAAGGGTTGGATGTTCTCCAGTTGGTCACAGGCCAGGTAGCCTGGCATACACTGCACGAAAAGCAAGAGACCGTTTCCAACAAGGTGGAAGGTGAGGACCAACACCTGAGGCTGTCCTCTATGTCGTGGCATATCCATACTCACAGTCACACACAAACATATGTGTACACAGACACACGTGCAAACACACCATACACATGCACACAAAGATAAAACATATAACATTATAAAATGAACTGTTATTCAAAGAGAGTACACACATGACTTCCCTTCTTTCTTTCCCACCTCCAGGCATTCATCCATCTATAACATTTTGGTTTATTTATCTCTATTTTATGTGTCTGAGTGTTTTGTCTACATGCATATAAGGGTACCACATGTACGAAAAGCCATCAGAGGCCAGAAGAGGACATCAGATACCCTGGAACTGCAATTAGGGATGGTTGCGAGCCACCAATGGGGGCCTGGAAACCAAACCCAGGGTTTCTGGAAGAGTGTCCAGTGCTCTTAAATCCTAAACCATCTCGATAGCGCCTCCTTAATCCATTTTACAATGTACCCACAATCCCTCTCATAGTCCGTCACAAAAGTCCTTTCCTAGTCTTCTACCCTCATGTAGGTAGCTCTTCTGTAGGTCACTCACTTGTCATAATAATTTATCAGTCAGTGTTTCTGGAAGGAGCACCTTCCAGAGGCAGAATTCTGACCTCTGGGCTTCCCTGATCGTCGGTTTTTATGATTCCCCATTGCTCTCAGAATTGCCAATGTAGCGTTATAGCTCCCTTGTAAATGGATCCCATGAGAACATAGCGTGTAGCCTCAGTTCCCTCTCTTTCTTCTTCATACAGTTAATCTCCCCTAGCATCTGCTCACGAGTGCTTACCTACATGTTAATCTCCCCTAGCATCTGCTCACGAGTGCTTACCTCCATGTTAATCTCCCCTAGCATCTGCTCACGAGTGCTTACCTACATGTTAATCTCCCCTAGCATCTGCTCATGAGTGCTTACCCACACGTTAAGGTTTAGCTGGATGATATGAGAATGGCATTTAATTTTGTGGATTTGCAATACTTTATATTTTATGACTCATGCTCTAGAGATATTTTTAAAGCCTTTTATAGATTAAATGCTTTCTTTACTTTTTTTTTTGGTCTTTTTGAGACAGGGTCTCCTTGTAGCCCCGGCTGGCCTGGAAATCACTCTGTAGACCAGGATGGCCTTGAACTCACAGAGATCTGCCTACCTCTGCCTCCTGAGTGTTGGGATTAAAGGCGTTCACCACCATGCCTAGCTAAATACTTTCTTTTTTACATGTGTGCATTTATATATGCATGTATGTGTATGTGCATGTTCATGTGTGCAGGCCAGAGGTTGGTTGACATTAGGTGTCTTCCTAACTTGCTATTCACTTTAATTTTTGAGATGGGATGTGTCAATGAACCTAGAACTCACCATTGTGCTAGACTGGCTGGCCAGCAAGCCCCAGGGATTCTCTCGCCTGTCTCTGATTGCTGGAATTACATGAGTATATTTCCACCCCTATCTTTAATTAATTAATTAATTGTTTACTTATTTATTTTACTTTTATGCGCATGAGTGTTTCGCCTGCATGTAGGGCACCCATGTTGTGCAATGTCCATTGAGGCCGGAAGATGGCATTTAGTCCCCTGTAACTGGAGTTATGAATGGCTATTAGCCACCCTGTGGGTGCTGGAAACTGAACCTTGGTCATCTGCAGGAGCAGCCAGTGCTCTTAACTGCTGAGATCCCTGCAGCCCTTACCCCTACCTTTTTAATGCAGATTCTGGGGACTGAACTCTGTTCCTCATGCTCCTAATGACAAACACTTTGCCAACTAAAGTGTCTCCGCAGCCCCAGATTAAATGCTTTCTACAGCTAGGCATTATATCTTTTTCTCCCTTTTCTTTGTAAGCTTTGAAATTTTTGAATCCAATTCATATAATTATGTTTTCTTTCTTTTGAGTCTGGACAAATTAATTAATATTTTTGTACATATCTACCCACCTCCAAGTCTCTTCATAAAAAGAAATCATTATAGCCCTCTCATAAAGATGCAGCACAAGAATATAATGTCATCTGCAGCGCTCCCCAAGAGAAAAGAGGAGTATTTTTAAATGACCACTTGGGCAGACATTACATCTTCCTACTGTTCAGTCCTCTTAACTAATGTCAGCCTCTGTGTGATTCATTTTCCAAAGTTGACTTCACCAATTTTTTTGCCTTGCTTTTAAGTTTTAAAATGTGCAACTTCAATGAGTTATTGAACTGCTTTCCCACCGAAGCCGCTCTACTTCATTCTGAACACCATCCATCCCATGAGCTAATTGCAGAAATAGGAGACGCATTTGTTTTCTCTGGCACTTATTTTCAAGTCTTGTGGTTGTTCCCAAGCCTTTTGCAGCTTCTTGTCCATCTCTAGCTGTTCATTATCTCCCTTATTCTTCACAGATATCCTCCTCGCCATCCTCTTCCTCCAAGAGATAAGTGCGGTCTAGCTTAAATCTCTGCTCCTACACTCTCATAGCATGCCCACTGCCATTGATCCAAAGACAGAGTGTTAAGAAATCACTCTTTAAATTTTGTATTAATTTTCTGTGTATTCATATATTGCCAGCATGTAAGTGCACCTGTGTTGTGCAATGCCCAAGAGGTCGGGAGAGTGTGTCAGATCCCCTGGAACTGCCAATACAGATGGTTTGTTAGTTGCCATGTGGAGGCTGGGAATCGAACCCGGGTCCTCTACAAGAATAGCCAGTGTTCTTAACCACAGAGTCATCTCTACAGCCCCAAGAAATCATTCTTCATCCTGGCTGTGTTTGAAAACACCTCAGTTCAAGGTCCCATCCCACAGAGAATCTAATTAAATTGCCTCCGTGAAGCTTTGAACATTATTTTTTTTCTCTAAAACTCCTGAGGTGATTCTACTGGCAGCCGGATATGAAGAGACCCTTTTATGCTTTCCTGGGACCTCAGCTAGTCGTGGTTTGGTGTGCAAATGACTTTTATTAATGGACAAAGTCTGACTTTTAAATAACCCCAGCAAAATCGCACACTCTTGGGTCTGATGACTGTAATATCTCCTTGGCAACCTTAGTTTAGTACTCTACCCCAAAGATAATTAATGAATGTGAGGATGCTAGAGAATTGACATATTAAGTGCTGTAAACAGTACCCATTGTGCACAATGGAGATTGGGAAAGGATGCATGACCTTGTGGGCAAGATATATTAGGGATGAAGAGGCTGGATGGTCTCCTACCATAGTCTCTTAAGATTAAGGGTAGAGCTGAACTTGAACTTGTACTTCCTCAAGGAAGCTGGGGCAACCATTGTGAATAAACTGTGGGTGTGGCCTGACCTGACAGGTGGTTGGAGGCAGAGGGATGGACATGGACAGTCTATTCAGGGGATTATGATGTTGATCTAATAATAAACACTGCACCTTGGTTTAAACTTACCCCCAAATGTGATGTTCTGAAGGCTAGATTGGCAGCTTGGTGAAAACTGGTCCAACTTTAGAAGATAGGGAACCATGGAAGAAGACTGTGTGCCCCTGGCTTTCTCTCTGTCTCGTCTTTGTCTCTGTGTCTGTCTCTGTCTGGTCTCTCTCCTGGCCCCATGTGGTGAGCAGCTTTCTTTCTCCATGCACTCTCTGCCGTGCTGATCTGCCTCATCATAGGTCCAAAACAACACAGCTCAGAGACCATGGCCAAAACCTCTGTGTTGGTATCATAGGCGCCACGTATTTGAACACTTGGTCAGTTGGTGGCGCTGTTTGGTTGGTTTAGGAGTGCTACCTTGTTAAAGGAAGCGCGTCACTGGGGCGGGCTTTGAGCCTAGATACCTCATCCCAGTTAAGTCTCTCTCTGTTTCCTGTGCTCCTTGAAGATGTGAGTGCTCAGTTTTATCCTCCCACCTGCCTCCTGCCATGTCTCCTCACTACCTTTTCCAGCCAAAAGCTCCAAAATCCTTCCAGAATCTTCCCAGGAAAATATATGGTCGGGTCCTTCCCAGCAGTACTCCACCAGGCTGGCCGGGAACTCACAAAGATCTGCCTGCCTCTGCCTAGGATTCTATTGCTGTGATAACTGCACTGACCAGAATCAACTTGGGAAGGAAGGGGTTTATTTTTGCTTAAGCGTCTCAGTCACTGTTTTATCCTTGGGAAGCCAGGGTGGGAATCCAGGGCAGAAACCTAGAAGCAGGACCGCAGAGTCATGATACTGGCTTGCCTCGCTGCTCTGTACTTAGCCTGCTTTTCATACAATCCCCTGCTCAGGGGTGGTGCTATCCACAGTGGGCTGGGCACTCCTGCATCAACCAGCAATTAAGAAAATGCCCCCCCCCAGACATGTCCATAGGCCCCCATTCAACGGAAGCAATGCTTCAGTTGAAGTTCCCTCTTCTCAGGCGTGTCAAATTGACACCTGCAGAACCTCTGAAAATAAAAGCCGGAATAAATCTTCCTTCTGCTGCCTGTCTATGTCAGGTCTTCCTCACCGTGATGGAGAGTCAGTGAACACCGCGTGGAGGACATTACTCCGCCCACTTTTCTCTAGTCTCGTTTTTCTCCCTCAGACTGTAAACTTGTATAAATATCTCTCCCAAGAAAAAAATGCTCTTTCAATCTTCTTTGTGCTACTGATCTGTCTCATCATTTCTTTTGCCAAAGCAAAAGATTAAGGGTTTACACTTGTCACTCGCTAAATACTCCACACTGTTGTAATGGAAAAGCCCTCAGCGTTTCCGACCACGGTATTGGTCACCATGGATGCAGTTTTCCGATGTCCTTGCTGATTATGTCTGAAGCATGGGGAACATTTATTTTTTCTTGACTTCCTGTTTGTCACAGTCCCCTACTTTTTTCACTTCATTTTCCATCTCCTTTAATTTACAAATCAGGTTCCAATCAAGACTTAAAAGCAATAGCTGTGATGATAAATTCTAAGGAACATGATCCACTCATCCTGAAACACTTAGATTTCACCCTGGGTGGACAAGACTTCTTGTTCCCTGTAATTCCTTTTTTTATCTGGAGAAAGTTGTTTGTTTTTCTCAGATGAAAAACAGACTACGTGTGCGGTAACTTCAGACACAGGTGAAATTAGGGACTCGGCAGAAGGCATATTCCCCTCTCCACTCCACAACCTTCTCCTGCTCCCTCCACCAGCTGGTGGAAGAGGAGCTGTCAGCAGGATCAGCCTTTCATTAAGTGCTGCCACACGAAGAGCCTCTTTCTTCCTGAATATTGGCCAAAGTTCTAAGCCTGAATTTGACTATCCTGAGGGGTCTTCCTCACTTGAACCACGTGGGCTGAGAACAAGGGAGTACTGTTTTCAAAGATAAAATTAAGGGAGGTAGTAACAAGATAAAAGGGACAGACGAAAGAAAAAACAACAGATGTCAAAATCACATGCAAAGACAGCAAGCAGCAGCAAGGCTGTATAGAACAATCAAGAAAGCAGACTGGAGAAATCGCCTGACAGCTAGCCTGCTGCCTTATTTGGGCATGATCTGATCAGTTGGCTGCCTGTCATTGATGGACTCAGCTAGTCATGATTGGCTGAAATCTGGCTATTTATCACAGGAAATATACTCCTGTCTAGGTTTTGGTTTGTTTGTATATTAACTTAGCCTTCCTTAGTTAATTCAAAGTAGTTAGCCTCAGGCTAATCACCTCCTTATTCTTTTAGATAAAAGAAATGTTTATTAAAGACATGTAAAAGTGAATCCCTCCTCTCCTCCCCGAAAAAAATCTGAAGCAAAGGTTAAAGAAAAATGCGCAAGTATCAGGCTGGGGAAGTTGCTCAGGGGGTAACTGTGTTTGTGCTGCAAGCATAAGGATCTGAATTCAGATCCCAGCACCAGGTAAAATGTCAGGTGTGGTCAGCTATGCCTGTGTCTTTAGCATTAGGCAGGGGCAAGGAGGGGACTGCAGGGTCACTGAGGCTTTCTGACCATCAGCCTAGGACAAAACAGTGAGTGAGCTCCAGGTTCAGTGACAGACCCCAAGTGACATGGATTTGATGTGTGCCTGGGAAGTCTCAACGAGGAATTGTCTAGATTAGCTTTGCTTGTGGCATGTCTGTGAAGGATTTTCTAATTGAGGTAGGAAGACCCGTCCTGAAAGTGAGGAGCAGGAGCCTGGTTGAACATAGGGGGAACCCAGAGTAGCCAGGAGAAAGGGGGCAGCTGTCTCTGTGCGCTGGTCCTCTATATTTGAACACAGAGCGAATTTGTTCCCAGAGTCTTAGAGCCCAACAGACCAGGTCTGCCCACTTGTCTCAAGATCTGAACATCCCAATGGTGAGTGAAGGTGGGAGAGTGGTGGTAATAGTTGATGCCCGTGTGGCCAATACCAGGAAGGACAGAAGTCTAACAACCCAGGCCCCACTTCTGAGACCCTGACTATAGCTCTAAGATTGCATGGAGATAAGAGCAAGGCAGGGGCTAAGACATATGTGTGTTAGCCATTTTGAAGGGATCATAGCAGCTATGATTGGTTAATCATTGTCTCAGACTTACATGGTGCCACCCGGAGTCATTCCCTCTTGGGAGCAGTTTTGCTTTCCATTATGGACTATCCACCGATAAGGCTTATTGTTTCTGGAATGTTAGTAAGGCGGGGAGAGAAACAACTCCGTCCAGGTTAGAGGCTTGGAATAGTGAGGGCAATGCCTGGGCCCTCCTGCATGGAAAGGGGGCGTTCCTTCAGCCGAAGACTTAACCACAGGGGAGCCAAGGCAATGCCAAAGGAACTCCCATCACAGAGGCAAAGCATTCCACGTGCCTCAGATTTCAGGCCTGGGATCCACTGGTCAGCAAGACCCAAGCAATATGTCATCTGTAATCTGTTGTGCAATTATGAGTTGTTGTAAAATGCTGTTCCAAGTGAGTGCATTTGTATCTGTTGGAGGAGTAGTTTCTCTTATAAACTCTGTGGTTGAGCATGCTTGGGGATTTATAATACCCATAAAATTGTATGATATTGTTTCAGAAATGTCTAGCAGCTGATAACTAATGCCCAAAGGCAGAAGGTGCTGAGAGCCTGAAGACAAATGCAGGACAAGAGTGTCATTTATTTTTATACAGACAGAAGCATATCTTGGTAGCTGCAAGATGGGAGGCTCTCATAGCTAGTAGCAGGGGAAGGGGTTTTGCATGTTAAGCTACCCAAGAGTAAGCTGTGCCAGCCAACATGCACCTGGATTAGTTAAAACTATTAACATGTTGAATGTCCATCAGTAACAGTCAGGGTATGGGGAAAAAAAAATCTAGCTGACAATTAATGATTTATTTTAGCCTTTAGGGACTGGAATGTGTGCCAGGGTCACCTGGCAGCTACAGTCAAGATGGCTGTGGTGGACGTGTAGGATTGGATCCCTATGGATATAATCTAAACTTACATAGTCAGCCTGGAGAAATTATGCTAAGTTCTGCCTGAACTTAGCCTTCATGCAGTGAAAAAAAAATGCATGGGGAAATAGAAATCTATTAGAGTCTTAACTATAGTTGGGTCCAAACACACACACACACACACACACACACACCACACACACACACACACACACACACACACACACACAGCTATTAGGAAACATATCAATATTGCAGTTTTTTTTTTTCTCATGATGGTAAGAATATGGGTCATTTGGGACTGGAGAGTGGCTCAGCAGTTAAAAGTACTGGATTCTCTTGCAGAGGACCCTATGAAGGAAAGTTCCTGAAAAGTCTTACATCTTGCACTGAACTTCTAGCAAGGCTGAAAAACCGATTAACACTTCAATGACTGTGGAAAGTTTGGACCATTGTTGATCCAGTGCTTATTTATAATTATCTTAGCCTATCTTTGGGTCCCCAAATAGCCACTCCTTGCCCACCTTTGTTTGTGAATTAACATCTTATGACCAAAAGAGTGCATTAACCTAACAAAGGAAACAGTTCCCATCAATCAAAAGGCTAAGAATGCTGTGCTGTCAGATCCCACCTGAGGCCTATCTATAGCTGAGAGTTCTCTTTTCCTATGTCTGCCTTGCCTACTTACTGTTTCTACCACTGTATTTGAAAAGTGTCTTGATTTTTTTTTTTTTGGTCTTTTTGAGACAGGGTCTCCCTGTAGCTCTGGCTGTCCTGGAACTCACTCTGTAGACCAGGCTGGCCTTGAACTCACAGAGATCTAGCTGCCTCTGCCTCCCAAGTGCTAGGATTAAAGGCGTGCACCACCACGCCCAGCATTTATTTATTTCTGTATGTGTATGAATGTACTGTCTGCATGCAAGTCTGTGCACCCGTGTCGTGCAATGCCGCGGAGGTCAGAAGAGGGTGTCAGATTCCCCTGGAACTGGAGTTCTCCTGGAATTGGAGTTTCAGACGGTTCTCAGCCGCCATGTGGGTGCTGGGGATCGAACCCAGGTCCTCTGTAAGAGTGGTCGGCGCTCTTAACCGCTAGGCCATCTCTCCAGCCCCGTGTCTTGATTTTTGACTTGCCTTTGTTTGTTACTATAAAAACTTCATGAAATAGTTACCTTGTTGCAATGTGGAATGTGAGATAGCCTGAATATGTGCTCCCTGGCCACGGTCACTCATATCTGGCTCCGGGATAAACTGTCTCTTGTCTCCTTTGTGGTGAGAGTTATGCATTTACATTGACAACCCTGATTTGGTTACCAACCCCCACATGGCAGCTGAAAACCACCCACAACTCCAGTTCCATGGTATCTGACACCCTCTTCTGGCCTCCGTGAGCACTGCACACTCATGGTGCACTTACCTACAAGCAGGCAAAACTCTCATACCTATAAAATAATATTAGGGGGCTGGAGAGATGATCTAGAGTTAAGAGTGCTGACTGCTCTTGCAGAGGACCTGGGTTTGATCCCCAGCACCCACATGGTGGCTGAGAACCATCTGTAACTCCAATTCCAGGAGAACTCCAGTTCCAGGGGAATCCGACGCCCTCTTCTGACCTCCACAGCATTGCAGGACATGGGTGCACAAACCTACATGCAGAAAATACATTCATATAAATAAATAAATAAATAAATAAATAAATAAAATAATATTAAAGTAAAATATAAAAATAATATGGGGCACTAATTTCATCAAAGAACACATGTTTTTGTCATGATCAAATATTACCAATTATGATGCCTAGTTCTCCCTTTCCTTGAGAATCAGTCAACCATCTTAACCATGCCTTCAAGTGTTTCCATGGTCAGTCTGTGTGTTTCTTTCCTCACTCTTCTTTTACATATTCCCACACTGCTGCCTAGCTGAAAAATTCATTTCGCTTATAAGCAGCTGTGGTAGACTCCTATGTGATTTCCATCTAGAATGTTCTTTCATTCTCATCGGTGCCTATTTAAGAAAAGCCTCATCTCTGTAAGCGAATAGCTGATCCTTTAGCTATGAAAGTACATCCAGTCATCATTTAAAAAAAATTACCTTTGTGAGTGTTTGTGTGTGTGTGTGTGTGTACAATGCAAATGAGCTTGTGTGAGTGCCAACACATGTATATCACGGCATGCCTTCTGTCTTGTTTTTATTTTATTTTATTTTTTATGTGTATGAGTGCACTATCTGCATGTACCCGTGTCGTGCAATGCCTCGGAGGACAGAAGAGGGTGTCGGATTCCCCTGGAACTGGAGTTCTCCTGGAATTGGAGTTACAGACGGTTCTCAGCCATCATGTGGGTGCTGGGGATCGAACCCGGGTCCTCTGCAAGGGCAGTCAGCACTCTTAACAGCTAGGCCATCTCTCCAGCTCCTCTGTCTTGTTCTAGGACAGAATCTCTTTATGGTCCCCACCCTGTGTATCAGCCTGTCTGGCCCCATAAGCATCAGATGATTCTTGTGTCTGCCTCCCATCTCCTGTAAGAGCGCTGGGATTACAGATGTTCCCTACTTAGCACCTTGCTTTGTACATGGGCTTTTGGAATTCAAACCCAGGTCCCAATGCTTGAGCAGTAAGTACTTTACTTCGAGTCATCTTCCCTGGTCCCAGAGTCATTTTGTTTCTATAAACTCAGGCCTGATCCAGGACACTCACTCAGGATAGCCCATAGGTTCACACCAGGAACCTACGACAAAGATCAAATTCTTTATTATACAAGACCAGTTCAGAGGCCTCTTTCTCCTCCTCAGTGTTTGAGACTCCTGAAGATTTTTCTGAGTTCTGTGCTCATCATCTTCATTCATTATAGTTAGTCACCCATCTGCCCTTCTTCCATCTAGGCTGCTGAGGGACAGAAGACAGAATTAACTAAGTTCTCCACTCCCCTCACTAAGGACACTGTAAATTTTGAAACCAATGTTCTCACCCTTTATACAGTGATGCTTTTCTAGTGGTGTGAACAATACTGTAACCTGGTATTTTCATTTGTTAAGGATTCCCTGTGGATGGAAAAATTTTAAATCACAGTTTATTGATTATTAAATTAGATGTGCATTCAAATGCTTTAAATTTATGAAGCTCAAGCAGTTCTTCTGTTTCTGTTTGAAGAGAATAGCTTCACAATGCTATCATTTTCATTTCAATGCTTTTTGAAGCTTTTCTTAATTCTCCAAATCTGCATAGCCTATCATTTAAGCCTCTTGGATGAATTCCTGGATTTCTTGCAAAGAATCACTGTTAAAGTAAAAAGAAAACATAGATATTCTATATACACTGTGCCTGTTCTGCCTTCGTTTCTTTGCTTTGTTTCATTGAAAACCTACTGATGCTGCTAGAATAGCAAACTTGAGTTCTGAGGGTCTCCAGGGAAACCACATTCCTCGTGTTGTGTGAGGCGACTTCAGTGGGTAGGATTACAGTAGGGCTCAGGTCTAAATGCTGAATTGGAGTGAAGATTGTTGGACTCTGGTTCCATGTTCTCCTATTTAGCTTTAAGATCATATGGCTCAGTCAACAAACATTAATAGCTATATTGTGCCAAGTCCTGTTCTAGGCTCTGGGAGCAACCTTGTAACCAAGAGGGACAGAGGACAGTTGTGACTGCGAATGAACATAGCCTAGGTAACTCCATTTTGTTTTGGTGACTCCATTTTAATGGTGAAACCCTGACCAGGAAGAGCCAGCTGGTTATCTTGGCTTTTGGAATCCCCTGTCTACAGATGTCTTATGACCTCCTGTTAACTGCTTATGTTAACTTTTACAGCTTTCTGTTTTGTGACCACCTGGTAACTGATTATCTTAGCTGCAGGAACTTAAGTTTTAGGTTTTTTTTTTTTAATGTTTTTTTAATTGTCTGCTTGGAATTTCTCAAATAAAATCCACCAGATTATTATTATTATTATTATTATTATTATTATTATTTGCCTATATAAGTGAAACCCGCCCATCAGTCAGTGTTGCACTCCCAAATCCCAAACTGGGGTACAGTCACTGGCCAGCTTAACTAAAGCTAATTCAGCTTAAATAAAGATAAAGGGGTTCAGATTGGAATGCAGGAGTCTGTGTGGTCTTTCCTCCCAGTGGTCTCAACACCATAAGACTATGACCTCACAGAAAGGAAAATGACCACAGGTGAACACTGAGAATAATCTCAGCCGGGCGTGGTGGCACATGCCTTTAATCCTAGCACTTGGCAGATTTTTGTTCTTCAGAGCGAGTTCCTGGACAGCTGAGGCTACAAGGAGACCCTGTCTCGAAAAGACCAAAAATAATAATAATAATAATAATAATAATCTCAGGTAAAAGTGCAGAGTTTCTGAGTATTACTGGAACTTCTAATATTAGCCTAACAGCATTCTGGGTTTATGGACTCCTGGGATTTTGCCTTTTGTCCTTCCTTTCTTTTTATAGAAGCACCTTGGTTTGCCTTTAGATCTTGATCCTTACTGTACTCTCACTCTGAGTTAAACTGGACTGCAAAAGTTGGTCAGGGATTGAAAGTGGGTCTGAGGTTACTTGGGCGTCTGTTTATATGAAACTCCTAAACAGGTAGAGAAGACGATCATGAGATCAAGGGTGCAGCAGGTCTGATGTAGTCTTTCTCTGCCTGCCTTGGAGTTAAGCCCAGAGTGGATTTCAGCACAGCTCGAAGGATGTGAAGAGCTTTCTGAGGGGGTTGAGATCTGAAATCCCCTTCCAAATCCCATGTGTTAAAGCCCTTGTCCTCAGCCTGAGGCTGCTAGAAGGTGGCAGAACTTCTAGGCCCTCCTCAGCTGTCTCCAGGAACCTGCAGGTCTTAACCTAAAACCTCTCTGAAGCAGTTCCTTTGTGGAGGCTTCAGTGCCTAGGTGTGATTGAGGAAGCCTTTGAATGGACTCAATCTGCAGCTGCTTTTTCTTTCCTGGAGGTTAGGGAGGTGGCACTGAGTCTTAACCCTCTGATCTTAGTCTTGCTCTTTCCTTAGACCCTTCTCCTTCTGAGGCTGCCTGGAGTCTCCAACTACATTAGTTGTGGGTTTTTTTTTTTCATTGGTGTGACCCAGTACTTGACAAAAAGCAACTTAAGGGAAGAAAAGATTCATTTTTGGCTTACAGTTCAGAGGAATCCCATCCACCAGGAAGGGAAGCCACGGGAGTGGGGATGTTTGTGCATAGTACTGAGCAGGAAGCAGAACACCCACATTCAGGGTGGATTTTCCCTCCTCAGTTAAACTTCTCCAGAAACACCCTCACAAATACACCAAGGTATGTTTCCTAGGTAATTCTAATAAACTGACAATGAAGATTAGCCACCATGCCAGCCACCTGGTCAACCCATTAGAATAAATCCATCAGCCAAAGATTTGAAAAAATGCTGTGTCAGGAAAGTGGAAGGAAGACCAAATAGACAGCTCACTTGTATCGAAGTCCATGATGGATGTGTTCTGCTAGTTCTCATCCTACTCACACTGTAAGGGTGGAGGCGGGATCTCACAGTCCTCTGTCCCTGCCAGTGATATTTCTTAATTTAAAAGAACTAACCATAAAGGACAGAAAAGGAGAACTCTGTGTGCTTGCTCGCCCACCCAGATCGATTTCGTATTTTCAAAGAAGGAGGAGTAAAGTTGACTTGCTAGAGAGGCAAGAAATAATGCAAATGAAAGAAGCACTCAGGGTAAGACATGGAGAGTGGTGTGGACCGTGGACGACACTGGTCTGCCTTTAATATAGAATACTCTCTTGCTTGGTATATGTGAACAAACATGCCCAGCCTGGCCTCATCCTCCTATATTGTCAAGTAAGTATGTCTAAATTCAGATTTGGCTAGGGGGATTAAATGTTGAACTTTTAAAAAATTCTGTGTCGGCCAAACTAAAATATCTGTGGGCAGATGTGATCTGTAGTTTCTAACCTCTGGTTTTAACCATCCTGTCATCTTTGACAAAACTTGCAAAACCAATCATAATTTAAATGTTTAAATAGTCCTCGGTGTGAAAACTTGTAACATATTTTTTCAAGTATGAATATATTATGTATATTCTTTTGTCATTGTCCTCAAGATAACTTCTAAAATTCTGAAGTGATGAAATTCCTTCTAGAGAATATTTAGTAAGGTTCACAGCTTTATGTTTTTAAGCATTTAAGTATTTTCAAAAGACTCTGTTCTCCCAAATAAGGTATCCCAGATAATAAATTTGTTACTACTCAGATTTTTCTTTCTGCTATGTATCAATCAAACAATCACCAAATGCCATGGCTTGGAATAGGCAGTGGTTAACTCCGAAAGCACCAATTGAAAAGGCGAGGACAGTGCAGCAGGGCGTGTCTATAGTGGAACAACCCCGATAATTCTACCAGCTTTGATGAAATAAGTTTTCCAGCTTCTTGACACTATTGAACATGGAGTAGACCATTGAGCAAGGGATGGTTCTACACATCAACCTTCTAAACATCCCCGTGTAACAGAGATAATCAGGTTATCGGTTGATATTCACAGGCAAAAGAACAGGGACTCTAGGCAGCTTGACCAGAGGAATGCACTCCTTTTGGATTTCTTTCATGATAACCAGGGAGAGAAAATGGTTCAAGCTTCTTGCAAGAGTAAACAAATATATCAATTTCTTTTCTTTCTCTTTCTCCTAGTGTGGACCTGAGGATCATATCCAAGCCTTTGAATATGCTAGCTAAGTGTTCTACAGCTGAGCTACTTTCCCTGACCCCTAAATGTAATCATTTCTTTATTGAGGCTTGCTTATCAACCAAGCAAATGTTTAGAAGTAGAAATATGTGTAGTCTGTGGCTATAGAGACACATGAATATCCATTTTACTCAAAATGACTAGTGAATGGTTATGAACCAGGGGAGGAGGCAGGTAAAGTGTTTTCTTTGCAAGCCTGGGGATCCTAGTTCTGATCTCCACCACCCATGTAAAAAGCAGGATGAGGTGAGAGGCCAAGACAGGAGGATCCCGGGCTTCTAGACAATCAGTGAGCTCTAGTTTCTGTGAAAGACTTTGTCTCAAAAACTAAGGTGCAGAGCAACTTAGTAAGACAACCAATATTGCTGACTTCTGGCCTCATACACTGGTACACACACCCACATGATATACCCCCCTCCCCCACACACATATGCACATATACAAACACAAAGAGAGAGAATCAGATGTCTATAAGGAAGTATCTAATAGCACTTTTTTTTTTTTTTTTTTTTGAGGCGGGGTCTTCCTTTAGTCCCAGCTGTCCTGGAACTTACTCTGTAGACCAGGCTGGCCTTGAACTCACAAAGATCTGCCTGCCTCTGCCTCCCAAGTGCTAGGATTAAAGGCGTGTACCACCACGCCTGGCCTAATAGTACATTTTTATGATAATCACAAGCCCAAATTATGCCCTTTAGGGGTTGGAGAGATGGCTCAGTGGTTAAGAGTACTGACTGCTCTTGGAGAGGACCTGGGTTCAATTCCCAGCACCCATATGGTGGCTAAGAACCATCTTTAACTCCAATTCCAGGGGAATCCAACACCGTCTTCTGACCTCTGCAGCATTGCACAACATGGGTGCACCTACCTACATGCAGACAGTACACTCATACACATAAAAAATAATAAATTAAAAAAACCAAAAAACACAAAATTACAAACCTTTAAATAATTATTTTAATGTTTTGTGATATATTATTAAGATAAGTGGGCTTTGATGAATAAACTGTTAAAATCATTTGATGCAATTCATTTACCTTATGGTCAGGAAAAAAATCAAGTCCTGATTAGGGGAAATAAGCTTATCAATATGGTTGGTTTCGCATAGTGTTCAAACAAGGGCTAGAATCAGGTTAGACTCCAGGTCCCCTGGCCTATTATTTCAATACTCACATTGTTATGCTTCTATTCTTATATAGAAGTAAGCCTATATTATTAGCAACTTTTAGAAAGCTATTGAGATATGAAAGTTACTTTCTTGAGCATTATATCAGTATTATTCCACATATATTTTTGTATTCAAATGGCAGATATTGGTGTTTCTTAATTCCATAGTCTAGGAATACTATTCATTATGAAGAAATATAGGTGCTGGTAAATTTCCAGACTTCTGTGCTCCAAAATTCATGTAACAGCAAGCAGATACTTTTTGAAGAATGGTATTGAGTTCTTAAATCAAAATACTTCTCACTGCCAGCTCTTTTAATGTTCAGAATAGTTTTCCTCTAATGCTTTAGTATGTACTGTTCTGTCATAACGCCCTTGACGAATGCTGAAGCAGAACTAGACTGGGTAACTTTACGGGCACTGTGACATGAAACAGAAGCTGAATTTGGTTCAGGGGCACTCTGTGATGTCAGTCAAGGACCTCCTTTGTCCCGGAAAACTGCTAGTTTCATGAGGGAAAGTCAAAGGGGATGAAATATAGAAAGATGAAAATCTTATTTGTTCAGATTAAGAAATACCAGAGAGAATAAGGAACAAAGGAATGGTACAGATCAAGCCTGGTTGTGTTCAGAGGCACTTGGAAGCCGGAAGTTGGGAAGAAGTTTTCTTTACTGGATGTATATAATAACATTACTTCTTGTGCTTGTTTCATCGTTCAAGTTCACTCTCCCACCAGCAAAATTAACTATATCAAGAGAAAAATTCTAAGTAGTGCCTTATTGGTTTGGGACACTTGAAACGGAAGTGGGAATCTCTGTTATTCAGACCTTCAACAAGTCTGCAGCTGAATCTCTGCACTGGGCTGCAGAGGTGCCCCCCCCAACACACACAAAAGCACCTGCAGGGGAGCTGACATTGGACTAAGCCAATCTACAGATTGTTAACCTCTGCTGAATTTTTGTATATCAGAACACTCCCATCAAACAAAACAAAGACAGAAGTCCACCTAATCTGTTTCTTTAAAAAAAAATTTTTTTTTTAAATTTCTGTATGTGTATGAATGTACTGTCTGCATGCAGGTCTGTGCACCCGTGTTGTGCAATGCCGCAGAGGTCAGAAGAGGGCGTCGGATTCCCCTGGAACTGGAGTTCTCCTGGAATTGGAGTTTCAGACGGTTCTCGGCTGCCATGTGGGTGTTGGGGATCGAACCCCGGTCCTCTGTAAGAGCGGTTGGCACTCTTAACGGCTAGGCCATCTCTCCAGCCCCTAATCTGTTTCTTAAAGGACAATTCAACTTTCACCAGCACCCACCACAATCCCTATTAAACAAGCACCTTGTGGCTTAAAAATATAAATGCAGCCACCATTTTTAGGGGACATTTCAAGCTTATTTTGGGTTGGGGAATGTAGATCAGTGTGGTGGTTTGAAAGAGAGTGTCCTCCCATAGGCTTTAAGTATTCAGACATTTTGTCTCCAGTTGGTGGCAGTGTTCTTGGAGGTCTTAGAAGGTGTGGCCATGCTGGAGGAAGTACGTCATTGAGGGCGGGCTTAGTGAGTTTAACAACCTCCTGGTCTCCAGCCTCTCTCTGCTTCCTGTGCTCATAGTGAGATGTGAACTTCAGCTTTCTGCTCCAGCTCCAGCCACCATGCCTCCCACCACAATGGACTCTAATTCCCTGGAACCATCAATCTAAGCTCAAATAAACTCTTCCTTTTTAAAAATTTTTTTAATTTATTTATTTTCTATGTGTATGAATGTACTGTCTGCATGTAGGTTTGTGCACCCGTGTCGTGCACTGCCTCGGAGGTCAGAAGAGGGTGTCGCATTACCCTGGAACTGGAGTTCTCCTGGAATTGGAGTTACAGACGGTTCTTAGCCGCCATGTGGGTGCTGAGGATAGAACCCAGGTCCTTCTGCAAGAGCAGTCAGCACTCTTAACCACTAGGCTATCTCTCCATCCCCATAAACTCTTCCTTTTATAAGTTCCCTTGCTCATGGTGGTTTTATCACAGCAACAGAAAAGTGACTAATACAGTCAGTAAGTGGTCGAATACTCTTGTAGCATCTTCAAGACTCTGGGTTTAATTTCTAAGCTCTACAAAGCAGACAAACTGACTGACATGTTTAAATCTGTGTCTCCCTAAATTATAATCTTAATTAGCACCAATGAAATGTAATTTTTCTTATTCTTGCATAAATTTTTAATTTTAAATTA
The DNA here is from genome assembly GCA_009823505.1 of Rhizomys pruinosus. Taxonomy (NCBI): domain Eukaryota; kingdom Metazoa; phylum Chordata; class Mammalia; order Rodentia; family Spalacidae; genus Rhizomys; species Rhizomys pruinosus. The sequence continues at coordinate 3,355,803 of VZQC01012376.1, forward strand.
CCAACATCAAAGTTAGGGACTGGAGCTGGATGTGGTGGTACATACTTTTAACCCTTACACTCAGGAGGGAAAGGCAGATGAGATCCAGAGTATCCTGGTCTTTATAGTCAGTTCCAGACCAACTGGGGCTACAGAGAGACCCTGTTTCAAAAAAGAAAGAAAAAACAAAACAAAAAATTAGGCACTGGAGAGATGGCCCAGTAGTTAAGACCATGTACTGTTCTTACAAAGGACCTTTGTTCTGTTCCAATCACTCACATTAGGGGACTCACAACCACCTGTAACTCCAACTCTAGAGGAAGCTGGTGCCCTCTTGTGGCTTCTTTGAGCACCTGCACTCACATACATACACTCATAATTAAAAATGAAATAAATCTTTGTTAAAACAACCTCAAAATTAGTTCACAGGAGTCAGATTATTCCTTGGCTTATTTCTTAGAGTCTGTATTGTATTGCTGACTCTTATGACTCTTCCTCTATACGTGGTCTTCAGAGAATGCTCAATTGCTGTTCTTTCAGCTTGTTATATTTTCAAACAACTTCCTATGGTATGGGAAATTGGCAGTTCCAAACCAGAACACAGTATTTGGCTGGCTGAATGCCTCTTCTCATGATGGCCAGGTTCTAATCTTTGAAACCTGAGACCTTATATCATAAAGGAGGTGTCACAGCAAAATTTTCCTTCCCAGGAGAGTCCCCTGCCTCCTCCCCAACCCCACTTCAGGCCCAGAGATGGACCGAGGAACGGAATCACTGAAAACTTCTGTTTAAGGGGAGACTAGTGAGTTTAATGCATTTTTCCTACAGAGAGAATGGGGGAGATCATGACTTACAGGACGTCTTGGCATTCCCTTAGCATCCCCTGTGCTGAGACCCCTGGGATGTTCTGCACAACATGACGCTGGAGGATGAGAGAGAGTAGTGTCAGCACTTAGCCCTTCCCCCTAGGTGAGCTGGCTGGTTGGGAGGGGGTTGGATCTGTAGCTCCAGCTCTCCTCAGTAGCACCGTCTCTGGAGGTGTCTGATGTCTGCTGGCCAGGGCCAGTGCATTCGGGAGAAACTCTAATCTATCCCACAGAAGGATTGTAGATGTGACCAAATTACAGCTCCTGATATGGATGAGATTGTACTAGAAAATTAAGGTGGCCCCTAAACACAATCAGAAATGTTCCTCTAGAGGCAACTTTCCCTCTTGAGAAGCCCACCCTCATTAGTGTCTGGGGCATATACTGTCTTTTTCTCTAGTCTCATTCTCTCTCTCTCTCTCTCTCTCTCTCTCTCTTTCTCTCTCTTTTCCTCTAATACCAGTATTTAAATCTATGTTAAGCCTTTTTATAATAAACACCAACTTTGCTTAAAAAATAAACATAAATAAATAAAGGAGGGTGAGATGTCATGGGGGTAAAAATACTTGACTCAAGCTTGATGACCTGAGAGTGATCCCAAGGACTCACATGGCGTGTATTAGTCAGGGTTCTCTAAAGAAACAGAAGTAACAGGAAGAATATATAGCTACATACAACTTATTGATTTGCTCACGTGACAGAGTTCAAGGTGTCCAACAGTAGATGCGCCACATTGGAGAGGCTGAGAATCCAGGGAACTGCTCAGTCCGCAAGACTGGATGTCTCAGTAGTCCCAATCTGGTGCTGAAGGCCTGATGGATTCCAGGAGATCTGCCGGTCTCAGTACATGCTGGGATCCGAAGGGTTGATCACAGCAGCAAGACAAACTCGCCAGTGAGAGAGAGGCAAGCCGCAGGAGAAAAGGGACCAGCTCCCTCTGCTGTGGCCCTTTTACACTGCCTGCTGGCAGAAGGTAACACCCACATTTGGGGTGGGCCATCTGGGTTGAGGTGGTCCAATCTGAAGATCTTTTCTCTTATTGTTCCTTAGTCCAGTCAACTGACACCCAAGATAACCGTCACAAGTCCACCCAATAAATAGCCTCTCCTTATGTTATGCTTAAATGTCAATTGCAACAATGCAAGGTCATAATTCCACATAACATGTATAAGTGTCTCATGTGCAATAGCAAAGCATTATACTTAGAGTAGGTGGTAATGTCCTTGAGGAACACTTAGTCCTTCAGTATCTAATAACCTAATATGACAACACTTAACACTTATCTCAGTTGCACATTCAAAAGGGAACAACACAAGTATCTGCTTAATATAATATAATATATATATATATATAATATCATAATATGAAAACAAGCACATTCTTAACAAATAGGACAAAAGTTAATATCTATTATAAACCATGTTTCTGCAACTGGTCCGTGGCCTCAGCTGATATTTATTTATGACTACCTTCTTTACTACCCATTCTGTATTTCCTCAACCATCAGCAAGCACCTCTGCAGGTCTTGGCTCTTTCCCTGGAGGAGTGACCCATACCTTCATCCCTGAAGGGTCTGGGCCATTTGTTGTCCTGTCTGGTTTGGTTGTTGAAGTTTCCCATGACCTTAATCATAGGACATGTGGCACCAGAAGGCGCCCTACAGCATCTCCTGCCTTCCAAGACATAATCTTCCTTGCCCCTTTGTGGAGAAAAAGTCAATTTCTCTTGGTAGTCTGGTCAATCACTCTTCCTACTATTGTTATTCCTTCTTCCTTCCTGTTGGCTAAGGGCAGTAGAACCCAAAGTGGCCAGGGGAAGTCTTAGCTTCCAGTTCATGGAACGTTGCTGTATCTCCTGGCAAAAGCACTACCCCCTTTGGAGCAAAACATCTAGACCAGCAGAACGAAAGGTCGTGGTTACAGGAAGCAAAAATTTTCCTACTGGGTCACTAGGGGTGTAGTGAGTGGAATCACCCACTTCCACCCCTGGTTCCTGGACCCATGAATTCTGGCTATAGGAAGAACAGTACCATATAGTTGGGCACTGATCAAAACATAACTGCTTGGAGAAAACCTTGCCCCAGGCCCTCCAGGGTATTGCTACATAATTGGTGCTGTAACTGTGTCTCAAGAGGCCATTCCATCATTTTATCAAGCCAGCTGCTTCTGGTGGTGGGGAACATGGTAACCAGTGGATACCATGACCATGGCCCACTGTACACTTCTTGGCTGTGAAGTGAGTTCCTTGGTCAGAAGCGATCCTGTGAGGAATACATGATGGTGGATAAGGCATTCTATAAAGTCCCTGGAATGGGAGCTTTGGCAGAACATTAGTGTCAGGAAAGGCAAATCTATAACCAGAATAGTACCCTATTCCTGTAAGGACAAAAACGTGTCCCCTCCATATGGAAGTGGTCCAGTGTAGTCAACCTATGCCACCAGGTTGCTAGCTGGTCACCCTGGGGAATAGCACCATATCGGGGGCTCAATGGTTGGTCTCTGCTGTTGTGGCAAATCTGGCATTCGACTCATGGCATGAGCTACGACGCAGTAGTGGAAGCGCAGTGGAGCCAGTTCGAGCACGCTTGTATGATCACCTGTCCGAGCCATGCATACTCCATCTCTCCAGCAATGACCACTTTGTTTCTGGGCCATTGTGGGCCCGGGTGGTAAGGGTGCGTGGAGAAAGAGGATGGACTTATCCACAGATGAGTCATCCAATCTAATTGATTATTAAACTCAATCCTCTGGCTGTAGATCACTTGATGAGGACACATTCTCTCACATTATCTTCAACCTTTGACCATTCGAGAGCTCTATCCACATCTTTTCCCCAAATGTCTTTCTCATCAATTTTCCAGTCATGCTCCTTCCAAGTCCCTGACCATCCAGCCAAACCATTGCTACAGCCCATGAATCAGTAATAATCGAACCTCTGGCCATTTCTCTTCCAGGCAAAATGCACAACCATATGCACTGCCCAAGTTCTGCCCACTGTGAAGACTTTCCTTCACCATGTCCTTTAGGGTTGTTTCAGAAATTGGCTGTAATGCTGCAGTTGCCCACCTCTGGGTGGTGCCTCATAGTGTTCAGAACCATCATAAACCAGCCCTAGTCTTCTTTCCTCAGTCAACTGATTATAGGGCAAACCCATGAGCCATAGTGCATGTTAAGCACAGGAGCATTGTAACAGGAGTGGAACCATAGGCATTTGGGACAATTCTTCATGTAGCTTGTTTGTGCCTCAGGGCCTGCCGCGGCCTGTATGATGTACCACTTCCATTTGATAATGAACGTTGCTGCGTACATCCTACTTTAGTCTGGTGGGTCAGATAACACCCAGCTCATGATGGGCAGCTCAGGTAGCATGGGATTGGTGGCCCATTGTAAACTTCGTTTTCCATGGAGGTCAGGTGATATAAATGGTTTTGGCTGAAGTCCGACTCACAGTGGCCCAGTGGGTCCAGAATCATCCTGTGGTTATTTCCTCAGTCCCAGAATTATAATTGGGATAGATTAATTAGAAATTGGCAGAATCCCCACATTGGTTCCCTGACTGTGGAGTGAGGGCTATTATGGTTGGAAAGGCCAAATGGAAACCATTGGTGTTGCCTCTACCAGGGAAAATAGTCAACCAAAACAGTATCATATCCCTGGAGTGATTGCAGAAAAACAGTTCCACCCAACTGGGAGACAAATGTCTGAATATTACAGCCTATGGGGACACTCATTCAAACCACCACATCCACTCCCTGGTCCCCATAGGCTCTGACCATATAAAATGCAAAATGCATTTAGTCCAACCTTAAAGTCCCATAGTCTTTACCAGTTCTCAATCTATTCAAATCTACAGTCCAAAGTCTCTTCTGAGACTCAGGCAATCTCTAACTGTAGCTCCTGTAAAATCAAAAAGCAAATTACAACTCCCATGTACAGTGGAACTGAATCACATTCCATTCCAAATGGGAGAGCATAGGAAACAGTGAAACCAATACAAGTGCGTCAGGAAGAAAATCGGCACAGCGCGCGGCAAACTCAGTACGTGTCTGGCGTCTGTGCAACTTCTGGGACTGACTTCCAAAGGGCTAAGATGGCTCATCTCTTCAGTTTGCTTGCACATACACCTCTTTCTTAGGCTGGTACCTACTCCCTGTAGCAGCTCTCCTTTGGCAAATATCTCACAGGTCTGCATCTAATGTCTTCTTTGGGTCTCCGATGCCAACCAGCTTCACGCAATGGCCTATCAGGGCCTTCTTTATCAGGGACACCCCTGCTGTGTTCTGCCTGACCTTGGCAGCTCTCGAAACGTGGAGGAAGAACTGAAGACCTTCACTCTTGCAAACTTCATGCTTCTAAAGCCGCACCATGTGATGAAACTGCCAAGTTTGCTGCAAGTTTGGGATGGACCCTGGCCTATTTCAACCACATTCAACTTTGCCTGCTCTGAACTTGAGACAGAAAACCCTTTCAGTATTTTCCTTCAAAAGTGTGAGGATTAGCTGGGTGTGGTCTTGCCCGAAGGTACTATTCTGTTGTTTACTTGTAAATCTTGAGGCCTTCCTTAATCACTTTAGTCTCCTTATGAAAGGGAGCTCTCCTTCACATGCCTTGGCCACACCTTAATCTTCCTAGTGCAGTTTTTCAGATCCAACTGTATGTTTTGACTTTCTGCCCATTTCCTTTCTTCACTGTAGATCTGCACAATATCACCATAAAAGCCACGCCACCATTTCTACATTAGGCTGTCTTGAAATATCATCCACCAAAGACATTAGTCCATTGCTTTTCAACTTAGCATCAAGCAAGCATTTGGGCTGCGGACAAACTGCTGCCAGACTCTTTATCAAAATATCCCAGTTGCTGCCTAAGTCTCTATTTTCCTCTGGAACTACATTTTTTGCAGCCATGCTTTCTTCCAGGCTTCTACTAGAATGGCCTGTTAAGCTCTGCTTACAGTAGTCAACAGCTTTTCTAGCCCAAAGTTCCAAAGTCTTCCACATTTCTCCAAACATCCACATGGTCAGGTTCTTCACAGCCAACACCCCACTTCTGGTACCAAAATCTGTATTAGTCAGGATTCTCTAAAGAAACAGAAGTAACAGGACAAATATATAGCTATATACAATTTATTGATTTGCTCACGTGACAGAGTTCAAGGAGTCCAACAGAAGACGTGCCACACTGGAGAGGCTGAGAATCCAGGGAACTGCTCAGTCCGCAAGACTGGATGTCTCAGTAGTCCCAATCTGGTGCTGAAGGCCTGATGGATTTCAGGAGATCTGCTGGTCTCAGTACACATTGGGATCCAAAGGGTTGATCTCAGCAGCAAGACAAACTTACCATTGAGAGAGAGGCAAACCTCAGGAGAAAAGGGACCAGCTCCCTCTGCCATGGCCCTTTTACACTGCCTGCCTGGTGTTGATTTACACCACCAGACTTGTGGTAATTTGTTAGAGTGCCCGCAAATAGGTAATCCACAAAGTATCTGAGTTTCCAGGAATGTTAACCAAGGAAAAAATAGAGAAAGGCAACAGAAATACTGTGAAAGGAAGAATGCATTCACAAAGAATGACTAGAAAGTTGACACTAATCAGTTCTTTAAAAGTCTCACTGAAATGAAACAACAAGTTAAAAAAAAACACTCATGTTGGTCACAGAGGAGAAAAACCTAAGAAAGCATTAAGCATACTTTTGCTGTTCTTCTCCACTTGAACCAAGGCTGGTAGGGGCTGCTGGAGATGCTGGTGATGGCTCTTCAGTGGAGGCCTCTATGCCTCTTGACAACTGTGAACTCGAGCACAATTGGCCCTCAGAGCAGCTCCTAAATGTCTCTATTCCAGTCTTCTTGTTTTTCCTTTGCAAAACAATTATTCATTTTATGTGTATGTGTCTTTTACCTTTTACCAGTCAGTGCACCACCTGTGTGCAGTGCCCACAGAGGCCAGAAAAGGGCATTGGATCCCTGGAACTGGAGTTATAAATAAATGGTTGTGGGTGTTGTTGGGTTAGAAATGCCACTCTACCAAAGAATCTCTCAAGAGGCCAAAAACTGTGGAGGAAAAGCTTTAATAAAAGAACATTACATCAAGGAAAAAGTACAGAATACAACACAGAGACAGTGACAGAGACAGATCGATGCCTCAGGTGGAGCATGCACACTCCCATGGGACTGGAGGGCAGTGGCCCCGAGGTTTGATTTTCTCCCAGTTTTATTCCCAGTTAGGGGATTTCCACTGAGGTTACAGTGACTCTTTCTCTGATTGGTGGAGTCTTGGTGGTTGCAGACCAGGCAGTCTTTTATTGGATCAGTCCACCTGTTCTGTATCCCTTTGTTTGAAACAATGGTTGTGTTTAGCAGCGTGAAGCCCCTTGGAGAGTAATGGGCTCCTTAGGGGGTGAGAAGCACTCCTACAGACCTGGGGAAGTTCTTCCTGACCTCAGGTAGCTCTGGGAACTAATAACTCAAGGTGGGAGGGAGTAACTATGGGAACCAGACCTGCTTCAACTAGAGAGTTGCTCCTGCATGGTTAACCCTTTCCTTTTGATTAACTTCTTTCTGACCTGGTCCTAACATTGTGGAGAACTGAAGCAAGTGTTCTTAACTGCCATCTCTTCAGCCCTTCTGTATTTTCTTTGGAGACTCTTTTGGGCTATTTCCACATGCCTTGAATTCCCCATACCATCACTCTTAGTAAATGGGCTTGTCTTCATCTGCACAAAGAAAATACCACAGACTGGAGACTAAAACTGCACACCCCATATTAGAGCCTGGGTGGTCAAAGACTGAGGAACCAACAGATTTGGTTGGTTGAGAGGAATACATCCCAAGGTTGATAAGGTGCCTTCTTACTTTGACCTCTGGTAATAGAGTGAATAAAACCTCCAGGGACTTTTCATATAAGGGCACTAATCCCCTTACGAAGGCCCCATCCTGTTACGTGGGCCTAGCAGAATAAAGCACTTGGATTACCACAGTTCCTTCCTAGTAGATAACTTTCATATTAGCCAGAGCAATCTTAGATAGAAACTCTCTGAAACTTTTGGTTGGCACCCAACCCTAGGAGAAAGTTCACACTACTGACTATTATTTATGAGGACATAAATAATTTGTCTCTGCCCCTCACTGCTTCTTCCCACCACACTCCAGGTTGAGCCTTGCTGCTACCCTTCTTTCCGCTTCTTGAATGTCCTCATGCCTTTTTTCATCCTACTGTCTTCTGTTCAGTTTACTAAGAATTCATTACATAACTCTCCTTCTCAGCACATTGGCAGCCTGGCACATTGTTAAAAGCATGAACTTTGGAGTTCAGTCTTCCTTGGTTTGGATCATGACTTGGATACTCTTGCAGTCAGCCAAAGGTTGTGTACTGAAAGCTTTGTCAACTCCCTGTGATGCTGTTGGGAGCTGAAGGAAAATTCAAGAGATGGGACTTAGTGAAGGAAAATTAGGTCATTGGGTGTGTGTCCTTGATGGGTATCTGGAGACCTTGGCCCTTTCTCTCTCTCTTTTGGGTTCCAACAGCCGTGAGGTTAAGTTTCTTTGCTCTGCACCATGCTCTCACCATGATAATCTGTCTCTCATTAGGCCCAAAGCAAGAGGTCCAAGTGACCACAGATTGAAACTTCTGAAACCAGGAGTCAAAATAAACTTTTCTTCATTTTGGAACATTTAGCCAAGACATTTTTTTTTCTCATAGTGATAGAAGGCTGACCAAAATGGCTACTTCCTAGCTCTCTGATCCAAGGTAAGTCACATGATTTTCCCACTCTTCAGTTTCCTCATCTGAGGGGGGGAAAGTAATGACAGCATCTTTCAGTAGGATTATTGTAAGGACTGAGTTGGTTCCAACATATAACGTGCTGAGAGTAGTACTGATCTCACAATAAGCGATGTATATCTATTAAATAAGTGGAACATATTTCCAAAGTCTCAAGCTAGACATTATCTTCTCTGCAAATTTTTTCAACCTTTCTGCCAACTTTGCCCTGAGACTATGTTAAGTGTCCATCCTCCTTGTTTTTAGAAGACATGGACTCTTTCAATATTGCGTATGTATCTGGACTGACATTGATTGGTCAGTTTTCTGCATTCTCTTATAGTCTGTCAGCTCTGGAAAAACATAAGGATGTTCCTATGTTGTTCATGCATAAGTTCTCAGTGCCTAGCAAAACATATAGCCCATACTAGCTACCCAATAAATATTTTCTGAATGAATTAATATATCATGAGACTAGTAATAATTTATTGGTAGGTATATATATTTTGCATTGAAAAAATTTTAAGAGATTGCTCCTAATCACTGCTAAGAAAAATTATGTTTTCCATTGCAAAGGCTTCATTTTCAGGCTAAATGTGTTATTCCCAATAGCAAAAGGCACAGTTTCCCTGAGAAACTAGCTGAAAGGCCTCTCAGTCTATGGATTCAGCATGCAGACAAATGATTGACTGATATATACATAGAGAGGTAGACAGATAGGTAAAGGATAGATAGATGATAGATAGATAGATAGATAGATCATCTCAACCCAAGTCACATATCTTCCTTGCATGATGAATTACCAAGACTAAAATGATAGGCTATTCCTACTAGAATGTTTTGTCCAAGGAGTGGGAAATTAGGAAATGACTGTCAGAAGGTTAAATGAGTGGATGGTGGTTGTGTCAGCTGTCAGTGTATTAGCTTACTGCCAGTTCTCTCTTGTCTTCTATAGTTGAATCCTGTGAACAGTTCTCGTTATCCATCTGGACACTGGAACCACATCTCAGGACCAACAGCTGGCACAATATTGAGCTTAGTCTTTAGAGGATACTGGAACCACATCCCAGGGCTAAAGAGCTTGTCTTCCTGGTATGAGTGTGCCTTTTCTTTCTGTCTTTGTGTGTTGGGGGCAGGTGCTGGGGGATTCTCATTCATAGAATACTCAGTGACACCTACAAGCAAGTTATATTCCTCAGTGCTATCCCGTGTTTCCATGCTCCGCAGCATTGACTAACAGCTGGAGTTCAGCTCCAGACCCCTGAAAACTATTGAAATTTTCTACTATCCACAGGACAACAACCACTTTCCTAATGATGTTTGAAACCCAGCCATAAGGAAGGGGACCTACCATGTTTGTTTTTCTTGGAGTTCTCTCCCTACACCTTAGTTTTCTCTTTTATTTGTTCTTAATATTCACTCCTCTTTACTGGCAATTAATAATCCTTCGTATTAAATGTTTTCCTATTCAAATTACTGATGTGAGTTCTGTCCTCTAATTGAAACCTATCTGTTATTTCAATAGTAGAAAAAAGCATTTGTGATGGAGACATAAATATGATTGCAAGGGTTTTTATTGTAATAGAAAAGCAGAGCCAACCACCATCAAAAATTATGAATCACTCTTTTTTTTTTTTTTTTGATATTTTCGAGACAGGGTCTCCCTTTAAGTCCCAGCTGTCTTAGAGCTCACTCTGTAGAACAAGCTGGCTTTGAACTCACAGAGATCCGCCTGTCTCTGCCTCCAGAGTGCGAGGATTAAAGGTGTGCGCCACCATGCCTGGCACAAATCACTCTTTTAGGTGAACAGGACACAAAATATTTTCCAAAAATGTACAGAAACATAGCAATGTATATGACGTTAACTTCTTAACTGAATTTTTGCGTATTTCATATGGAGCATCTCTATCCATTTTAATCACCTTTATATCCTCTTCCCCATTGGTATCCTCCGCCAGCCCCCTCACTGGAATTCATACATTCTGTCATTTGTGTTAAGTGCTATTGTGTCAAGTTGGTGTCTCCAGGTGTTCCTCAGTGCAAGTTCATCCACCGAGGTCTAATCAGCCTATCCAGAGTCCCTTGCTTTAAGAAGACCAGCTGTTCCTCATGCAACAGTAATCAGCTGCCAATATTTCTTCAGCTAAGATTGGATTCTGCTGCCCATTTCTGGAGTTCCATGCTGGGTTTTTGCCTCTGAGTTTGCACGGGTCATGTGCATACTGATATCATTGCTGGAGGTTCATATGAGCAGGGTCCTGGGAGATGGTAGGATTCTATTTCCATATGGTCATAGATCTCCTTCCTGGCTCTTATAATCTTTCTGTCCCATCTTCTGCAATGGTCTCTGAGCCCTTGGTGAGTCAAATGTAACATAGGAGACCTGTCCATTGATATACACTCTGAAGACTCCTAATCTCCACATGTTGGCCATTTGTGACCTTTTGTGTTTTGGCCGCTTGTTTTCTGAGGGAGCTTCATTAATGAGAGTTGAGAGATTCATTAGGGTCCTTTTTACCCCTTGTTCGATATTTCTTGAGCCTTAAGTGTAGAAGTTGCATTGCCTACTCTAAAATCCCACAACCATCTTGATGTCAGTCTGTCCAGTAGACCATGGCTCTGACTAGCCCATACTTTTACAGCAGATTATTAAAAACGATTATGTAATAGATATAACCTTATCTCTATTTGCTAGAATACTAGAGGTGTGGAATCTAAACTGATTTTCTAATCTCTCTATTTAAAAATATTCTGAAATTAGTACCCCTTGATTTCTTTTTACTATGGAAAAATAAATTATAGAATGAACAATATTAATAAAAATTAGCCATTGGAATGAGCCTTTAAACTGGTTTAGCTCCAAGTAATAGGAAACTTGAAAAGAATGGTTTCCAAAACAACACAGGATTTCATTTCTCTTCTATATTTGAGACTTATCAGAGTAAGTCCAGTCCAAGTCTAGTGTTAAGGTTCAAGTTCCTATCTTGGCTCCATTTCTAAGAATGGAGTGCTGGAATTCCAAATAAGGAGCAGCAAGACAGAGGAGGGAGATCCTTCTCTCAGAGGATATTTCTCTTGAGGGTATCTATCACAAAGCAGAAAATTTTAATTAAAAATATTTTTCGTAGTTCATTTACTACTTTATTTTATGTATATGAGTGCATTGCCTGCATGTATGTAAGTATACTTGTATCTTGCAATGCCCATGGAAATCAGAGGAAGCATCAGATCCCCTGGAATTGGAGTTATGGATGGTTGTTAGCAGCTGTGTCGGTGCTGCAAATAGAACCCAGGTCCTCTACAAGAGCAGCCAGTGCCCTACCCGCTACCCACTGAGCTAGCACTCCAGCCCCAGATATTTACTTTTAATGAAGTCATGTTTATAAATTTTTCTCTTTTATGGATTGTGTCTTCAGTGTTGGAATTTTTAAAAAAAGATGTCATTCTGGAGCCTAAAACATACCTTAAAAATGTAAAAGAATAGGGAAAAATGTGTGTTCATAGGTCAAAATGGAATTACAGTAAAATTCAGTGACAGAGAGGTACCTAGACAAGTTTGCCAACAGTTCAACATACTTCTAAATCATATCTGGATCAAAAAAGAAAATGAAAGAGAAACTAAAAAGTACTTTGAAAGAAATAAAAACAGAACTTATTAAAATTTGTGATACATAGCCAAAGAATTGTTTATAGAGGAGCATTTATAGCATCATAGACCCAAAAACTTAACTCTCACTGCAAATGTGTTAAGAGATAGTTTATTCTGGAGCCAATTATGAGTGTCCATGGCCTAGGGACATAGATTTAGGTTACCTCCAATTCCTTGGAGGTAACTGTTACCACAGTTGTATTACAAAGAAAAAAAAAACGGTTACCACAGTTGTATTACAAAGAAAAGTCATAAATTAGACACTTTTCAAATACCTTGGTGGTCATAGCAAAGTGGGGTGGTTTCTACTATAGGTCTCAGGGGCTATCTGATGACATTGGTTGGTGGCACCTGATAGTTTGCTTAGTTTATACATTTTATTAGTCACAAGAATGTTAATTCAAAAACATGGATGGGCAAGGCATGGCTATTTATGGGGTTGAAGATGCCCCAGATAATTTGTGAATAGGCTCTGGAACATTCCAAACTCTCCAGGCTTTGAAGAGCTGATCAGTGGGCAGCCTTGCAGGAAATTTAGGTCAGGATGCAGGAGATTTTTTCTGGGAACTTTGATTTACAGCATTGAATGCATGTATTAAAAAAGAAGACTAATCAAAACTAATATGTGATTCTACCCTACAGACCTAATGATTAAAATTAAATGCAGTCAAAGGAAGAAAGGAAATAATAAAAATTAGAAAAGAAGCTGATCAAAGCAAGTGAGAGAAACACAAAGCAGAGGTGGATTCTTTGAATAGTGATACATTTGGTAAGATATATAAGATTAAATGTGATAGAGAGGATACAAATTAGTGGCAATAAAGAAAATAGGGGCATTGATAAGACACTATAGTCCATATCTTTATGGATCTTACTGGCTAGAATTTAGTCAAATAGGTCTACAAGATCTAACTATAATTTCTTCAAGGGCCCTTGGGAGATGAAAGTTCCAAATCTCCAGAAGTAAGTGAATGAGTCTTGGGGAGATGTCCTTGTTATTGAGACAGAGGCTCAGTCTATAAAGCTATGCATCCTAAGTGCTCCTAAGAGCAAAAAAGATCAGTGTAGCATGGAATTCCTGGGAAAGGCTTCAAGAAGGGCTTTTGCTTAATCATGACACAATAGGATGAATGAGATTAAATTAAATAAAAAATAGTGTTTTCTAATACTGTGCCACTGTCCTACAGAGCTCAAGGCCCAATAGGCCTGCTCACATTATAAACAAGCTAAGGTTAAATTTTTGTTGCTAAGGTTAAGTAAAAGTCATTTGTCTAGAGTAAGTCCAAATTGTAAATGTTATTACCACAGTACTGCATTTTGAAAACCTCGTTTGCTCTTAAACTACTTGAGTTTGAATTGCAGAGATGCTACCTGGTGAAAGCTTCTCTTTTTCTGTTTTTCTTGCTGGTCTTATAGCAGCACCTCCCTTGTAAAGTTTTAATGAAGCCATTTATTTAAATCAGTAAGCCTGACACTTAACATTCTTCAAGTGTGTGTGTGTGGGGGGGGCAGGGGAATCAATAAAACATGTCCATGTGAAAGAAGTCAGAGTCTTGCATATTATAGAAAAGTTCATTCAAAATGGATCAAATGCCAACATTATCATTGTAAAAATTTTAGAAGGCAGCATAAGGGAAGAGCTCGATGATGCTAGAGGTGACAATGATTTCTTGCAAATGACACCAAAAGATTAGGTGACAATAGAATTGTCAAACTGGAACTACATCAAAATTAAAACCTTTTATGCATCTAGCACCAGGCAACAGAGTAAAAAGGTGACTCAGGTCATGTGAGACAATATCCACAAAGCAAATATTTAATCAGAAGTTGGAATCACTCTGAAGTTAGGAAGAGCCCTTACAACTTAAATCGAAAAATAAAAAACCCACTCCAAAAATGGACAAACTGCTTAAATACATCCTATACAAAGACCTACAAATGGTCAATCACCACCTAAAAATGCCCAATACCAGAATTAGGGAAATGAAAATCAAAAGCACAATCAGATATCACTTCACACTAACTGGCATGGTTGAAAGATCAAATTCAGAAAACAGCACAGGGTCCTATGGTTTGGATCTTAAGTGACCCCCAATTCTCCGTGGAGCTGGAGCTATGGGGATGTTGTGGAACCTTCAAGGTCTGGACTTTGAGATTTGAGGAGGTTTGAGCACAGAGCATAATGGGACTCTGGTGCCTTCTTTCTTCATCCCTCTGTGTTTCTGGTTATAAGGTGAGCAGTTATGCTTGGCCTCAAGCTCCCCGCCTTCTCCATTCAGCTCCCTCACCAGAGGCTTAGAAGCAACTGGTCTGTCCAGTCATCAGCTGGAATCTACAAAACCGTTAGCCAGTACAACCTTCTCTTTATAACTTGATTACTTTAGATACAGTGACGTGAAGCTGACAATCACAGTGAGAATTGAAAAAACTGGAACCCTTGTGCATGATCACCAGGGGATCTAGCAATTCCACCTGTGAGTATACACACAAAAGAACTGAAGGCAGGGTCACAAATAGATATGTATTTAGTATACGGGAAACAAGTAAACAAGCTAAAAAGATGCTCACTGGGTCATTAAATGATACATTGTGATTCACTGAACTGTATGTGTGTGTAACTTCATTCTTAATAGCATGCATTGTTAACATGTCTCTGTGTTTAATTTTGAATTTTATCACATGTGCAGCTTTCCCTCTCCACCATCAGAACACACCAACACTCCTAGAGCAAGAATTCCTTGTGTTGTCTTTCGAATCATACACAGATTCCCAAGGTACCACACTGCACTGGCCCCACCATTGGGTATAGCTCATCTGTTCCTTTTGGCCTTTTTCACTCATCATAACTACTTAGAGAGTAAGTCTGTCTATGCATCAGGATATTATTTCTTTTTTTTTAAGTTTATTTATTTTTGTATGTTTATGAATGTACTGTCTGCATGTAGGTTTGTGCACCCGTGTCGTGCAATGCCGCGGAGGTCAGAGGAGGGTGTCGGATTTCCCTGGAACTGGAGTTCTCCTGGAATTGGAGTTACAGACAGTTCTTGGCTGCCATGTGGGTGCTGGGGATCAAACCCAGGTCCTCTGCAAGAGCAGTTGGTGCTCTTAACCGCTAGGCTATCTCTCCAGCCCCGACATCATTTCTTTGTATTTCTAAACAGTTCTCCATGGTGTGGATGTATTCCCCCACCCACACATTCTTCACTATCTACCTTTGTCTGTAGTTTTCAAAGTACCTTTCAGTTCTGTCTCAGTTCCATATTGTTCCAATCGGTCTATAGAATCTTGGCTGGTTCCAGTTTATTATTATTATTATTATTTATACAAAACATTTTCACTGAAAGCATTTATGTACAGGATTCCCCGTGTTCCAGTTCTCCAGGATAAATGCTAGGAGTATAGCTGCTGAGGTTTACTGCATTTGCAGATTTAGTTTTATAAGAAACTGCCAAATTCTGTGTTCCATGAATGAAATGTACTGAAGTACCTTTAAGTACAAGAATGTTAGTAGTTTATTTTAAATGATTTGTGTTAACTCAATGTAAGTATCTTCTATTGTTTCACAAGTTAGTAAGGCCAGGTCCAGACATGGATGCCTTAGGAAGTCAAAGAATGGGCACTGATTTCAAGGATTTGTTGGTGCTAATAGAAAGGAGAAGACAGAGGTGAAAGGAGAAATGCCAGTCACACAATTCTTTTTTTTTTTAATTTAATTTTTATTGATGCTTTGTGCATTTCGTACATCATTTTCCAATTCAGATCAGGCATATTTCCCTTTCCCTTCCCCCCCACCCCCATCCCATCCCAGATCATGTATTCTGCCATAACTGTCCTGTATCTTTCAAGGTTTTTTTTCCATTTTTTAGCTATAAGTGATAATCCATGAGTACAAGCATCCTTCGTGCAAAACCAATCTGCAGACTGTTGTGCCCAAATCCCCACAGTCCCACCATCCAGTGGGGGGTGACAGGTTGTTTGTTCAATCAAGTTGATCAAATGAGTGTCCAGACTACATCGCTGTAGTTTCACCATTCACCCCAACACAATTCTTAGAGTACAGGACTTGAAAGCAGGAGAGAATGAACTTCTCCAAATTAGCAGAGCCTTGGGGAAGCAATTAGAATTTCCACAAAATGAGAGGGCTGAATTGACTATATAAATCTCACAGGAAAGAATGTTTTCTCTTGTACAAATAAAATTTAGAGTACCCCAAAAATATCTTCTTTAAACCTTATGATAAAAGGATCCCTTTCTTCAGATATTTTTCTTATAGGTGAGTTTATTGGTCCGAATGAAGCCTGGGTAATGGTATAAAACAAGAAATGAAGAAGCATAAATAAAAAATATAAACTTGGAAGCAAAGAGATGAAATGTGTAATATTTGCACTTCATATAAGTACATGGATGGAGAAACTAGTTGAATCAGCAGTGTAGCTGGTAAAATAGTAGGTAAGAGGTTTCCAAGTTTGTTGATAGAAATACAAATTACAAAACTTTTTGACATCAATAATAACCAAATAGGAATAAAATGGAACATATGACATCGTTTACAAAAGCAGCAAAAGGTGTTCATACGTAGACTCATTTTTAACTAGTAACACATAGAACCACATTTAAAGTCTTACTCAGTGACCAATATCAAATGTTTTGCGAATATTTTGTATGTTGGTGATTGAACCTATGCCCTGAGCATTACAGAATATTGATCTACCATCCAGCAAGCCCTACCCTAAGCCCACCACAAACTATTTGAGGGAATAGAGTTGACAACATTGTAAAATTATTAGTTCTTCCCAAATTAATCTGCAAGTTCAATGCAACTCCAATGGAAACTCTAGTTCATTCATTCATGCTAGGAATTTATAAACTCATTCTAAAATATATATGGAGGTATATGTAAGTCAACTTAAAGACTAAAAGATATATGCCCTGGGATAAAAATGTGTTGTCAAGCAATAATAATGAATAAAATAGGTTTAAAACTAGGATATAAAGAGAACAAAAGTGCAACAAATAGAATGAAGATTTGTAGATAAATGAAACTCAATATATAATAAAAGAAAATTCCACAAGCTAACAGAAAAGGAAAGATTATTACTTGAGCAAAACAGATTCATTATATATAGAAAAAAACCTAAAATTGGATCCTTACCTTATACCATTATAGAATGGCAATTTCCAGATCAGTGAAGGTACTGCAAAGGTAAAATCGAAGGTACTGGTTGCAGCTACAGAAGGATACTTTTATGACTTAGGAACATTAGAGGACTTTTACAATTGGGGCCAAGTCTGGGGAGATTGTTCAGTTAGTAAAGTACTTGCTCCTCAAGTGTGAGGACCGGAGTTCAATTCCTAGAGCCCATGTCAAAAAGTGAGCTGGGTATGCTTATAATACCAGTGACGGGAAGCAGACACAGACAGATCCTTGGGGCACCATTGGCCAGCTCCAGGCTACTAAAAAACCCGCTACCCTACTTCCCTGGACAGCACCTGAGGAATAACTCTGGAGTTGGCCTCTGGACACTTGTGGACATGCACTCACACACATATGTGAACCCACTCACAAGCACACGTGTGCATGGGGATACACACACAAACAGGAGCAAAATGCCCCCAAATGCATGTTAATGTGAAAATCAGTTGTGGATTTGATTGCATCAAAGAGATTCATTTTCAATAACTGATATTGTAAGCAAAGTTAGACAGTAGTTTGAGAAAGATAATTTTTCAGTCTAAAATTGAAAATAATACTTAGAACATTGATGTGACTCCTATAAATGAAATATGGAAGATCTAATAGCTAAACAGACAAGAGCTTTTATCAGGCAACATACACAAAAAGAAGCTTGAATTACTACCATCTCCATGAGATGTTCAAACCCATCGGTAATTAGAGAAATATAAAAGTAAATAACAAAATGTTACACTCTACTGATTGGAACAGCAATAATAGATACATAGAAATGAAAAACCTCATTTGCTGGAAAAGCAAAGAAGAAAGGAGCTCAGTGGGCATAGCTGGTAGGGACTCGGCTTCTTGAGGCTTCCTTCCAGATAACAGTCTGGATAAAGTTCATCAGGTCTAATATGTAAGTCCTTTACCTTGGGGGTACTAGTGATGGATATGTATCACTGTGCCCCTCAAAGTGGACTGTTAAAGGGGGCATAGGAGAGGGTTCATGGTAACAATTAGTTGGCATTGGGGACAGTAGCCTCTTTTTTTTAAATTTATTTTTGTATGTGAATGAATGTACTGTCTGCATGCAGGTCTGTGCACCCGTGTCATACAATGCCTTGGAGGCCAGAAGGGGGTGTCGGATTCCCCTGGAACTGGAGTCAAAGATGGCCCTCAGCCACCATGTGGGTGCTGGGGATTGAACCCGGGTCCTCCTCAAGAACAGTCGGTGCTCTTAACCTCTAGGCCATCACTCCAGCACCTGGAGTAGCCTCTTAACTGACTGTGCCACAGGGACAGGATGAGGTCATGTAACATGCACTCTGAAATGACACGCACAATCAGAAGCAATGATGTGCTCAACAAAACCAGGCTCAGCACCACTACATGGATAAATCTTAAATATGGAATAATAAGAATTATAAACAAACAAGCAAACCAAATTTTCTCTATTTTCAGATTACAATTTATGTGAATGGAATGCATTCACATAAAACACAATGTCTATTAAAAAGTTCTAACAAAAGCAGCACTAAGGTGGTGGTAAAAAATAGCCAAGGAAATGAGTAGAATTAGTGCAAGATAACAAAATTAATCAAACTCAAGTTTGAGGTCTAGAGGAATCAAAGCTGTGGCTTGCAAAGCCATGAATTGAGTAAAATTAACTCAACATGAGAATTTTTTAAAATCTATTTCAGAACTGGTGAGATGCCTGAGTGGTTAAGAGGCCTGCCTTCTTTTTTTTTTTTTTTTTTTTTTTTTTTTTTTTTTTTTAGAGGACCTGGGTTTGATTTCTAGCACCCATATTATGACTAAAAAAAGTCTGTAACTTCTGACTTCCATGGGCATTGCATGACAGGTGTGCACCCACCTACACATGCAAGCATTACACTCATGCAGATAAAATGAGAACAATAAATAAAATGTTTTTAAAAAATCTATTTTGTCTACAGCTGAATGCTTCTCCAGTTTTAATTAAATTAATTTTGAAGTAGCATTCCCTGTTACTCCTTCTACTCCTTAAACTGGTCCTTCAACACAGGTGGTAGCTGAAAAAAAAAATGCAGTGTTTGTGTAGAATTTATTTTTGCACTGGATAAAAAAAAATCTAAAATATTGCCTCTAAAATATTTGCTGAATCGAGACTTGTGTTTAAGCTCTCTGGAGCATGCCTTCTCCTACTGCCTAAGAATCTTTAATGATCCTTCTTTTAAGTGCTTGGAGTTTGTGTTAAAACTCTCCTAACATTTGTGTGATGAAAAAAAAGGAGCCAGACAATAGAATTATTATTATTATTATTATTATTATTATTATTATTATTATTTTGTGTCTTTTCGAGGCAGGGTTTCCCTGTAGCCCCAGCTGGCCTGGAACTCACTCTGTAGACCAGGCTGGACTTGAACTCACAAAGATCCTCCTGCCTCTGCCTCCCAAGTGCTAGGATTAAAGACGTATGCCACCACGCCCAGCTTAGAATTTTTAATTGCCTGGGAGAAGCATTAAAAACTGGCATTTGTTAGTTAATGTCTAAAGCTTTTTACTGTTTGAAATATCAAAACCCTATTTAAGGGTGTGTGTATGTAAATGAGGCTGCTCATGAGGGTGTTTATTTTCATTTTGTTGTGAACTAACTTCCATTAATTTATCATTTATTATATGCCCTATCCGTCCTTCAAGGTTGATAACAGGACTGTTTAGGTGATGGCTGGGTGTGAGCTTTATGCACAAAGTGATATTGTGTTTCTTTTTTTTTTTTTAATTTTTTTTTATTATTATTTATTTTTGCATGTGTATGAATGTATTGTCTGCATGCAGGTCTGTGCACCCATGTCGTGCAATGCCGCGGAGGTCAGAAGAGGGTCTCGGATTCCCCTGGAACTGGAGTTCTCCTGGAATTGTGTTTCTTATGAATCTTTCATTCCTCTTTCTCCTAGCTTGGTAACTGTTTCTACCTTATTCCATCTGTGATGTGGCCAAATGTTCCCAGTTGTGCCACCAAGGATATCAAATGGCCTTGTTCTGAGGAACAAGGCAGCTCTGATGACCCTAAAGGGAAGCTTCACAGACCGCAGAGCGTCATCACAGCCACTCTTCTGAAGTCTCAACAAACTGGAAGGAGAATCTGCTTTACCAATTGCGCGCGTGTGAAGGACAAGGTTTCTCCCATCTCACTAGAGGTTGATACTGTGCAGATCTTCAAATGTCCGCATATCTGATCCTTCATTAATCACATGTGAGTCTGACTACATGGCTCTTGAACACAGATTCTTACAACTGTAACCCAGGCCCCTGCGCTCCTGGTTTACGAATTTTAAGATTAACCCAGAGAAAACCGATGACTTTGCCCATTGCACTACCTGGCTACCCTGATTAGCTATTTGGTTTTCAAGTGCTCCCCTTCCCTCCCTCTATTGTGTCTGGCCTCTTCCCCGCTCTTCTCTTCTTCTCAATCTAGAAAACAGAGAGGGTGCTTTCACAATAGGTTGCATACAGAAGAAAAAAAAATCTTTAAGTAAAAGACCTGTGGGGGCAGATGATCTTATCATTCTGTGAATCTCAGAAGCGACTGCATGGAACTGTCAGGAAGTGAAATGAAGAGGTAGTGTCATTTCACTTGCTTATTTAACAAGTGCCAGTGCAGGAATATCTTTGGAGGTGACACCGAGAAGGGACTAATTTGGAATTACCTTGAAAGCAGATGGATTCAAAGTGACTCCTGGCTGTGTCATTCTTTGACACCGGATGGCTATTTATGGTTTGAGCCCAGAAGGTGAGTTTCACAAATAGCACTTTGTACTGCTGTGGTGGGAATGAGTGCAGCAGTTAATTGTACCTGTCAACTGGTCCGGATGCTTGACCAAACAGTGTCCTGGGTGTTTTATGAATTTCTGAGTGAGATTTACACTTAAATAGGTGGACTTTAGGTAAAGCAGATTACTCTCTGTGATATGGGTGGCTTCATCCAGTCAGGCCTGAACAAGAAAAAAAATGATCAGCCACTTTCCATCAAGAGATTGTCCCAAGACTGCTGCAAGACTTCATTTGGAACATTGACTTTTCCTTGGATTGTAAAGGACCTTTGGGCTTGAGCTATAACACGGATTCTGCTGAGTCTCCACCTGACAGATGTCAGACTTGTCAGCGTCTATATCCATGTAATAGATTCCTCACAATAAACCTCTTTATACATATAAATATATGTACATCTCTCTACCTATTATCTATTTCTCTCTCTCTCTCTCTCTCTCTCTCTCTCTCTCTCTAGCTAGCTATTATTACCTAATTTAGTATCTATCTGTCTGTCTGTCTGTCTATCTGTCTGTCCATCCATTCTTCCATCATCTGTCATCTATTGGTTCTGTTTCTCTGGAGACCCGTTACTGACATAAACTTACTCCATTTATTTCACAGACAAGGAAACTGAGGCTCAGTCGTGAAAGAGAATTCAAGTCTGCCTGATATCAGAACCTGGCCACTCACTCATTTTCTCTTCTACTTCCTGAGAAAATGGAACATAGCAGTGAGAGATCCCAAATTATAAGGCCATAAAGCTAGCCTTTGAGTTCTGGCTTCCAATTCCAGCTTGGACTGCATCTCCCACCGACATCTTTTACTACCATGTTCCTTTGCACTTGTCCTTGGTTTGGAGACAAGGATACAAGGATCCAGTAAGGATGTTCTCAGTACCGAGTCGCAGAGACCGTCCAGTCCTTCCTTGACTATCATGGATGGGGTGTTGACAGACTGCACTGTCTAGGAGGAAGCAGTCTGCTGCCTCCTTTGTCATCTGCATAAACAGTCACAGTGGAAGTCTCTCTCAGGCATTTCAATGATGTGTGTGGCCTCTGTGAGGTTATCAGCTAAGCAGTAGATTTGGTTTTCAAATCAAGGCGTCTATAAAAACCAATTTGTCAGACTAATAAATTCAATCCTGAGTCACAGAGCCCTGCAAGAGGATTGGAGCTCGGAAATCTTATTTTTAAAATGTTTCATCTACAGCCCTGAAAGGAAAAGCCCTTTCCACCCCCTCAAGGGGAAGATTGTCTCATTCTTCTGATTCATATTCATCTTTCAAGATACGAGGTTTTTCATAGTTTTCTTTCTTTTGAAAGTGGATGTCTCTTTTTAATCTCCAATTTAAACAATAACTGCATACCCCTAGCACTTGACTATTTCTAGAAATCTATTTAACTTCACAAAACAAGTTACCAAAGCACACAGACTTGCACAATTTCCATTTTAATCTCTCTACCTGAGGTTCAGGTTTAGATACTATCATCCAAAGCCTGGCATAGTCTGAATTTTGAGCACTTTTCTTTTGTGACAGAAATACCTATTTGACAAAAAAGTGCTTTTTAATTCAGGCTTTATTTTTAGAATATGAAGAAAAATATAAATCTTAAAAATTACCTACATACCTGGTGCTTTGGGTTTGTTAGAAAACATGTACTAGCAAGATCACAATCTGCCTAACTAAAGAAACAACAAGAAATTCATCTTGGGTAAAGATTTATGAAGCCTGTGAGGTCTCAAGGAAGATGCTGGGAGCCATCAATCACCCATGGGGTCTGTGGCTTTTTCCCCTTTCCATGACTGCTTTGCTCAAAATGGTGATGAATTAGGGCTTTGCTCTGATCACGTGTGCCCAGCTGTCAGCTTCACTGCTCTGTAGAAATGGATGCCCTTGCTTGTTTACGAGCTCATTTCTCTTATGCTAGGGAGCAATTTACTTCATAGAAAAGATGCTTTGGGGATTTTGAAAGGTTTGACCTGGCTGGGGTTTCGTGAACTGTGGGTAGATGATGGAATTTCCATTCTGTTCAAGCACTAACTGGGCAAACTTTAAAATTTCTCTATCCTCAGCCTCCTCTCCTTTGCAGTGGGCATAATGGTACCTCCAGGATGGGACTAAAGAATCAATAGAGTGGTGTCTACAAAGTTTGTAGCCTGATGGTAGACTTCAAAGAAAGGTCCAGAAGACATTTTTATATACATTATCTCATTTTCCACTTATGGCAGTCCTCTAGACAGAATAACCACCTTCCATCAGTGATTTCTTTTCTGGACAGGGTATCAGTTTGATAGAGGGGGACAGTGGAATATGAACAGCAAGCAGAACTTTACTATGCCCTTCAAATTACTGATAAAACTATGCACTGAATTTGCCGTTCTTCAAATAAAAATAAGAACAAACAGATAGACTAAAGTAAACACAACCCCAGAAACTAAGGAATTTAATGGCTTAGGGAATACAAAATAAGTTTGTGAGAAGCAACTGTAAACCCCAGCTAAAATTACATGGCATCTGTTCATATACACAGTAACTACAGTATCTACCAGACCAGATCTGCCATGACAGCTTCTACTTGGTTTATGTCTATGGTGGTTTGAATGAGAATGTCTTCATAGGCTCCAAGTATTTGGCCACTTGGTCCCCAGGTCATGGTTCATGAAAGCATTAGGTGGAGGATGAAGCACATCACTGGGGGGCGGGGGGGGGGGCTTGAGAGCTCACAGTCATGCCCATTCCAGTCTGGCTCTCTCTGCTTCCTGTGCCTGCTTGTAGGTGTGAGCACTCAGCTTTCTGCTCCACTGCCTCCTGCCACCATGTCTCCTGCCATGATGGACTCTTACTCTTTGGAATTTTAAATCCAATAACTCTCCCTTCTATCAGTTGCTTTGGTCATGGTGTTTTATCACGGCAACAGAAAAACAACTAATCTAGTGTCTCTGATTCCTTTTCTGAGTCTTGTGAATCCCGTTCTAGTTAGCTTTCTATTGATGTGATAAAACAGCCTGACCAAAAACAACTTGGGGAAGAAAGGGCTTATCGTGTTTTAGACTTCTAAGTGACAGCCAATTTCTGATGGAAGTCAGGCAGGAATCTGGAGGCAGAAACTGAAACTAAGACTGTGGAGGAATGACAAAACTGGATTGTGCTCAGCCTAATTTCTTCTGCAACCGGGACCAGCTAAGTAGCACCACCCACAACTGGCTGGAGTCTTCCACGTCAATCGAGATCCAAGAAAATTCCTCAAAGACCTGGGCATAGGCCAGTCTGATGGAGCTTCAGTTGATGTGTTTTCTTCCCAGGGGTCCAGCACAGGTGCACTAATGAAAATCATCCACTCTATTTTCTTTATCCAAATAAGTTATTTGCCTTGTAAAAACAAACAAACAAACAAATAAATAAACAAATAAATAAATTACGACTGTTAGTTGAGATGTAGAATTATCTCTGCAGTTTAGGACATTCATCTGATGTGTTTTCAAGATTTCAGTCTCAACCAGGTAAAGTCTTTCCTTCACTTCCTTTTTTACGATATGTCTCCTTACATGTCTCTGGGTGCATCTATCTCTTCTCTGAATTATTTTGGGAGCATGAATTCCTCAGCTATTCACTTTATACTCTATCTTTTCATCCCACTCCCTCCAAGAAAAAAAAATCCTGTATCTTTTTTTTTTTTCTGTTTTGTTTTAATCTTAAGAGACAGGGTGTCATGTAGCACAAGGTGATCTTCAACTTGGAAGATGACCTGAAATTCCTGATCCTCTTGCCTCTTTTTCTCAAGTGCTGAGATTATGTCACCCTGCTTTCTGTATATCTAGAATAGACACAAAATATTTATAAATTAAGCAATGGATAAATTGGCCATATTTAGAAACTATGATTAGTTAAGGAAATATTAAGGAAGAGAAAATTGAGAGGACAAGTGTTATAGGAATGGGGTAAGAGACATAGATAAAGGGATGAATAAAATGTTGATTTAAAAATTTTTTTATTTTATTTATTTTTTTAATGTTGATCTTGTCTTCCAAATTATAGTGTAGTCACAGGAATGAGTTAAGAATATCTAAAAACCTGAATTCTTACCAGTTCTTTACCAACTAGGTTAATCAATCCTAAACTAGGTGGAGGAAGCCCAAGGCATATTTGTCCTCAGGATTTAACAGTGTAGGAGGAATAGGATCTTGAAATAACTGTTCAGTAGATTAAAAGTAGTTCTAGCCTTCAAGAAACAGGCATTTTACCTATCTATTAACTAATGAAAAAATTGAATACTAAATCCATGCAGGATATGTGAGAAGGATGGTTCTGGACATTGCAGTGTTCTTCAGAGCCCTGATTTTCTTAATTTCAGGGAGGAGAACCATATCCAATGAGGAATATTATTGTGGTAAAAACAAAATAAGACACAGATAAACTTTTTCAAAGAAAGAAGCCACTGGTTGCTTCAGATTTAGGAATGAAGAAAAAGTCAGCTTAAATTGGTATTTTCCAGAGAGAGCCATTTGTATGGTTCACTTAGAAATGCAAGCATCCTACCCACCCCCTCCGAAAAAAAGAAAAAGAAATAGGCAGCCTGGTGTTACATGTTTTAATCCCAGCAATTGGGAGGCAGAGACAGTCAGATCTCCATGAGTTCAAAGCCACTCTATTCTATATAGTGAGTTCCAAGCCAGCTGAGGCTACAAGGAAACCCTGTCTCAGACCCCCCAAATAAAGAGATAGAAAAGAAATACAAGCACTAAGTAAGAAAGCCTTTGGAGATAGATACAATGGGCATGCAAATGTGATTTTATAAGTTCTGATTTTAAAAAATAGCCCCTTAGTAGGCATGGATGTTCTGAGAGGTTGGGTAGACAATTCACCTAGCAATTGAACATTTTCCAAAAGAACAGGAAATAGAACTCAAATCTGAACCTTACACTTTGAAGTTGAAACCTGTCTCTGTTCTTGGAGTCTGATCAACTTCTGGTTGAAATGACTTCTAGGGTCCAAACAACGAATGGGGAGCCTGACTTGGTGATTCTGACAAATAAACAAGTCTGAAGAACTTTAGAAAAGGGACTTTTTGGCTGCACAGGTGGTCGGTGTTCAGTTATGATTTTGCTACCAGTATCTAAGAATCATCAGGAAGCTGTAAACCCATATACAGTTATATATTTGGGCTCCTTATGGCCCACTGCTGCTGCCTAAGAACTTTTGCGGAATGGTGCACACCTAACACAAAAGTGAACTATCCTTCAAGGGAGGGGCAACCTTAAATTAAGATACTGTATTCCAGGAACTGTCTATGAATAGCTCCAGGATTAATAGATCAGACTCTACACTCTCTTTACATGGTGTTCAGGAAATGAAATATCACTTCTCATTTCTTTAAATGGGCAAACATTTAAAAGACAAGGCTGTGTGAGGTGGGCCCTACCACACAGTGTAGAGTGGTTCAACCTCTGTAGAGGAACATGGATCTATATGACAAGCTGTGTGACTTTCCCTTTGACCCAGAAACCCTGTTGCTAAAGAAAAGGAAAAGATTTATGACAGCCATTTTCATAGCCAATTCCAATCTCTCTATTGTTTTAAAGTCATTTCCTGTTTCTTGGCATGCTTAATTTTTATAGCACATTATAAAACTTACATGGTTGACCATCAGATTTTATTTGTTTACTGATTTGTTTATTTACATGTATTTATTTATTTAGTGGTTGTGGCAATAGTGTGTGCCTCCCAGCAGGCATGTGGGAGTCAGTGGACCACTTGCAAGAGTCAGTTCTCTCCCTTCACCATTGGAGTTCTGGGGAATTAACTCAGGTTATCAGATTCAGAGGCAAAAGCTCTTACCTGCTTAGTCACCCTGTTAGCCTGAGCATCAGATTTCATTGCTTCCTAAAAAGAGGAAGGGGAAGTGATGGATAGGATACAAGACATCCTGTCCATTTTCGTAAGTTTTTAAAAGTGAACGCAAAATTGGTGCCCACTAGAACATTATTATAACTAATATAATTTATAATATAAATAATGGACATAGTACTAGAGTCTATAATATTCCTAGCTTTCCATTGCAAATTCAAATGCAAGCCAACATCCCATACCGTGGCACAAGTGAGCAAGATCCAAATATTCTCCAGTAAAAAATAGCACAGCCATTAAAAATCAACCAAGGTCTTTCAGAAAAGATTGATCCAACTTTGGGCAGAGAAAACACAATGTGAGGCTGGAACAGCTTAAGTCTGCCTAAAAGTAAGGAAATATAAAAGACTAATGGGACCTGGCAAGAAGACACAGGGACCAGTTGAAAAGGGCTCAGTAATCTGAGTTTCCCAGAAAACAAGGATAGTAAGGAGACTAAACATATTTATTAAGGGAAGAATCCACAAATTCATGCCAATCCTAATAGACGCAAATGACAGGTGAAGGAAGAATGTATTGACAAAAGATAGATAATGACTGTTTTCCAACCTCTAATAAATAAACTTATTAATAAATTTTAAAAGCATTGGACAAAAATTGATGGGGAGCAGGGTATCTGCATGGTTTTTAAGTATAAAACCAATGATTATTAGCTAATTACACAGGAGTGTACATCTTCAAAAGGGAGAGATTTGGTGATGCTGTGTTCACTAAGTAACTAAACAGCATCAACAGTAAGGGGACACGTTCTTATTAGTGATTTCAGTGTAAAACACTGGCAAGAATACTGCATCACCTAAGCAGTTGCCAAAACAAACATATAAGAAACAAAAACATACAAATACATTTAGTTTTAATCCAATCACAAGAAAATATATCTGAGATGTGAGATATTCTATAAAAAGTTTGATTATGTTCTTCAAAATTGTAAATATCATGAATGACCAAAAAGAAAAAAAAATGGAAAAACCAGTCTCAGTAATAAATAGACATTATCGAGAAAATTTGAGGAAAATTGAAAACAGACTCTAATGTTAATATGAAACTTCTTGAGTGAGGTGGCTAGGAAAATATCTTTGTTCTTGACCTGTCCATGGTGAACATTTAGGGATGCTATTGCATGACAATTACTTTCTAATAATTAAGCAAGGTCAGTGTTGAACAAATGGAGAAGTCTGCCTTTCCAGGCTTGAATCAAGCCCCTGCCTACCTTGGGGCCTCATTTAGCCCTCAGAACTACATATCCTTGGATTTGAAAGCCATTAAAAGGAAAACTGGATGACCACTACCTAGAGAATGAAGCATCAAGTTCCTTGTGGACCAGTCTGGAGGACTGGAGCTAGAGAAGTTAAAGGCAGGGACACTGGTAAGTTGTGGTTCAAACAATCTAGGTGTCATAAAAGGATCATAAAGCAAGGACCGAGTTTAGTAATAAACAGGTTGCTGAAGGTCTTGCTGCTTATTGGTGGCCCTTTGGCCTTCATGCATGTATAGTCAGATACATGTGAGGACTGTGATGTCTTGTTTTATTGTTTTATTTCCAATGCTTAGAGTAGTGCTTGGTGTGGAATATGGAGCTAAAGAATGGAAAAGCTAGGGAAATGTACATGAGTATAAGGACTATTGATTTCAAGTGGAGAAATGGAGAAAACCTAGAAAACGGTGCCTCTTGAAATACGAAGGGACACTTTCATAGCAGGAGGTAGTCAGTAGGCATTTCTGAGAAGTGGTATGGCATGAAAGGGAAAACCCAGTTTAGGGAACAGTACTGAGTTCTTGGGTAGAAAGCTGACAGTAACCTGATCCAGACCTTAAGGAGGCCTCATCCTTCCAGGAGCCTGTTCCATCATCGTTAGAAAAGAAAGTTAAACCAAACATCCTAGTTTCTTCTGTCTCTAATAGTCCATTTTTATCTAAATTATCTGGGGTCAAGGTGCTCTGTTTCTAGAGTATAGACAGTTGAATAAATGGCATTATGTTGTGCATGACAGTCACTGAGCTTAATAGGATTCCAAAGCTGAATGGAACTTGTCTCTGATCTGAGGAAACTCAGGGGAAGGTTGAAGGTTGGACAATCTCCAAACTTTCTAGGCAACCATGGTCTCTCTTTCCCTAGTCCACCTCTTTGGTAGTATACAGTCAGGTCAGGTCAGGTGACAGAGGGCTTTGACACCAAAAAGAATGAAGCCTCATTCTCTATTTAAGAGGCAGGGAGTATGAAATTAACCTTTAGAGGAAGGGCACACAGTGATCTGTTATTATGTTATTGTAATTTTATATTTCATGATTGTTAGCCCCTAGAGAAAACTGTGGCTTTAAACATTTAATTGAAAAATTAATTAATTTTAATTAAAAATGTGTACACTTTCCATGCACCACATATTTTTCATGTATGCTACATTGTAAAGTCATGTTAAGTAACATAATTACCCACCCACTTACTATTCTGTGGTAAGAACACTTAACATTTGCCCACTTAGCAATTTCCAGTATACATTAGATTTGTATTAACCACAAGTACTGCATTGTACAATGCATCTCTTGAACTTATTCCCTTTGTTCACTTGAAATTTTGTATTCCTTGACTGTCAAGGAATCTCGACTTTCCTCAGTACCCCATATTCTGAGTTCATCTTTCAGATTCTACACAGAAATGATATTTTTGGCCATTTGTATTTCTGCATCTGCCATATTTCACTGAACAGAATGTCCTTCACGTTGGTCATGTTTCCCCCAAACAGCAGGATTATTTTTTAAATTACTAAATATATATTCTAATATATACCTATATGTGTGTCTGAATAATGTCTGTATAACGAAATATATATATTGTCCACTGATAGGCATCATTTCGCTTCCTTTGGTTATAAACGCAGGAGGACAGATAAGTCACATGACAATCCTCTTGTTAATTTGAACTCCATAATGATTTCCATGTAACGATATTAATTGACATCTCAACCAACATCGTGAAAAGGTTTCTTTCCCTCCACGTCCTTGCCAGTGCTTAACTTTCCTGTTCTTCCTGATGATAGGGCTTCTAAATCAGAAATGAAATGATGTCTCATTTTGGTTTCAGTTTGCATTTTTTTTTGACAATTAGTGATAGTGAGGCTTTTTCTTAAAAATAAAACTGTTAACCATTTGTATCTTTTTCCTTGAGAAATTTCTTTCAGGTCTATTCTAGTTCATATCTCTGTTGCTATGATAAGACACTGACCAACAGGAGCTTGGGAGAGGAAATGGTTTATTTCAGCCTACAGTAATAGTCCTTGATTTAGGGGAAATCGGGGCAGGAGCTCAAGCAGGAGCCTGGAGGCAGAAACTAAAGCACAGACCATGAAGCAGCAATGTTACTGCAACGCTGTTCTCCCTGTGACACAGGGTCTCCCTGTAGCCACAGCTGGCCTGGCCTGACGGCCTGGAACTTGCTATGGAGACCAGGCTAGCCTCCATATCACAGAGATTCACCCACCTCTGCCACCCAAGTATGGGGATTAAAGGTGTGTGACACCATGTCTGGCTCATCTCTGTTTCTTCTGTAGCTGAGAACTCACCTGACCGGAAAGGTATTGCCCACAGTGGGCTGGGCCCTCCTACAACAACCAACAGTCAAGAGAATGCCCACAGACATGACCACAGGCCAATTCATAGAGGAAATTCCTCATGAGGGTCCTTCTTCCCAGGTGACTTTCATTTGTGTCAAGTTGACAAAAACTAACCAGAGCATTTTGACTAGATTACTGTTATTATTGTGATTGAGTTTTAGTTCTTTGTAAATTTTATATATTTATATTTCAGGCTTGTATGCATGGGCAACTGGCACTGGTCTCAGAGGAGGATATGCTCTGGTTACGTACTGAAATGCTGTGAATAGGGACAGGACTTTCTCAAATATGAATCACATTCTATTATCCCTTCATTCATTGGCTCTCAGAAGTTTCAGGGAGCTTTGAAATTAAAAAGATACTGGTTTGTTTCTAATGTATTAATTTCATTCTTTCTATCTTTTCCTTTCTTGGTTCTAGAATAATTGCCTTCTGAAGGGAAAATGTCAAGAGGTATTAAGGGATAAAAT
>VZQC01012381.1:0-132269 GCA_009823505.1 Rhizomys pruinosus
GGGCCAGCCCTAGAGTGAGAAATATTGGAGACCGATTGCTACCTTACTTAAGATCTCTAGATGGGCTGACTAGACTCCAGTGGCTGAATTTTTGCTGAAGGACATCAGGGTACAAATATTTGACTGGATAGGACTTAACATGTATGGTGGAATGCAGGAAGTCTGGTAGAGTGCTGGAGGGACATGGATGGAGGAGTGGGTCTAAACCTAAACTGTCCTATGAAATTATAAAATAGCAATTAAAAATAAAAAATAAATTAATCAAAGAATGAGAATAAAAGAGAAATAGGTAGAGAAAGAAATGAGAGAGTGAGAGAGCAGGACGAGCGGAGAAGAGAGGGAGGAGAACAGAGAGAGAGAAACCCTGAGAAGGATAGTAGGTTAGAACCAAAGGAGCCTCTTCAGAGATTATCCTTCATCTGTGGACCAAATCTCTGTGAGAAACCTCAGTCCAATCCCCAAAACAAAGATAAAGGTCTAACTTTTATTTTAAACTGTGTATTGTGTTTTTGTCAATTTCATATATTTTGATCATATTAAGATCCCCTCCCATGTCTGTACCCCTCTTATACCACTCCTTGTGGATTTCATGGTTGTGTCATA
This sequence comes from Rhizomys pruinosus, assembly GCA_009823505.1. Lineage (NCBI taxonomy): Eukaryota > Metazoa > Chordata > Mammalia > Rodentia > Spalacidae > Rhizomys > Rhizomys pruinosus. The sequence continues at coordinate 604 of VZQC01012381.1, forward strand.
TATATTAAGGCCTCTGGAGCCAAATTTGTATCCTTACATGTCTTTCATATTGGTCTGTCCACTGGAGCCTAGTTACTCTCTTTAATGTCAAACTTTTTAAGAAAACCAGTTGTCACTCTCCTATCAGCTATCAGTTGCCAATCCTTCTTCAGCTAAGGTTGGGGCTTCTTACCCATTTCCTTACTTCTATGGTGGAATTTTCTCAGGCTTGAGCTTGCATGTGTCTTGTGCATGCTGCTTCCATTGCTGTGAGTACGTATGAGTAACTTCTTAGCTATCTAGAATACTCTGTTTACCTGTGGTTTGGTCATGCGACCACCTCTGGCTCTTAAATTCTTTCTTCGCCCTCTTCTTCAATAGTCCCTGAGCCTTGGGTAGCAGAGGTTTTACATAGGTGTTCTACCCAAGGGCAAGCATTCTGCAATCTCTTGTTCTCTGCACTTTGGTCAGTTGTGGCTTTCTGGGTTAATCACTATCTGTTGCATGAGGAAGCTTTGCCTGTGAGAGTTGAGAAATGTATTAGTATTCTCTCTGTTCCCTATTCTGCTATGTTCCATGTGCCTTAAGTGTGGAGGTTGCATTGTAGATAATAGTCTACCTCTGTTGCAAAAAGTTCCATTGATGATTGTCTATAAATATAAGGATATGTCTTCAGAAGATAATAAGAAATTAGATTGGTCTATGGATGTTATAAAACTAGGCTTTTTTCTAGGATCTATGCCATCTCCAGCCATGTGTATTTAGCTATGTTTACAGTACCACACACGAGTCCCCTCCCAATGAGTGGGCCTTAAATCCAATTAGACAGCTCTTGATTATAACCAAGAGAGAAGTATCACCACTCCATATTAAAGTGATTTAACTTGCATTTCCCTAATTATTAAAGATGCTGAACACTTTTTCTGGTATGTATTAGTCATTTTAATTTCTTCTTTTGAGAACTCTTATTTAGATCCATAGAGCAATAAATTTATATAATCTTTTAGGGGTGGCAGGAAGTTTCACATTGCATGATTTATTTCAGAATAACACACCTGACAAACAGCCAGTTATCATAAATTGAGAGCTGTGAAATCACAGTACAGACTCTTTCTTAACGCTCTGTCCCAGAGAATCCTGCAAGGTGGTGTGACTTAAGATGTGTGATCAGGGCCCTATTCTAACAGATACATCAACATTATACACAGGGTGTTCATTGAGTTTTTATTGTTCTGTCCAATTATATCAGGAACTTTTTAAGAGGTTGCAAGGGAACCATAACAAAATATTTCTTGCCTTGATCTGTTTCTAACCTTGATCTGTTTCTGAAAATATCAGAACCATATACTTAAAAACAAAAGTTTGAGCTGGGCGTGGTGGCGCACGCCTTTAATCCTAGAACTCGGGAGGCAGAGGCAGGCGGATCTCTGTGAGTTCAAGGCCACCCTGGTCTACAGAGTGAGCTCCAGGACAGCTGGGGCTACAGGGAGACCCTGTCTTTAAAAGACCAAAAAAAAAAAAAAGAAAAAGCTTGAAGTCAGCTTCTGCTCTGGGAAGGAAAGTGTAATATGCTTCCTGGGTTGGTGAAGGCAACGAAAGAAGGAAGCCTCTATCTAGGCCTCCTCCAGTTTACTTTGAAACAGCAAGACCCTTGGGAATTAGGCTACTAGTGTTCTGTGTGACCCACAGAAAGGGAAGGGAGGGAGGGAGGGGACTGAGCGGAATTAGCAGCAGCCTAGACGTATGCTCACTCTCCCATGAATGAATGCTGGGAATGGCTTCATAGGAAGTTTCTCTCAAATTTTAGGACTGGAATAATCCTGTGAATATGGGTAAAAACAATGTTGTCTAGAGACACATTGTCATTGGTAGGGAAGTGTTATGGCCCTCCTTGCTCGTATTTCTGTTCGTACATGTTCAGAATGTGGTTGAGGACAGCACTGTATAGGTGTGCTCAGTTAAACTCATCATGGGACCAGGGATACTTCTGTGATGTGCAGGGTATACTCGGGTGACACAGGGATGCTACCTCATGAAAGGAGACCTATTTGAGTTTCACTTCAGGATTAATTTACATCCATATCTTACAAAACAAGAAAACATGTAATGAAAAAAATATTGTCTTTATTGTTAATATAATGCAAATGCTGAGGCACTAAGTCTAGCATCACTGCATGAGTTATCAAGTTGTTGGTGACAGTAAATAAACCATGCATACTAGGCTTCTGGGCAAGGATGGATCCTAGCATTCCTCCTTTCCCATTGTGCAATGTGCTTCTGGGTGCCACGCAGCGCACTTCTGAGCTTTGTTTGCCTCTCAATGATTTTCTTTGGCTCTCCTGCTCTTAAAACAGTCCTGGAGCAAAGGAAGACAGAGAAGTGTTTCAGAATACCCCACTCTTGGGTTCATGATGGAAAAAACATACTACGTATGAAAGTTTATATGCCACTGACATTTTAAACAAAAGCTATTTTCTACATGCTCAAATACCTTAGGCAGATGCAGCTTGGCAGTATTGGAACATATGGCTAGACTCTATGGGCCCTGTGTTCCATGCACAGCATTGAAAACAACAGCAATAATCACTAGTTTATGCAAATTGGCACCATACCCACTCCTTCAGATCACCCAGAGTGATTAGCAGCTATGTGCCAAGTGCTGGAACAGAATCAGCAAGAGAGAGATCTAAACAATTAATGTACATTTTGGTAACATTTTCATTCTTATTACGCAACTAAAATTCAATATTATTCTCTTGGATTGTTTCATTTCTTAAACAAGCTTTCAAAGCTATCAATACTTGCTTTCTCCCACTGCCAGTGGGACAGTTAGTGCAATGTTTTTGGGTGGACACCCCACCTGACCTGAAAACAGCACCCAAATTAAAATTAAGCGTCTCTATCCTCTATACAAACTCATAAAACTTACGAAGGAAAGAAGTATGACCAGCCACTTGGACTTTTAAGCACTCTTCCCACACCAGTCTTACTTTAACTCAACACACATTGGTCACTACTAGAGTGGGTTCTATGTGAGAATTATTCCATTGTCTGATACTTATCAGTTCCTTCATATAGCTGAGTGCTTGTGTGTTCTTTTTATTATTTAGTACACCTGAACCCTTTTATAACACTAATACATCCTGCATACATTTGAATAGCAACAACATCATCCCCAGCCAAAACATGACTCCACATAGAAGTTCCCTGTAAGGACAACATGATAGAAAGGGTTTAAGATACATTATAGGATAAATAACTCTGCAAATACACATATGTGTTCTACATGTATATATTAATAAAATCTATTCCTTATAAACACATACATATATTTGTTTAATTTTTTGTACAGAATAGGAGAAGCAATTTACTCTTTTGCTTTACTTTTCATTATGAAATCACATTCCCTCTAATAATGGGGAACAACTATGACCTAAAGTTTAGTAATTCCATATTCAATTGTGAAGCCCCATGTTTGTCATCATAAAAAAGACAAGAATACCTAGGCCAGCACAGTCCAAGCCCTGAAAGTGGGATGTAGATTGACTGCCCTGCTACCTTAATTCTCAGATTTACTCACCTGTACTGTGGCTTCAGGCACATTCAAGCGACTGACAAGAGTCATCCTGTGAAAAGAAAGACAACAAAACCCATTACTCAATGCGGTGGAGAAAAATGTAACATCCAAAGGACATTTTTTCAAACGTAACCATCTCCATGATTCACTCTCAAGGATACTTAACTGTAACTTCCAGAATAAGTTTCCTTTTAGAAACAGTTTCACCATCTAACAAAATTTAAGCTGGTGTTTTGCAACTTGATAATCAAGACGTTTTTCCCTTAAAAATTTCAAAGTAGCATATACAACTTATTTTAATGCAGAATTTTAATAATACACAAATGCAGAAGTAATAAGGAGCAAATTATGCAAATTTTAAACACAAGAATTATGCTGAAAATATGTTTAAAAACTCCATCAGAGTTGACTTTCCTTCTGTTAACACTGATATTTGCCAAAGCAGGCAAGCAGCAGGACAGATAGGAGAGGTGAGGGAGAGACAGAGATAAATAGGAGTCTGTGAAAAATAAAAGTTTCAATGTATTAAAGAATACAATCAAGACTGTGTATCCAGGCATTTTTGAGAGGAAATGAGTCCCACCAACTAGTATGCACACTTGACTCACAGTTAGCACAGCATGAAAATATTGAGTTGCCCACAAAGTGTCATCGCCAAAGCCATCACTAAGGTAGGAGAAGGTGCCCAGGGTTCAGGGGTCAATAGGGAAAACTAGGTTTGTAAGTAGGAAAGAAAGCCTCAACATGAGCCCAAGCCTCTGGAGGTGGGTATGGCTTTTGGCACAAGACACATACCTTCTCAGAAAATTCGGGTACCGGAGTTTGTTGGAAAACGGTCTCCATTTCCTGCTCCTGCCACTGTGCGAAGTGGAAGTAAGCTCGTGGCCTCCTGCCCTGGGGCTCCTGGACCACAACATCTATGTGGTGTGGCTCCTCGGGTTCAGGATCCCAGGACTGCCAGTCGCTGTGATCACCATGAGACTCCAGGCCTCCCTCAAGGAACCAATGATCTCTCTGATTCAGGTGGCCTTCATTGCCCAGGTTACCCTGGTGATCCGCGTTATCCTGGCGGCTTTGAATTCTCTCAAGGGGGTAGCCCCCTTCTGCCCCCGCTATGGCCTCCTGCTCTGGGTCAGAATCACTGCCCTCATGGTCGCCCAGGCTGTGGTAGCCAGGGTCGTCATAGTCGGCCTCGTGAGCCAGGATTGTAGCTTTCTTAGAAGCCTGGGAGGCCTCTACAATGCTGTGGTCCTTGGTAGTTGACTTGGCAGACCGTTGTGGACACAAGGTGCCTGCCCAGTGTTGGCTACCACCGGTGATAGCAGTTTTCTCTTCCAACACTATTATCGGCTTTCTGATAGCTGTCTATCACAGTGGGTGAGCCTGTATAGGCTAAGCTTGATGGGGTGTGGCTAAGAGGACGGGGCTACCCAGAGACGCTGGGAGAGGTTAGAGACAGAATGCAACCGCACGTGATCTCTTCTGAATGGGTGGCATTGTTTACACTTCCTGGGATTCCATAGAGAACCTTGAGGATGGAATTATGGGAGATTGCATGCTGAGTTTAGCCTAGGGAGTAGAGGGAAAAAAAAAAAAACACTGAGTATAGGATCCCTGGGGGAACATTGGAGAAATTTACATGACTCCAGCCTCCACGTTTTGCTGTCTGTATGTTGCATGAGTCATGAATTGAGTAGATATGGTCAGCTCAGTGACTACTTGCTTCAGATTTCCACGAGGTCACATAAAGCACAGGCCAGTTATGGTATTCCAGGGACAGCATGGCATCTTGGACCACTTTTAGCACAGTATTCTGGGGGACAAGTCACTGGAGAACCCTGATGTACCCTTGAAAAAGTTAAAATATTCTAGATGATTGTTAGTGAACCTTTATCTGATTTACGTTCAGTGCTTACCACATTTGAAAATGCTGACACTACGTGGAGTCCTGGCCTCTTCGTGCTGCACAGCAGATAAACCACTCAAAACTGAAAAAGTTTTAGAACAGTAACAAGGCCAGAGTAAGCACCATACACACGTTGAGAAAATAAACATGAAGTATGAACTTTGTGCCAGGTATTTTTATATTTATTTATTTATTTATTTATTTATTTAATTTTTTTGTCTTTTTGAGACAAGGTCTTCCTCTAGCCCGAGCTGGCCTGAAACTCACTGTAGATACCAGGTTGGCCTTGAACTCACAGAAATCCACCTGTCTGTCCCTCCCAAATGCTAGCACTAAAGGTGTGTGAGTTATTTTTAAAGAATGCTACTCTCAATGAATGGTTTATAGTGTGCTAAGGCTGAGGTGGTGTTCAGAAAAATCTGATGCAAAATCTAATCTTTAGTCTTTGGTTTGTTTCTTTGCTCGTTTGAAGCATTATTTCATGTATCCCAAACTGACCTCAAATTCACTGTTCACCAGTGATGACCTTGAACTCCTGATCCTCCTGTTTTTACTTTGTGAGTTTTAGGACTTCAGGCATGTGGCACCATATTGAGTTATATATATATTCCTATAGAGTCAAATTTGTTTCCCCAAGATACTAGACAGGTCTTTTAATTTTTGATTTTGCAATTCAGTTTTTGAGAATTTGATATAATACATTGTGACAATATTTAGATCCCCTGCCATATCTGCAACTCCATTTGTTATTGAACCCTGGGTTGTCTTGTACTTACTGTGTAACTCAGGCTGGCTTGGTCTTGAACACGTACACTTGTTCTGCTTCAGACTCCCAAGTGTTGAGATTACATGCCTACAACTAAATGCATGGTTCTTTTAAAAAAATTTTAAATCTTTCTTTCTTTCTTTCTTTCTTTCTTTCTTTTCTTTCCTTCTTTATTTTCTTCTTTCCTTCCTTTCTTTCTTCCTTTCATTCAAAACATTCATATTTATGTGGCTCATAGGACTATGAAATAACAGGGTAGCCACTATGAGTTCCCAATTTGTTGTAGTATTCAAATATTTCAACCTATAAATTTAAACAAAATCCAGAAAAATTAAGATCATGTCAAATATTCATAATCGCTAGGTGATTAGCTCAGGAAATATTTAAGGAAACATCTTTTTATTGTAGGGGGTACATGGAACATTGCTAGTTCTGCCTGAAATGACTGAAGAGAAAGATCTAGAAGGGGCAGAATTCTTTCCTGCATAGAAGTATGCTTAGAGTACCCCTGCTAAGGGCTCTGTCTCCAGTAAACTGACCAAAGGAAGCCCCCATAAGGAAATTATTACCCCTTCACATCACAAAGTTGGATTATTCACTGTGGCTTATGGACGGGAAGGTGAAAGGGTATTGGCAAACTTTCTTCAATGGATATTAGGTATTATTAGGTAAATTTTATGCCTAAGAATTCAAGGAAAGATCTTTCCTTCAGACATCCATCCCACTAAGTCAGATTCATCTACTCTGTCTCCCTCCAGCTGTCGATATTTTATAATGCTTCCATTGCCTAGGCACACTCAACTCATGCTACAGAAAAATGATACTTCATCTAACAGGTAGAAAGTACACTTGGAACCTGAGGCAGGCTCGGAGATACCTGAAGAGGATCTGACTCTGCTTGTAGACTTACAGTCTGAACTGTGGAATACTGTGGACTGTCTGTTGAAGCACATAGTTCATCAGTTCCAGCCAGGCTAGGGAGACTGAGCCCATATAAACTGAATGATTACCTTATATACAGCAACCTGGAAGTCAAGGGGAGACATTTCTAGATATGCACCCAATAGTAACAGGTGTCCCAGTGACCTACAGGTGACAACTCTTTTCTTTCCTGTGCTACTCCAAGTTTCCAGTCTCAGAATTCTTCTTCCCTATGCACCCAAGTCTCAGAAGAACCCATCCTTCTTGGTCTTGCTGCCTTTCTTGATATGACTCCCAACCTGGGGACTTCGTACCTGTATGGAGAGAACTGAGAGCAAAATACTATCCAGAAACCATCCAGGAGCATATGCCCTAGTGATGGTAGTGGTGCAGGAACCTACAGAAAAGTGAATGTGGAATCAGCCAAGAGCTCAGGCATCTCGGGGACAACTAGCAGCCCTTAAACGTCCCTGCTTTCATTCCACATTTCCAGGACAGAGAAATACTTTTCAAAGTACTCCAAATTTCCTTGTGATTGTGGGATAAGCACCATGCTCAATGAAGTCTTCCTGGCTAGGGGATCAGGGACGGTCTCCAGACCTTATTCACCCCTCTGGGCCCCTTCCTATTTCTCCTGAGCCAAGACTAAATAAGGGACCAAAGCTCTTGAGGCCTGCCAGCTTTAAGCATCAATGTATATAATATCTCTAGGGTAGCAAGATAATAATCTTAATGTTGTATTTCATTGACTCAAGCAGAGACACTTTGGGATAACACAAGGCTTCTATAAATAAGTTGATGGAAATCAGAGCCTGTTTACCAGTGTTTCCTGTGGCACGGTTCATAATATGTGGGTGTAAATATCTATTCTGTCTTGACTTTACACACACACACACTCACACGCACTCACCAGATGTGAGGTAACTATATCACATGGTAGCTCAAATTGCAGATTAGATCAGAGTTTCCTGAAGTTTGGTTTATCAGGGTTTGTACTTGAATGTGAAGTTTGTGAAAAATCTGGCAAATTTGGAAGAGTTCTGAATATTAAATGACCAATGATTATTTCAGAATATAAATTATTGGACCTGTTTCTGTTGCACACTGTGATTCTACTGCAGCCTCAGTCCTGAACAAACATGTCCACTTCACACTTCTCTTACCACCAGGCTGCTCAATAGCAACAAGCACTTCCTGAAACACCACCTAGGTGAGATTTGAGCCTGGAATATTAAGAAACATGATATTATTATTATTATTATTATTATTAGCCATACAGTTTCCTGCTGTCAAAGAAACATACTGGATTAATTATGGGAAACAAGGGGTTTTTGTATTTCCATATGGTTATTCCTTAGCATATGAATGTCAGATTAGTATATCTTTAGATTGTCTTATGTAGGGATGCTTGATTTTAAAAATTGCTGTTGACTTGAACTTCATAAAATAATTGTTAAATGAGTTTAGGATTCAGATTAGGATAGAATTTTTTTAATTGAGATAGACTTAAACATACTTCAGAATTTTTTTACTATTTATTCCTTTGTTATATTTATGTGTGTGAAGGTTTGCCTGCATGTATGGAAGTGCACCCAGGTTGCGCAAAACATGCAGAGGCCAAAAGAGGGGGTCAGAGCCCCAGGAACTGGAGTTAAGACAGTTGTTATTTGCCATGTGAGTACAGAGAATCGAACCTGGGTCCTCTGCAAAAGCAGCCAGTGTTTTTAACTGCTGAGCCACCTCTCTAGCCTCTTGGTATGTATTTATGCAAAGCGGTATTAAAAGTACTGATGATTATAAAAATGAACTTATCAACTTTGTAAAGTAATGAGGTTGCTCTATTTCTTTATTAAATACTCAGCCAAACCCAGGGTGGAGGCATATTTCTGGAACCCAACATTTGAAAGGTGGAGGCAGTAGGTTCAGGAGTTCCATGCCAGCTTCAGGTGGTCATTGTGGATAATGTGAGACCCTATCTCAAAAAGAAAAAAAAAAACAGAATTTAGCCAAGATTTATTTCTTTGTGTAAAAATAAACAAACATGGGGCTGGAGAGATGGCTCAGTGGTTAAGAGCACTGACTGCTCTTGCAGAGGATCTGGGTTCAATTCCCAGCACCCATATTGTGGCTAAGAAACATCTTTAAGGGAGATTTTCCAAGACCACCTGAATCAGAGTTTCTTCACAGGCTTGGAAAAAGAAAGGACCCCGAATAGCCAAAACAGCCCTGAGTGAAAAGAGCTACACAGGGGGGATCTCTATACCAGACTTCAAACTGTACTACAGGCCTATATTCATAAAAACAGCCTGGTACTGGCACAAAAACAGACCTGTTGACCAATGGAACAAAACTGAAGATCCAAACTTGAGCACATACAATTTCAGCCATCTCACATTTGACAAGGAGGCAAGGAAGACACAATGGAGCAAAGACAGCATCTTCAGCAAGTGGTGTTGGTAAAACTGGATCAGCACTTGTAGAAGAATGAAATTAAACCCCTACCTCTCGCCCTGTACAAAAGTCAACTCCAGATGTATCAAAGACCTCAATGTGAAACTCCAAACTCTGAAGGCGATAGAAGAAAAAGTTGGCAGCAGACTACAAGACATAGGCATAGGAAAAGAGTTCCTAAATCAGACAGCAGCTGCGCAAGAATTAAGGTCGACAATTGACAAATGGGACCTCATTAAACTCAAAAGCTTCTGTACATCAAAAGAAACAATCAAGGAAGTGAAGAGAAATCCCACAGAGTGGGAGGAAACCTTCACCACAGAAACCTCTGACAAAGCATTGATTTCCAGAGTATATAAACTACTCAAAAAACAAAGAAGATAGAAAACAAATGACCCACTCAATAGATGGAGCAAAGACCTGAACAGAGACTTCACAAGCTGAGAAACATCTTAAGAAGTGTTCACCATCACTAATCATTAAGGAAGTGCAAATCAAAACCACTTTAAGATATCATCTTACTCCAGTAAGACTAGCTAGGATCAAGAAAACAAATGATACCAAATGCTGGAGAGGTTGTGGGGAAAGAGGAACAAATCCACTGCGGGGGAATGTAAACTCATACAGCCACTATGGAAAGCAGTATGGAGAACCCTTGGAAGACTCGGGAATGAACTTGCCACCCGACCCAGCCATACCACTCCTGGGCATGTACCCACAAGACTCACCCCCCCGCAGAGATCAATGCACGGCCATGTTTATTGCAGCTTCAGCTCTCTCACAATAGCAAGAGCTGGAACCAACCCAAACGCCCCTCAACTGACGAATGGATATAGAAAATGTGGTACAATACACAATGGAGTTCTACTAAAGCAGTAAAGAAAGATGACATCATGACTTTGCAGGAATATGGCGAGCTGGAAGACATCATGCTGGTAGTGACAAGTCCCAGAAAACAAACTGTGAATGTATCCCCATTTGTGGATGCTAGTGCCAACTACCTATTTGTAAGTATTTCTGTGCATGCTCCTTGAGCTTTTGTCCAAGAAGTTGGGAGTGATGCATATGGAAAACAGCAACAACAACAACAGAAAGGACTGCCATCAAAGAACTGAGTGAAACAGTGATTTTCTGCTCAAAACAGTCAACTACTTCACATGGAAAATTTTGAAAAGACTGAGAAAGAGATGAAATCATGTTTGGCAGAATGCATGAGCTCTTGTGGGGTGGGGGAGAGTGGGGTGGGGGACACGGGTCTAGTATTTGATAATCTTTAAGATAATATATATATTATATATATATAAGANGCTTTGCTTCTCATCCATCTATGCCTTTCTAAGCCTAGGGAAAACAAATCTGCAGAAAAGGGGGTGTTGGTAGAATGTAAGGGCTGCGATTTTGGTGAATGGTGAAACTACAAGCAATATATACCGGGACACTCATTTAATCAACGTGATTGAACATACGAGCACCCCCCCCCCCTGCTGGACCCATGGCCTGTGTGGTTTTGGGCACAAATGCTTGCAACTTGGTTTTACAAGAAGGATGCTTTGTACCATAAATTGTCACTTAGGTTAAAAAAGTGAAAAAAAACTGAGTAAAGATGCAGGACAGTTTATGGCAGAATGCATGAGCTTGATGGGTTGGGATGGGGGGAAAGGGAAAGGAAATATGCTGAAACTGAATTGGAAAATGAGTATGAAAGAAACAAAGCATGAAATAAAAAATGAAAAATTAATAAAAACAGAAAGCTTTAGTGTTTGTTAAACGAACCACTCTGCCCTCATCTCATTGCTCAGCTTGCCTGAGCAACATTTCAGGCATCCAGCTCCTTGGGAGCTAAGCTCACCATCAGAACACTCATCCCTTCTCATTGAGAAGGCTGCTCATCCCTTCTCCCCTCAGCCCTGTAGGAACCTGGCAGTTTTGAAAGTATGATTTAGTGCCTGGTGTGGTCCACAAAAATTGAGGGCAAAGAGCAAGAAGCAGCCTGAATGCACATTCCCTTTCCTGTTTCCCCAGAACCCTGAGAATAGCCTCTCAGGGTGTTTCTCAAAGTCGAGTGTTGGGATAAGCATGTGAATATTGGCTGAATTCAGCCCCATGTGGGCACACATAGACTCTCAGTAGGACCTTGCTCTGGCCTTCAGATAACAGCCTTTTACCATCTCGCAGGGCAGATAGGGTTTGAAAGAAAAGAACAGTGGAATGAGGGAGACAGAAGAACATGTTGCCATATCGGTCTTGGAAAAATTTTCTGTGATGTGAAGAAGAAACCTAAAGGTGACTCCTTTGGCACTTGAATTGAAAGGATCATCTTTGACATCCGATTTAAAGAACATTTCCTCTATTTTAATCAAAGACGAAGAATGTTTAACGTAGGCCAGTAAAATGAACAAACAATCTGAATATTCACCTATTTATGGCGTTAGTAAATTACTGAGAATCAAAGATTGTCATGGCCACAAAGGATGGCCATGGTGTTACTGATAAACCATCCAAATCTGGCTCCAGGGCAAGGATGGGATTCAAGTGCTGAACAAAATCTTCAGGGAGAGGTGGCACAGTTACCAGGCAAGGGCAACCTCTGAGCTGTCCTTATCAGCTTATTTCCTTTCTACTGGTACGCAGCCGCTCTCCGAAACTTAAACCAATCCTACATTCAGAAAAAGAAGGGGCTTAGTAATGTACTAAACACTGGCCTAACGAATCTATGTAGGTCATACTATAATACTAATTTTGTTGAAAGGGTTTATTTATGAATTATTATTCTTATATAGGGACTGGAACTCACTCATACATGCTAAGCAATTACTCGACCATTGAGCTATATCCTCAACTCTGACTAAGATATTTATTACACACACAAAATTGTATACACTTAAAAATTTGGGATGCGCCAAGGTGGAGAAGATGGCTCAGCAGGTAAGAGCACTGCTGCTCCTTGTAGAAAATTTGGGTTTGATTCGCAGCATCCATATAGTGGCTAACAGCCCTTCCATAACTACTTTTCATTCCAGGGAAACTCCAACACCTTCTGCTGACTCTGTGGGCGTTGCACAACATTGGAAGCACTTACACATTGCACGCACAAATATACACAAGTAAAAATAATAAAATATATTTTAAAGAAACTGTGTTGCTCAAATAGTGAGGTGGATGAGAGTTCAGGGCTGGTCGGACATCCATGGATCCCTGGTTTGCCATACTCAGAAATATTGAAAAAAAAATCCCGGAGAACACTGTCCCTCCATAAGCCCTCAAAACGCATCATAGTGTTCAAGGTTATGTAATGGACTCAGAATATTTGCTGCATTTAATGCTTTCATCCTGGACAGGGGAAAGTTCTAGACTTATAGGTGAGCTGGACCCTGCCTGAGAGATCATTACATATAATATATAATTTATATATATATTATATATATATAGATAAATAGATAATTATATATTAATATGTAAATTAGAGACTATATAGTCTCTAAACATCTATGAACTGTTAGAAAAACAAAAACCAGACTGAGCCTATCAAACCCTTGCTGAGGCCACAAGCTGACATCCTCTACAGGTTAGGAGATGTTATAAGCCACAAGTAAGACCCGGTCCATATTTAACAAGGAAAAAAATGTAATTCATGGATCAACATATCATCCAAACATAGTGTCGCATACCAAAGTAACCACCATAACTATTAGTGCTATTTAAATACCTTATATTTCTAATTGCTTTTGCTTCATTTGTAGGATTGAATGGTTATTCCTTGACAAACTGGCAGCCCATGAAAGAAAACAGCCAGAATGGACCAGATCCCAAGACACAACAGCTCCAGAGAGAGTGGACTGTTTTGCTTCACATCCACCTGTGCCCCTTGTCTAAGCCTAGGAACAATCTGCGGAAGAGGTGGGCGTGGTAGAATTGTAAGGGCTGTGATTGGGGGTGATGGTGAAACTACAGCAATTAGTCGGGACACTTATTTGATCACTTGGATTGAACATACAACCCCTCACCCCCCCTGGATGGTGGTTGCTGTGGGGGTTTGGGCACAACATCCCGCAAATTGGTTTCATATAAAGTATGTGTACTCATGGATCATCACTTATAACTAAAAAATGAAAAAAAAAAAAAAACTGAGAGAAAGATGCAGGACATTTGATGGCAAAATGCAGATCTGGGATTGGGAAAATGGGGGTAGGGGAGAGAGGGGGAAGGAAAAGGGAAATATGCCTGAACTGAAGTGGAAATATGTATGAAATGCAAACAGCATCAAAAAAAAAAAAAAAAAAAAGAAAAGCGAAACCAATGCCTGTTAAACTGCTCTGTTCCCTTACGATACTCTTTTCCGAATTCAAAAAGTACAAATTTATGAGATAAAGGCTCTTTTCCTAATGGTTTGCCAAATCTTTGTCCCTCCTTGTAAAGTTGGAGTACTTCTTCTTTCGTACGTGGAATTATATAGGACAAAAAATCCAGTGCAAATGCCCCCTGTGCCCATTTAAGTGGTAGCAGGGGTCAGAGTTAGCAAACATAACCAATACAACTCAGGAGATAACTATGAAATAGGCTGAAACAACGGCCCATATTCCCAGAAATGGAGTCCCTCAAACAGCTCTTAAATGTTTACGCAGATAGACTGGGAGAGGCCTGTGAAAAAGCTTATTGGAAATCTTTGTGTTGCACATCTGAGACAAAAATCAAACATTTTTTATTTTCCCTTATTTGGTTGAGTGGCTCTTCTGCCCTCATCCTTCCACTGAGAGCACACGTGGTACACTGAGAGATGGGCAAGGCAGCACAGCAACCTTAGTTTCTTGGTTTCCCATCAAGATTTAAATACACAAGAATGTGGCGCTCGTGCCCCTCCCCCACTCAGAGGTAGGCCTAGCCTTCACTCTGACCTGTGGTGTTGGGATAGCAGCCTTGGGGCCTGCTGTGTTGGCTATTGCTCTGAAAACACCATCACTGTTCTGCAGAGTTTTTCTATCCTTCCAAATGCACAGGAGTGTAAGAGATACAAAGCTGTGGATGCTCTTCGGTATCTTCCTGTTTTGAGGTTAATGGTGAAAATACAGCAATATAGTTTGGGCACTTATTTGATCAACTGGAGTGAACATACAACCCCTCACTCCCCTGCTGGATAGTGGGGCTGTGAGGGTTTGGGCACAACAGCCTGAAAATTGGTTTTGCATGAGGATGCTTGTACTAATGGATTATCACTTATACCGAAAAATGAAAAAAAAAAAAAAAACTGAAAGATTTGCAGGACAGTTATGGCGGAATGCATGATCTGGAATGGGTGTGGAGGGTGGGTGGGAAGGGAAAAGGAAATAAGCCTGAACTGAATTCGACATGAGTATGAAATCACAAAGCATCAATAAAAAATGTTAACAAAAAAAAAAACAAAAGGGTCTGACTCTGATCAAAAACATTGACTGAAATTCTCGATGTTCAATAAAATTATTTAAAAAAAATAAAAATAAAACACGAATGTGTGAGTTTGGGGGGAAGGTCTGTTATTTACTTCATTTTACTTTTTAGTTTTTAGTTTTTTTTTTGAGAACGTGGTCTCCTGTAGCTGTAGCTGGCCGGACCTTCAATAGAAGACCAGGCTGGTCTAGGATCGCATAGAGATTCGTGTGTCACCTGCCTCCTGAGAGTGAGATAAAGATGTGTGGCCACAGTGTCCTGCTTGTTTATTGTATTTGAACAAGGGCCTCTTGTAGCTCGGGCTGGCCTAGAGTCCCTTATTCTTCTTGTTCTTCGCCCTCATCTCTATTTAGAATGATGGGATTATAAGCAATCAAAACCATTCCTAGTACAAATGATGTGGATAAGTCCCCATATGTCATATCTAACACTCCATTTTTCCATAGGAAAAGTGTACAGTTTTTTTTCCTTTATAAAAATTTTCGTTTTGTTCATTTTTGTTATTGCAAAAAATTATAACCTTCTTCAATCCCTGCCATAATGCACAACTTTAACAATACTTACAGGCATCGTCACCAACAGATTCCAGGTAACTTAATATAGGTGTGCCATTCAACATATGGCTTTTACTAAACACTTATGAATAATACCGAGAGGATCAGACACTTGCATGCTTTGCCCATGTCCATCAGTCTCCGTTTAGATGTACACTAGCAACAACAGTGCTAGGTTCAGCCTGTAAATTAACATTCACTCCACTGGCTGAAGATGTAGAAAGTCCCTCCTTAACCCTAGAATTTATGCTTTATTATTGAAAATAATATTGTGGAGCTCATGGGTATACAAATGTGAATAATTTTTGTGTCATATTTTGTAGAAATTTGATTTCCATCCACAAGATGCATGAAGGCCAGTTGTAGTAGAATCTGAACATTTTTCTTATATAAGTGTGGTATATATCAGCACGCATATGTTTATATGAGGGAATAAATACATATTTATAACACAGGTATTCATATTTTGACTAACACATATATATTCAATTCATGTATGTGTGTAAATACTACTATTTGTTCCATCAGTAAGCCATGTTCTCTGTGGTCAAATGGGATATTTCCATATGCTAAAGATTTCTGATTCCATTTTGTACCCACAAAGACCACAACGTTTAAAAGTCCTTCCCAAACCTGGAGACGTCAACACACTAGCTTCAGCATTTCTGGGACAAAGATGTCCAAGACGTGCAGTAAGTTATTAAATGGCTGCTCAGCCAAACTGCTTTTTTAGGTTACTGACCTTCACTCTGGTCTCAGTAACACCCATCCATCTCGCAAGATCCTTCCTAAAGGGAGCAATTGCAGACATTCAGTTTGTGGCATTGAGGATGAAACAGAACAAGCACAGTCTATTTATAAAAGTTTGCTCCATCTACCCATCCCCCTCACTTATGCACTGTTTTTAGATTTCTATACACCTTGAGGATTACGGACCTACAGGGAAGGTTTTCTTCTTTTTTTTTTTTTTTTTTTTTCTTTTCCTTCAAGGACCAATTTTAAAGGGCAATCCCCCAAATCATTAATCAGTACAAATGATGGACCAACAAAGCTAAAAACATACAAATGAATCAAGAGATAATTTACAATAAAAACATTTGGTGAAATTCAAACAAACAGCCAGCCTCCTACACTGCATGTGACCAGCCACGCCCCAGGCTGCTTATCAGGACCTTATTTACAATAACGGGCATTATCGAAAGCTTTTCAACAGTGACTCACTTAAATATATATAAAAAATTAGTCTTATTCCCAGTCGGCAAACCCCCACACCATCCTACCAAGATGAGGCCAGGTAGCCTAGACTTTCTAGTAGCTTTTATTTCTGAGGGAAGAGAGGGGCCTGGAAGAGAGCCAAAACCACTTTGGACCAGCACAAATTCTCTGAAAACTGGGCCCCAATCCATGCAATGTGCCTACCTTGCTGGTGTATATCCAGAATGACTTCGTTGGAAAATGGTCTCCAACTGTTCCAGCTGCCACTGGCTGAACTTAGGGTCGTAGGGCAGCTCCCCATTCACAGACTTTGTGCTCCTCTGGCACCCAGTAGCTCCAGCAACTGCCTCTTCTTCCTGCAGATCCTCATCCACCCCACCACCACTAGCGCCACCATCTTTATTTTTATCCTCCACTGGACCTGAAGCACCAGGGCCAAAATGGCGTTCTATCCCTCCATCAATTTTTTTCCTTCTTTTCTTTTCTCCTGATTCTTCCAATCCAGGCTTGTCTTGTTCATTTTTCTCCTTCCTCCACTCTTCAGCCTGAACACTCATCTCTGCCTTTCCACCTGTAAAAGTCAAAGCACCACGAAAAAGATCTTGGCATCAGTGCAGAGGGCTCATGGGAAGGGGAAGCCAAGGGTGCCAAGGGCTGCCAACCAAGCTACTGATGGACACCATTTTCCTCAGGAAACTTTTGCTTCCTGGAGATCGATTTAAAAATACAAGTTTGACGCCAGGCGTTGTGGTGCACGCCTTTAATCCTAGCGCTTGGGAGGCAGAGGCAGGAGGATCTTTGTGAGCTTCAAGGCCAGCCTGGTCTACAGAGTGAGTTCCAGACAGCTGGGGCTACAGGAGACCCTTTTTAAAGATAAAAAAAAAAATACAAGTTTGGCCGGTGGCCCAGGCGTTGGTGAGCACAATTTCTAGATCTTAGCCCTTGGGGGCAGAGGCAGGTGGATGTCTGTGATTCAGGCCAGCCTGGTACAGAGTGAGTTCCAGTACAGGCTGGGCTACAGGGAACCCCTGTCTCATAAGGACCAAAAAACAAAACAAAACAAAACAAAAAAACAAGTTTGATCTAGGTACTCACTGTTTTGTCCCGCTTGGTCCTCCTTGACTCCCAGAGAGAGTAAGTTGATAAAAAATTTGTCTCGGCGAGCCTCCATGCCCTAAATATCCTCTGCACAGTGTGCTGTGGCAACTTGGAGCGGGTGTCTCCTACCGTTCCCGGAACTGAAGGAAAGTCCGGCCCTCAGACACCTTAGGTTGTCGCTTCAGGCCTAGTGAAGGTAACAATGTATCTAGTCATAGATTTAGTCTCCGCTTCTTGCGCACAGACAGTTCCTGTGGGGTGAGTCTTTGAGATATGCTTGTGACAGCAGTTTGGGGATGTAATGAACACGGTGTGCTTGCAAGAGGGACAAGGTATGTGGGCATGTGGGTGTGCAGAACTTGGGTCTCCAAGTTACAGCTCGGCTGACTACTTTGGCCTTGGGAAGATATGCAGCCAGGCATAAAGGTCTCCAGAGATGGAACAAGGTTTTTCTCCTTCTCTTTCTCCCTTAAACTCAAATTTGCAAAGTTGACCACCACCCCTTTCCTGGGAAGCTAGCTTACCTAAGCTAGAGTAGACAGCTGACCTGAAACTCCGAGTCCTGAGCACTGTCTGCACACACAGAGCCAAGTCCAATTATGGGAGTGGTGATTTAATGATTTTTAAGAAGCCAAGGTTCCCCTAGAAGAGGTGAGTGGGCAGATGCTGCCCATCACTGGTTCAGCCTGTCACCCTTCACCCTGCCTTCCCACCTATGCTGAATCTGGATGCCCTATGCTTCTCTTTGTGTTTCCTCTTTTCCAGATGGGAATGGATTAGTGATCTTGAAGGCCAAGAGGATAAAGGACGAGGTAGAGGGTGTACAGGGCATCTTTGTAGAGGCAGGCAAACAATTAACAAATGAAGGGAAGAAGTAAGAGGAGGAGGGGAAGAAGGACATACTGCCCTCATATATTCTAGACACCGTCAACAGCAGGACCCATGAAAATAGTGGCCTAACAGCAGTGGCCAAGAACCAGAGGAGCAGCAAGAGGAGCAGATTCCCCGAGTTTGCCCAGAGTCTACAGCCTGGCAGCCCGCTGTCTCCTAGCCTCGGCACTCGGTTTACCCAGCCCCAGCTGCAGTAGCTGGAGCACCTCTTACAAGAGAATCATTCTCCCTGTTTGTGAGCACAGTAAGCGATCCTGGGTACCCAGTTTGGATGGAGCATGTGCTGGTCCAAATGACTTTGAACTCTACATCTCTTCTTTTCTTCCCCTGTCTGTGAAATAAAAGCCACCTACAAATTCCAGGCTCTCTGGCTCCTTCCTCTAGAAGTTGGGTTCTGGACTGGGAGTAAGAGCTTTGCCACTAGGGGATGAAAGTGTTTTCTCAGTGTGTTTCAATGAATAAAAAGGTGGAAACCTTTAGGCAATGATTATTATTTTGAATAAAGTCTTATAGAAACAGGGATGAGAAATGTCAGGTGTGGGTGGAAACTTCAAGGTGAGATTCTGACTTGATTTAAAGTTTCTCTCTCTCTCTCTCTCTCCTCTCTCTCTCTCTCTCTCTCTCTCTCCCTCTCTCTCTCCCATATTTCTATAACAGTAGTTCAACACCAAATACCCCAGGGGCTGCATCCCAAGGCTGTACACTGGGCTCACAGCCAGGATTGGCTCTGAAAGGACAATAAGAACTCCATTTTCTTAGCAAAATAATGCCAGCTGGGGAACCAAGAAACTAAACACAGCACAAAGATAAAGGACAGTGCTTTCATATACTCTCAACACTTTCAACATGATTATCTCCGGAAAGCGTTCTGCAGACCTCTGCTCACACTGTTTTGTAAACATACTAAGAACTAGATCATAAAACCAGTAATGGAAGAATGGCAATGTATCTCAGTGGTAGAGTGCTTGCCTAGACTTCACAAAGCCCTGGGTTCAATCCCCAATATCATACAGTCATATGGATACACATGCACATGCACATGCACATGCACAAAGACTAACACAGACACACTGAAATCAGTATTGGGATCAGGGGTCTAAGGTCAGCCTATATCAAATTTACCTTCCTTCACCTTCACCTGATTATATACTGTGACCCCTGCTACCCTAGAATCTTCTCAACAAGCACTCCATTGTTCTGGACTTTCAGAGCATATACTTAAAAGAGAGAAGAACTATAACTAGTAACATAGAAATTAAGGGGCATTATTCAGGAAGAAGTGCCTTTTGTCTCACAAAAATTGCAGCTTGTAAGGGAGAGGGGGAGGGCAGGGCTTCTCAGGAAGGGAGGGAGTGAGCCGCAATTGTAAAGGAGTAGAATGAAGAAGGAGTTGTGCCCTGGAAAGATTGAAGGAAGGCATGGAAAAGGACACAAGGGGAGCAGGGAGGGAAGTGGCAAAGTCAGAAGCATGGTGTCAGGGATTGAACAGAACCCAGAACTCCTTGATACTGCTACAGACTGTCTTGCCACCTTGGGGGAAGTTATGCATTTCTCTCATTAGAAACAACTAATAGGTGAGAAGGAGCTGAGAAATACTCTTCAGATGTTAACTAGTCACAGCAACAGCCAATTTGATGTAGCAAAATTTGAATGAACCCACCCAGTGACTTGGTGAGACCATTCCAGTCCCAGGACCATGAGCAAGATTGGTAGACAGAGTTATGGCCCGGCATGGGCCCTGCAAATTTGCTGGAGCTCTTTGGCATGAAGCCCAGTCCTCTTTGGACATCCGGTAATTAGTAAGTGGGATGAGCAGGCTACCTAAGAAGCAGGTTCCTGGGCTTCTAAAATAAGACTGCTTGGGAAACTAAATTAGAACTCCGAAATACTCTGCACATGTGATATGGTGTGTGTGTGTGTGTGTGTGTGTGTGTGTGTGTGTGTGCTGTGTCTGTCTGTCTGTCTGTCTGTCTTTGTGTATTAGTCACTTTTCTGTTGCTGTGATAAAACCACAATGACAAATGGAACTTATAAAAGGAAGAGTTTATTTGAGCTTATGATTGACAGTTCCAGGGAATCAGAGTCCATTGTGGCAGGAAGCATGGTGGCTGGAGATGGAGCAGCAAGCCAAGGTTCACATCTGGCAATGAGCACAGGAAGCAGAGAGAGAGACTGGAGACTAGAAAGGCTTGTTAAACTCACTAAGCCCGCCCCATGGTCACACCTTCTAAGACCTCCAAGAACAGTGCCCCCAACTGGAGACAAAATGTCTGAATACTTAAAGCCTATGGGGGAACACTCATTCAAACCACCACACTGTGTGTGTGTGTGTGTGTGTGTGTGTGTGTGTGTGTGTCATGTGTGTGTGTAGGTATGCTTTGCTTAAAAAAAATAAAGTCTTGCTGGGAATGTAGCTGAGTAATAAAATGTTTAACCAATATGCGTGAATGAAGATCTTATGCAACACAAACTGGCCTTGAAATTATTGTGCAGACAAGGATAACCTTGAATTCCCAATTCCCGATTCTTCTGCCTCCAATCACCCTCCCCAACTGATATGATTACATGCCTATGCTAACTGTTTGACCTGTGAACCCTATTATATATATATATATATATAGATATATAATATATATATATAATTGTCTTTTTTTAAGGAACATTGGTAAAAGTCTCTTTAACAACATGAATTGATATTTTGGTTCAATTTAAATGAGAAATTTTTGAATAAAACTGTTTTATGTTTCTTTAAACCCATCTTCAAGTTGTGTGTATGTGTGAGTGAATGCAAATTCCCGCTTTTAATTCATTATAATCCTACAGGTTTAAATCTAATTAGCTGACTATAAACAAAAATAGATTCAATTAATAGAAAATGTTTGTATTATACCCCTTTAGTGTTAACAATTTTAATTCGGTTTATAGTATGCATATTATTCAGTTTAATGATAGATTGTTGTTAATTATTAGTAGTAATTGTTATTAATGGTTATAGTTATTGTTATTAAATATAATTAAATTATATATTATTAAATATAATTAAATTAAATATAATTATTAATAAGAATTATAATAATAATAATTGGTAAAAATTTGATGAGGTCCCATTTGTCAAAAAAAAATAATAATAATAATAATTGGTAAAAGTTCAGTCTAATGATAAATTGTTCATTGTTGTTGATTATTATTGACAATTATTATTCATAATTATTGATTGTTTTGACTTATAATGGTTAACAATAATTATTAAAATTAATAATGGTTATAATTGTTGTGATTATGGATAATTATTATTCTCCAAAAGTCCTTAATAATAAGACAAGATGGATTGGTCCAAGACTACATACAACTTTGGCCTGTCTACTTTTGGGAATCCTCAATCTTTAGATTTGTAAATAGCATAGGGACAGTTAGGCTAAGCAAAGGGACATCTTAGGCATAGTTAACCAGAAGGGACAGGATAGGGAAAGAATAGGAGTGGACTTTACAGTTAGTTCATTGAAGGCAAATGGTTGGAAATGGGCCTAAGAAGTGGCATATCGATCTCAGCTGTTTTATGCATTACTAGGACATTTATTAAAAATAACCCTATAACAAATTATAAAAATTTCATGTTTTTCATTGGACATCAAACAATATGGCTTACTTCTCTTATAGGTCAACCTAACAAATCTTTCGTATGTATGTATGTGCATGCAAATGTGTGTATGGATGTGTGTACTTGTGTTCTAAGTATATTTTAATGTTAAGAGCCATGATACCAGTAAAAACATTTCCTCTGAGTTGGAACATTGCCCTTCCTTCTCTAGATGCAAATTTATATTAAACACCCCAACGTAATTCAATTTCAACAAAAGTTATGGTATCTATTTAAAATTTGAAAATAATGGATCTATACTGCCGCCTACTGGTTACGCTCTTTCAACATCTAAAACAAAGATGCAACCAGGTTTTCATTGTATTAAAGTGTTAATGCGTTTTGGGGTATTTGTGAATAAAAAATAAAAGGTATAAAAATTTAAAAAATAAAAAAATGAATTCTGATTAACATCATTGTGGAATTTGCAGCCGCCATTTTTTTTTAATTTTTGCACACATACAGGCTTAGACAAGCCTGCATTTTGTTCAGATGACCAGTGGGTAGCTGGTGTTGAGACCTGCATTTCATTTGGGTGACCAGTTAGTTTGGAAAAAAGGCTCCCTTTGCGGACCGCCAACCTGGGAAGCTGGAGTGAAATTCCTGTCCTAGACTTGGGAAGGTGGAAAGTCACGGCCAAGAGTGGGAAATGTGTCTCATTGTCCCAGGATAAGGACACGAGTAGGAAATTACCTCTCTGGTCGGGTCACAGGAGTGACTGACTGACCTCTATGCAATGAGGCCAGTTCCCCACAATGTCCACAAAGTGGGCACTGTGTGTCCCCTCCCCTTAGCAAGACTGTGCTGCACCTGTTTGTGACAAAGGAAGCTTCCTAGAAGCTCCCACCAAAAAAATCAAGATGTTATGATGGTAACAACTTCTCATGGGGCATATCTAGCCAGTCTTTAATTAACAGATGGGCATAAGAACTGTAAAAGAAAATTTTATTAACAGCTAGATATTGGAAAATATTTAAAGCAGGTTTTAATGCCAGGCCTGGAGAAGGCCAAGTGCTTGGAGGAAGATAGTTACTAAAATCCACTTTGTAAGTTTTGAAGTTTAAAATGGTATGCTTAAAAATAACATATATTTATATAGAGGTTGTGGTGGTTTGAATGAGTGTCCCCCATAAGGCTTTAAGTATTCATACATTTGTCTCCAGTTGGTGATACTGTTCTTGGAGGTCTTAGAAGGTGTGGCCATGCTAGAGGAAGTATGTTATTGGGGGCAGGCTTAGTGAGTTTAACTAGTCTTGTGGTCTCCAATTGCTCTCTCTCTCTCTGCTTCCTGTGCTCATTGCAAGTTGTGACCCTCAGCTTGCTGCTCTAGCCCCAGCTACCATGCTCCCACCACAATGGACTCTGATTCCCTGGAAACGTCAATCGTAAGCTCAAATAAACTCTTCCTTTTATAAGTTCCTTTGGTCATGGTGTTTTATCACAGCAACAGAAAAGTGACTAATACAGAGGTATTTAAGTAGAGATTTATACAGAAATACAAATTAAACCATATAAGTTAATGGACTTGATTTCTCTGAAGTCATAGTCTAGTCATATAGTTTTAAAGAACAAAGTGTATATTGGGTAAAATTTATTTGGCAGGTATTCAACTTTGTCCAAGTTTTGTCTATATACTATAGGATATTTTAAGAAAGTAAAATGTTTAGATTAGTTAAATTTGGTTGAAGGTTTTGGTAGAAATGGTAATCATTTGAACTAATTGGGAATATAAAATGTTAATTGTTTTATTTATAATTTGTATTGAATTTCCAACAATAACTTTGGGATTAAGGTACACAAATAGTCTCTATATTTTTCTGTGTTATACAGTATCACTTTATAACATTATTCCTTTACTTGTAGGATAATTTAAAGAAATTTAGTTTAAGTTCACTCCCCAAACAAAACAATGAAAAACAATTTGGGTGAATTTGATGAAAACTTATGCCTTGGTACCTGTTTATAGATATGTGTAATACAATTTGAGCATCTATAGGTCAAAACATAAAAATTTTAAAAACAGGGGCCAGCCGGGCATGGTGGAGCACGCCTTTAATCCTAGTACTTGGGAGGCAGAGGCAGGCAGATCTTTGTGAGTTCAAGGCCAGCCTGGTCTACAGAGTGAGTTCCAGGACAGCTGGGGCTACAGGGAGACCCTGTCTCAAAAGGACCAAAAAAAATTAAATAAAATAAAAAACAGGGGCCAAATATAATAGTAAAGTCTTTATAGCTGTGTAATTAAGCAAAATATATTAATACAGGAAAGCTCTGATATCAGCAACGGATTATTCTGCCAAGGAGATGTTGGCTAGGGGATCCAAGCCCCCAAAATTATAAAGGCATTTTGCCTATAAAAATGGGATATCTGCAAGGAGAAAGGTGGTAAGTCCCTGTTGTCGAAGACCTGGTGTAAGCATGAAAAAATGTTTGGAGACGTGACTTGATAATGTACAGTTGGCCTCTGAAATGCCAGAGAGCGTTACCAAAGGCCACTAAAGCAATAAAGCAAAATATTGGTCTCCTGAGTCAAGTAAGTCTCCTCTGTCAGTATCAGCTACACCTCAACTGCCTGGAGATACTGTGCAACAGTGGCAGCCATGTGTGTGTGTGTGTGTGTGTGTGTGTGTGTGTGTGTCTGTGTGTGTCTGTGTGTGTCTGTGTGTGTGTGTCTGTGTGTCTCTGTGTGTCTCTGTGTGTCTCTGTGTGTGTGTGTATCCCAAATCTAATTGGCTATTAGCTCTCTCCTTGGAGGAATAATTCATGGTTGATGCCACAAGCTTATATCCTCTAGTGGTTAGGAGATGTTATAAGCCACAGTAAGAACTTGTCATCTTTTAAAGAGAAACCAGTTTGTGGATTAGCATACCATCCAAACATCTGTGTCTATGCTCACAGCTTAGCTTGACATAATAGTTAGTACTGTTTAAATGCGTGTACATCTAATGGCTTGAGCTTTGTTAGTCGGATTAAAAAGGTACTCTGGATAAGCTGTCAACCCATAAAGGGAAACAACTTGAACAGACTAGAGTCCAAAATGACATCTACAGAGAAAAAAAAACTGTTTTGCTTCTCACCCACTTTGGCCCCTTTCCCAAAGCCTAGGGAACAAATTGCGAAAGAGGAGGCATGGTAGAATGTAAGGGCTGTGGAGAGATTGGGGTGAATCGTGAGACTACAGCAATATAGACTGGACTCTTATTTGGTCAACATGCTTGTGCATATAAGCTTCTCCAACTGGACTATGGGAACCTTGGGTTGTTTCAAAATTTGGACATAGATACTTGCTAATTGGTTTTACATGAATGTTACTTACATTCATTGCTTATGCTTGACAATTATCTTACTTCATGGTTGGGATTTTTGGATATTAATTGGCCTTAGTGTGAAAATAAAGTTTCAGGTCTGACCTGCCCCCCATTGCCTAGCATTCAAAACAGGCTTGAGCAGCTGGCTATTCAAAACTCAGGTTCCTTTGGGTTGTTAGCCTCACCCATGGGCTCCCCTGCCTCTCAGGAAAAAATAAATTTTTTAAATAAAATTAAAAGGGTGAGATGTGGGAAAACTTAGTTAAGATGGGTTGTATTCTAAGCCAATGGGACCTCTCTGGCCACACCCATGGGGTGGAGTGTAATGACCAAAAGATTTAGGATTTGGCCCTGAGAATTGAGTCACAAATGGTATATAACGAGACATTTTTGCAATAAACTCTCTCTGCATTTGAACCTCAATCTGCGTACAGGTGGTGTGCTTTCCTGTGCGTATTTTCCACATGGGTAGTCCCAGGATTAAGTGGGCCCCGCCACAAATCTTGGTGGCATCCCCACACCCCAACAACATTTTTCTATTTCAGCATCCTGAAAGTAAAACAAGGCAGACTTGATAGATTTTCAGTCCAGCTTGGTCTAACAAAAGGTTAAAGCTAATAAAATGTTCTTTAGCAACTATTGATCATTTAAAAATACTCTAAAATTTCAGTTAAAAATTAATTTTTTATCATTTTACTGCTTACATAATTTTAGTGTTTAAATTCAGTAAAGGCTAACTCTAAAGGAAAGATTAACCTTTTTTCTCCCTAACTCAGGTTGGTTAATATATTCAAACAACTAATAAATCAATTCATTTATTATGGGTAAATATAAATTTACGCATGTAATAATTCCAAAGTTTTATTGAGTATGTACTATAATCTGCTAGTTACAATCTGCCAACACCCAATAAGGACTTGTAAAACCTATCCTATAAAATTTATACCTTAAAGTAATGTATCTAGGGGTTGTAATATATAAAGGTTAAACTTATATACACAAACTTTATTTCTTCAGGATCAAGTCTTACTCAGGTAACTTAAAGATCACAATGTATGTTTAATCAAGGTTTATCTAACTTATTTTTACTTTTATCCAAAATTTATTCACACATTATATAATGATAAGCTAAATTACTTATATTCTTTAAAAATTGGTCTAATAATATCAACATAAAAGATTGGTCACACTTATATTTATGGAAACTACAAGTTGTTATTACTTTTAATTCATACTAGATTTCCAGGTAACAGCCTTGGCATTGTTTTATATCAGTGTTCCCAGTTTCTTTCTGTGATGTTATCTGTACCATCTCCTTTTCATCTACAAGCTAACATAGCTTTGAAAGACTGTATTTCACCTCTTCATTAATGATGGTCCTCAAAACACCAGTTCCTGTATGGGTATGTAGTACTATGATTTTCAAAAAGGGTAAATTCTCCTAAAATAAAGCAAAATTAATATAATGCCTTCCAAAATACAGCTTAACGTTTTCCTTACATTAAGAGACATAAGATCTCTTGGAGGGATACTCTATTTCTCAAAACACATCTATTAAAAATATATCAAACCCAGGTACTGTACTGGCTAGGGCTTCTCCCAACAGCCAATTGTATCAGGAAATATATTACAGCTGTCTTTTTTCAAGCTAAAAATCAGGCCCAGTAAATCTATCAAGGCTAAAAGGCCATGGATAAAACCCCAAGTACTAAAATGATACATTATTTTGTTTTTCAAACTTAATGTTAAAGGGCTAAAATATTTTATTCTTTAAAGGACTTTAATTAGCCTTCATCTGTTTATGTGATAAAATGAGGTATTTTCTATAAATACCCACAGTACCATAAAAGAATGGTACTTCTAACCACCTGTGCCATACCAACAGCACAACCTAGTATAATAAATAGTGTTTACTTAAGTGCCTATGCTTCTACTATTTATATTCTATCAATAAATTGCAGAAAATACCCCCTGGAAGGCCTAAACTCTGGCTCAGCCCTAGACCACCTTCTGGGCCCCCACCTAGCTTCATCTCCAGGCCCATAGTCCTCTGCCCTCGGGTAAAGACTTGGAGCTGGAGCTGGAGCTGAGCTGACAGCCTCCTGCTGGGAAAAGGGTGGGACAGCCTAGGTGCTATCTTCAACAACAAAGAAAAGATAGGTCTGCTTCTTCTCACCCACCCTTCCCCCCTTCATCTTCAAAGCCTAGGAGCTGCTCCCTAAAGAAAAAACCTGCCATAGGCCAAAGGGATAGCTGTGGACTCTCATAGACTGAACTTTATTCCATCAATATAGTTACATACAGATCTTTTCACCCAAACTGAAGACTTTGGGGGTACAATTAAAATCACCATCTAAGTTAAGAGGGATATTAAATAATAACTGTATGACTTGGGGGGAGAAAAAATTGTTACCTTTAGAGGGAAAATGTCACTCACATGTCTGTGTCATAGGAAAAAATGTTGTCTTCATATATGGGAGAAAAATGTTACATGTCTATATGTCTTGGAGGGAGAAGAAAGTATTGTTTTTGCTTTGTCGTTTTTTTTTTTTTTTCAATATGTAAGGCTCTTTATTTACGTATTATTTATAGCAGGGGAAACTGCAGCAGCCTACATGTCTTATCAGTTGGTTACACAAATTATGGAACATTTTCCCAATGGAATAACAATAGTTCATCTAAATTAAGCAATTACTGTGTGATAAGCATTGTTCTAGATTATTTATTTATTTATTTTTAATTTAATTTNGTGGGGGATTGGGCACAACAGCCTGCAAATTGGTTTCATATGAAGGATGCTTGTACTCATGGATCATCACTTATAGCTAAAAAATGAAAAAAAAACTGAGAGAAAGATGCAGGACAGTTATGGCAAAATGCATGATCTCGGATGGGGTGGGGGTAGGGGGGAATTGAAAAGGAAATATGCCTGATCTGAATTGGAAAATGATGTATGAAATGTACAAAGCACCAATAAAAATATAAATAAAAATAAATAAAAAAATAAATAAATAAAAAGAGGGGACAGAAAGAGTGTAAAAGGTAGAGGTGGTGGATGAACACAAGGGAAAAAGAATTTTCCAGACAGATGGTCAGTTACTCATATGAACCCACAGCAATGATGACATCATGCACAAGTCCCATGCAAATTCAAACCAGACAAAATTCCAGCATAGGGGTGGGGAAGTAGCTATAAAACCTCATCACTACTTGAGTAAGTATTGGCAATCAATGGCTGCTGGGAGGTAGAGAGTTAGTATCTTAAAGTGCATTAAATTAGGTGGATGTTAGGAAGGGGAGGTGTGGATAGGGGAGAGGATGGAAATATGATCAAAATGCATTGTTTGAACATCATAAACATTCACTTAAAAGGGAAAATGAA
Organism: Rhizomys pruinosus; assembly: GCA_009823505.1. NCBI lineage: Eukaryota > Metazoa > Chordata > Mammalia > Rodentia > Spalacidae > Rhizomys > Rhizomys pruinosus. Next base: position 29,707 of record VZQC01012381.1, read on the forward strand.
TAGTTGGACTTTTTTATTCATTCAGTTAGTCATATATATCTTTTAATTGGTGAGTTCAGTCTCTTGGCATTGAAGGTTATTATATTAGTAGAGGCTTGCTATTATTTTTATTTTTGGTTGTTCTGGTTCCTTAGTTTACTGATAGTTCTTTCATTCCTCTCCTGGTGGTATTGGAGGTTATTGATATGCTGTTTTGGAGATCACATCATGGATTCCCTGCCAGTTCTCCTCTCTTCATGTTTTACTCATAAAATTTTCTTTACTGTGCTGTTATAGGTGAAACTCATTTTCTCTCTTTATGTGTATATATTCCTTTCTGTGGTACTGGCTTAGTTGTCATGAATTGCCTTAACTTGCACTTGTCTTGTAATACACGTACTTCTCCATTATTTAATAGATAACTGTTGGATATAGCAGCAATTACTCCCAGGTTTTGCTTTCAGAGCTTTTGTGTTTTAGGTTGCTGACAACATATCTGATGCTGATATTTCTATGTAATTTGGCACATTCCCGTGACATTTTTTGGTAGTGATTATTTGCCTTCTATTTCTGATATCTTAACTATAATATGTGGATAAGTTACACCATGATATCTGTACTTCTCTAAGTACTTCTTGTGTTTAGATGCCTACTGCATTTGCTATGTCTGAAAAAATCTCAGCTATAGTCTCATTGAATAGATTGTCTGGGCAACTGTACTTTTTATTATTAGCTTCTTGTGGTAATCATGATATCCTCAATTTGGTCTCCTGAATGCAGCTCATGCTTCTTGGATGTTTTGGGCATGTTATTTTTTGTTTATATGTACCTGAATGTTTAATTGTATGGACCTTATCCTATGTCTCTGAAAGGTGATTTTCTGTTTGGTCTTGTTTCCTGGTGACACTTTCAGGTGTGATATATGTGATCATTTGACTCATCTACAGAATATTTGGCTCTGTTTTTTCATATTTTAGATTCTTTCTTTAAAAAATTACCATCCACGTTACTGATTATTTAATCCACTTTGGCAACTTTCTTGTCTATGTCCAGAATCGATTTTATAATATTTTTAGTTTTCTCCTTTTCTTACAATTATTTGAGTCTTCTATTTCGTTGTTGATCCTTTTAAAAAGGATGACTTGGTGGGGAGGAGCTGCCAACTCCTGCTAGGAAAAGGCTGGGACAGTCAAGGTGCTAATTTCAACAACAAAGAATGGATTGTTCTGCTTCTCATCCACCCTTTCCCCCTTCCTCCTCAAAGCCTATTTGCTGCTAAAGAAAAAACCTGCCAGAGGCCAAAAGGATAGTTGTGGAGTCTCATAGACTGGACTTTATTCCATCAATATAGTTACATATACAGGTCTTTCCAGCCAAACTTAAGACTTTGGGGGGTACAATTGAAATCACCATCTATGTTAAGAGGGATATCAAATAATACCTGTATGTCCTGGGGGGAGAAAAATGTTACTTTTAGAGGGAAAATATCATTCACATGTCTATGTTATTGGAGAAAAATGTTGTCTTCATGTATGGGAAAAATGCTACTTTTGGAGGGAAAATGTCATTCACATGTCTATGTCATGGGAGAAAAATGCTGTTTTGGAGGGAGAAGAAAGTATTACTTTTGCTTTGTCATTTTTTTAAGTTTCACCACTTGAGGAAAAAGTTACATGCTCAGTTTTAAGTCTCTTTCCATCCTTCACATGGTTGGTTTGTGATGCACTGGCACCAGTGTCTCTGTTTCCCTTAATAGGTGTAAATGCGACTGAGGCTTTGGGAGCTTTGGCAGCTGCCTTGCAGCCTTTGCTGCCTCTGTGTTAAGAGGGGAATCAACTGATGCCTGTGTGTCCTTATATTTGGGAGGAAAAAATGTTATCTTTATATATGGGTTGTTGACAAAGCCCTATTACCTGGAACCCAAGTCCCTCTAGACCATCTAAATAATCCCTTTTGTTAAGACTAATCTCTACCTTAGGAGGTTGGCTTCCTGGTTTGTCAAAAGCCAATTTGGGGTAACAGCCCAGACTTAGTTCAATATCAAGCCATCCCTAAAACGCCATCCCAATAAATTGGAGGGGGAACTGTAGGGCTGAGACATTGTCTGGCTGGAAGTGGAGACATGCAATTGTCACAGGGGCCCCCTGGGGGGTGAGATATGCAGTAATCCTACATCACCTGGGACAAAGCCCCAGACCCCAAGGGCTCCCTCTTTGATGTACGGAGCAAAAGTCACACTTCCAGCTTACTATACACACACCCAGGTTCTGTTGCCCCCAGTAGGAGCTGCACTGGGTCGTACTTCCCAGAGTATCCCTAAAAGAAAACTAATAACACTATGCGATGACTGAGCTTTATTAATAAAGAAAAAGGAGGAGATGTAGGTATTCTTTTGGCAGAAGCACTTAGAGAGTCAGCAAGCAACCTCCAAGCTTGGACTCCTGCTGATACCTTCCCTGCCTGTGAAAACCTGCCTGATGCCAATTGTCTTTGATGCCTTGGGCAAAGCACTGTCACATTCCTGTAGTGAATAGTGAATCTGGAGCATATGACCTGAAATCCTTCCTGTCCCAACCCCCAATTCTGTATGTTCCAACCCCCATAAGCCTCTGTATATAAAAACTGGATTACAGCAATAAACCGAGTTACTTCCCTCAAAAAAAAGGATGACTTGGAAATCTGTCTCTAGCATTTCGGCTTTCTCATCATCTTTGTTTACAGTATTGAGCAGTTGTAGCTTTGGGAGATGTAGTATTAGAATGTTGTCTCATGAGTTTAGCTTGCTTTGTTTTATTTTGGTTCATGTGTGTGTTGTGTGTGTGTGTGTGTGTGTGTGTATGCTTGCGTGTGTGTATATGCATGTTCATTAATATTTTATTTTCCATAGCTGTTGGGATGTATTTTTCATCAAATTTTTAGTTTTTCCCTTTCTTCTTACTGCTTTAGTTTGGTTGTTTTGTTTTAATAAGTCCTGGTAGATTCTCTTTACTTGGATTTTTTTCTTCAGGGGAAAGCCAACTGCACTCACTATGCTGATCGTTTGAGATCAGACCCAGTGTCAGCATCAGGAGAAGATATTTGTACACTGGTTGAAGAAAATGTTCTTTATAGTCTTTTAAAGCTAAAGGTATCAAAATATATGTAGTGACGTGAAAAAGAGAGGAGGAGGTGGCAAGAGAGGGTAAAGTAATAATGAGAAAAACACAGATTAGAGTCATGAAATACAGTCAGAAAAAGTTATATAATAGGTTTAGAGAAAAGAAAGAAATAAAAGCATTTCTCCATTGTCTGGTACTAATTTCTCTATTAGGTTATTGCTGCTGCTGCTGTTATAAAATATCATTGCCAAAAGCAACTTATAGATGAAAATTTTAACATTAGCTTGATCTTCCACAGGGGTAAGAGTCCATCATTCTTAAAGGCACACTAGTGAGTGACAGACTTTGTGGAAGGGACAAGAAGCTGAGAGATCACATATTGTACTGTGAACATAAAGCTGAAAGCAAACCAAAAGCGGTGTTATGACCTTTCATGCCCTCTACCAGTGATGTGCTTCCTCCAGCAATTCTCCTAATATTCCATAATTTCTGCAAACATTGGCAACAACAGAGTCAGGGAACATGTGGGTTTGGTGACAAGATAGGGCTAGGATTTGGAAAAATCACCTGGCTGGTCTGGTGCATTGATGGTACTATCCAAGTGAGGCCAGTGAGTTTGAGATGGTAGAGAGGGATGGCTGGCATCTGGAAAATTCAGTCTTCCACACTCTTCCAAATTCAACAGGGGACCAAGTGCTTAAACACTTGAGCCTGTGGGGAACATTTCTCTTTCAAACAAGTATACAATACCTGGATTTAGGTGAAGTGAATCAATAAATCAAGTTATGCAATTGAGTGCCTTATATGAATAAACAACCACATAGACAGTGGACAGAGACACTACAAAAGACTATCCAGGCTTATGTGATCAAGAAGTAGATAGTTAAAGGTACATACCTGTATTTTTCTCCCTTGAAATTTTATAGTGACTAAGAGAAAGAGTTGTAAATCTCAATCAATGAAAGATATTTGTGTTATGGAAGACCAATGTTTTCCAATCCTATTAAGCCTTTAAATGATAACATCCCACCTCTGTCTAGTAATTGTTTTTATTAAAAAATAACATTTAACCAATATAACCTCTCCTGTTCTTTAAGAAACAGATGTTAGCATGGAATACTTTTCCATTAACATGTTTTTAAAACATCTAAGTAACTGCATTAAAATAAATTTCTATTTGGTGGTATATGCTGGCTTTGTTGTTGTCATTTGAGGCAGGGAATTTTGTAGGTAAGGATACCTTCAAACTAAGTATCCTCTGTCCTTAGCCTATCAATTTTTGGAATAACATGTATGGGCTACCATATTAAGCTATTTGGGCCACCTATAAATTGGAGTACTGATTGCCAATGTCTGGAGAGAGAAAATAGAGATAAATGCCAATTAGGTAGACCACCTCTTGGAAACCAGGCTCAGCACAGAGAGTCTCTAACACACTGAGAAGGCGGAGGGCTGTGCAAAGGTGGTGTGTAGCACCATGTTGTGCCTGGTGGCAGCAGTACATGAAGGAGACTGATCTCAGACTGGAACAGTCTTGGCTTCTCACAAAAGCACAGATTTCCCAAGACTTGCCTTACAACTGTGGCTCCCTAGATCACCTACTAATGTCCAGATCTTATACATTTACCATAGAAAGCACCCCATGCCCCATGTAGACAACTTAAATACCCTTGAAATGAATTAAGGGGGAAAGAGGATTGTTTTCAACAGGTGTATACATACAGCTTTGTGAAGATATATTAGGACATTTTTCATGAATGTTGAGTGCATGTTTTGGATAGACAGATTTCCAATACTTATAGATGGCCTTTTTTTCAGACATCCTATTTATGGTGTTTTCAGATGTTTGAAATTGATTAATGTCATATTCCTTACTGTTATTATATCTGAAACTTTAAGCAAAAAGTAGATGTTCAGCATCTTCTTTTGTCCAAGGATATATATCAATATTGTTGTCAATTAAAGGCTTAATAGGATTAGAAAACATTGGTCTTCTATAACACAAATATCTTTCATTGATTGAGATTTACAACTATTTCTCTTAGTCACTATAAAATTTCAAGGAGAAAAATACAGGTATGTACCTTTAACTATCTACTTCTTGATCACATAAGCCTGGACAGTCTTTTGTAGTGTCTCTGTCTCAATTTCTGTCCACTGTCTATGTGGTTGTCTATTCATATAAGGCACTCAATTACATAACTTGATTTATTGATTCACTCCACCCAAATCCAGGTATTGTATACTTGTTTGAAAGAGGAATGTTGCACACAGGCTCAAGTGTTTAAGCACTTGGTCCCCTGCTGTTGCCAATGTTTGCAGAAATTATGGAATATCAGGAGACAGAGGTAGAGGGCATGAAAGGTCATAATCCCACTTTTGGTTTGCTTTCAGCTTTATGTTTACAGTTGAATATGTGATCTCTCAGCTTCTTGTCCTTTTCACAAAGTCTGTCACACTATTGTGCCTTTGAGAATGATGGGCTCTTATCCCTCTGGAAGATCAAGCTGAAGTTAAAGTTTTCATCTATAAGTTGCTTTTGGCAATGGTATTTTTCAACAGCAACAACAGCAAAAACCTAATAGAGAAATTAGCACCAGACAATGGAGAAATGCTATGAAGAACCTGACCATGTTGAATTTTGGAGGAGTGTGGAAGACTGAAAGATGGTCTTAAAAAGTGATAGAAGTTTGTAAGAAGAGCTTAGTAGATTGAATAAGTGCCTGGAGGGAAGTAGTACTGAGAGTAATATGACTTTAAAGGTCTAGATCAAGAGATTTCAATACAGAACAAGTTCTCTACAGCAACAGGTCTAAAGGGCCATTCCCATGATATTTTGGCAAAGAATATGGCTATCTTCTCCATGTGTCCCCCAAATTTACATAAGACTGAATTTTAATATAATGGACTAATTTCTTTGAGAGAAGAAATCTGAAATAATATAACATTGAGTCTGTGACATAGTTATTGCTGTAACTATTATGCAGGTCTCTACTGAAAATGAGCAAGTGGAGGGATGGAGAGATGGCTCATTGGGTAAGAACATTTGCTCTTTTTTCAGATGACCCAGGTTAGATTCCCAGCACCAATATGACAATTATCTACTGTCTGTAACTCTAGTTACAGGGGATCTGATACCCTCTTCTGAGCTCTGTGGGATATGTATGACACAGGTACACTTAAATTTATGCAGGCAAAACTCATACACATAAAACAAGGATACTAAGTAAAATATATAAAAAGGAAAAGAACAAGTGGGTCAGAAATAAATAAAAGCTTATGTTTGGAAGGAAAAAGAACAATAGGAAGCTTAGTATTCCAGCTAAAAAGAGGTTATAGTTGTTAGAAAAAGAGGTTATAATTTAGCACTGTTCTGCACAGTGACAATGGGAAGTGGGCCTTCATGGCAAGATCACATCCAGATACACTGCCAACTTCTAAAAGGGGAAAGCCTAAGGGTACCTTGGTCCTAGAAAGCATTTTTTTCAACATAAAAATGGTATTGGTAATGTGGGTGCTGGGACCTTCCCAAACAGGTAGCCAAACATGACAGTACTATCCATGCTCTACTGGCATTGTTGGCACTGTAGATGCAAGAGTTAGAGAGGTCATGATTCTTTCTCCACAGTTTCAAAGGGCCCCTGAGGCCAGTCAACGTGTGGCAAGAGAGTCCCTCTAAGGACATTGCATCAAGATGTGAAGGTAAAGAGTGGGTTGTGATGGAGACCCCAAGATGCTAGTGATGCCGGAGCTGAGATACCTGACATACAGGAAGTAATACCTGCCCACAAAAGAAATGTAAGTTACTGGCAGTAAAGCTGGAGGGGATGAACCATCTAAACAGTAAAGTTGCAGACATGGGACCAGGAGCTAAAGGATTTGGTCTTTGCCTTGATGTATTTTCATCTCACTTTGGTCCAGTATTTACCCTATTATTCCTTATTGCTATATGGAATGGGCTTGTATAACCTGTGTCATTGTGTGTTGGAAATATGTAACTAGTTTTTTTTTTTTATTTTACAGAGGGTCACTTTTAAAAGATTGTCTTGGGGGGCTGGAGAGATAGCCTAGCGATTAAGAGCACCAACTGTTCTTGCAGAGGACATGGGTTCCATCCCCAGCACCCACATGGAGGCTAAGAACCGTCTGAAACTCCAATTCCAGGAGAACTCCAGTTCCAGGGGAATCTGACACCCTCTTCTGACCTCCGCGGCATTGCACGACACGGGTGCACAAACCTACATGGAGACAGTACACTCATACACATACAAAAATAAATAAATAATTTAAAAAAATAAATAAAAGATTGTCTTGGACTCAAAAGAGACTTTGGACTTTTGAACAGTATTGTGACTTTTAAATACTATGGTGGACTTTAAAGTTTGACTAAATGCATCTTATATTATGATATGGCCATGAGTCTATTGGGACTAGACAGTAGAATATAATGGTTTGAATGAGAAATGTCCCACATTGGCTCAGGGGTTTGGGCATCTAATTCTCTGTTTATGCTACTGTTTGGGGGAGATTATGGAATCTTTCAGTGGTGGAACCTTGCTGGAGAAAGTGCATCATGGACATAGACTTGAGAGTCTATAGGTCTTTCTCACTTCCTGTTTGCTCTCTGCTTCACATTTGTGATTGAAGATGTGATCTCTCAGCTTCCTGATCTAGTTGGTCATGCTTATAGCTCGCTGCCATGCCTTCCCAGCTCCCTCTGGAGCCAGAAGTCAAAATAAACTCTTTTGCCTGAAAATAGCTTTTGTCGTGGTATTATCACACAGTAAGAAAATAGGTGTGTTTTCATATATATGAGACATAACATGACTGTATCATCACACATTAGATTTTCCATCCTTACTACCTGCCTTTTTTTTTGCTTGAATTATTTACTCATTTTCCATTGGTGGATGCATGTGTTTTCTTCCCTGTGTTCTCTGGAGAACATTTAGAGTTTCTGTGGCTTGCAAATTTCTTAGTTCAAGAGAACTAGGTTTTGATAGTGAGGCGGATGACTTTCCCTTTTATTTTATTTATTTTATTTTATTGTTTTATTTATTTTATTTTATTTATGTGTATGAGGGTACTGTCTGCATGTAGGTTTGTGCACCCGTGTTGTGCAATGCCGCAGCGGTCAGAAGAGGGTGTCAGATTCCCCTGGAACTGGATTTCTCCTGGAATTGGAGTTACAGACGGTTCTCAGCTGCCATGTGGGTGCTGGGGATTGAACCCTGGTCCTCTGCAAGAGCAGTCAGCGCTCTTAATCACTAGGCTATCTCTCCAGCCTGACTTTCCCTTTTAGCACTATAAGGAGGTACTGTATGTGTTGTGAGTTTCTCTTTTCTATGTTTTTTAACCAAAGAAAAGATCTCTAGTTCTCCTGTCACTTTTTTTCACAATAGCAGTAGTCATTTTAATATGAAATGTGATCAGTACTCAATTACAAGAATCCAAAAAGGCACCGAAAACCAGGAAGTTCCAAATTTATTACAAGTTTTAAAGTCTAAGACCAGCTTTTAAAAAACTAGCATATGCTCATCAGCTCAGAGTTTAATTTTTTTACATCCAAACTAAAAATTACCATGAGGGGACATCAATGCAACACACAAATTTTGCAAACCGAAGTCACAAACTTAGAAAGCCAATGATCACGGTAAGCAACACACAGCACCTAAGTGCAACTGATGCCTCAGTTGAGTTAGAAGGAAATCCTGGCTCCTGCAAGGGCAGAGGAGAAATGTACAAACAATTCTGCTTTAAGAAATTTGCATAGAAATAGAAAATACCACAAGTGAGATTCCAAAGCCTCAACACCTTAAACTCAGTCCAAGAAGAACCAAGTGTTCACCTGGAGTCAAGGTAGGCCTTGAACACTTTAAAAAGGCAGAGGCTGCTAAACTGCTTGATTTGAGCACCCTTGGGCATCAGGGGATTTTCCAAAGTCATTCCTGCCACCTTCCCGCTTGACCATTCTGCAGGCACTCACCTGGGCAAAAGCACACCCCTCGTTTCCTCCCCCAGTACTTTGACATAACACTACTGCAGTGCTGGGGGCAAATCGAGGGCTTTGAGCACCTGAAAGAGATCTCTACTAGGGGGCCACAGCATCAGACCCTGTTAAGACTTTTATCAGTAGGTCCAGTCAGAGCTCAGGTGATGTGACATGGAAGCCACTCACATCCCAGCAGGAACAATCCCCCCATTCACCTAGTTCCCTCTGTAAATCTGAGCCTGGAACCAAGGGCTCCCTCTACTGGCGACATCTGGAGACTGACACCTTCAGCTCCCTCTGCTGGAACCAGAACAGCTTGAGGCACAAACTGTACAAGCCATGTTATTTACAAAGTGTTTTACAATTCTCCAAATCCATTGATGAAGGGGGGAACCTGCTGTTACACTAAAGGCCCATGTTATTTCTATAGGAAGAAAAAGGATCAGCATACATAACTGACCAACAGCAACTTACTGCTAAAACAGAGACAAGTACTCAGAAACCTGGGTCTCAGTGACTGCTTTTTTTCCCAACAAGAGAAAGACTGTATCTTTGAATCTTCTTTTGAGAAAGGCACCAGATACAACTGTCACACTTTTTTAAAGTGCAAGGACTCAACAGAGCTGACACTGCCCCCCAATCCACTGTTCAATGCCAAGTGTGCACAGCTCCCTTAGCCCATTCTATTTGAGCTTTTCAACTGAGAACTAAAATTTTCTAGCAGAAAAGTGGTGCCCCAAGTGAAGCCCTTTCCTGTGACTTCGAATTTCTGTCCAATCCACACTGCAGTGATACGAAGATAAACCACAGGTTTTGTTCCTAAATTTTATTCATGAATTCATACAAAATATTCCAGATCAATGCATTTTAATCCTCCTCCTCCTCCTCTTCATCCTGGTTAATCTGGAAGTAACGTAATTCATAGCTCTCTTTGCTGTTAGCTACTACACGTAACCAATCATGTAGATTATTCTTCTTCAAATACTTTTTGGGGAGATATTTCAGATACCTTTTGGAAAAAGGCACCTCGGAAGTGACGATGATCTTGCTCTTGCTCTTTTCGATGGTGACAACCCCTCCACCAAGGTTCTCAGCCTTCCCGTTCATTTTGATTCTCTCCTGAAAGAACTGCTTGAAATGGGCCACATCCATGATTCCGTCCTCCACAGGGTGGGTGCAGTCCAGGGTGAACTTCAAAACCTGCTTCTTTTTTTGCCCCCCCCTTTGCCACAAGCTTTTTCATGGGAGCCATGGTGGCGGAGGAGGCAGAGAGGGCTTTTCATCATTTTTGCAAATCAAATAATACTTCCTTTTTCTCTAACATTTCTTGCTCAAAAACAATGCCATATATACTCCAGAATCATTTATGGAAAGGTTTGAAAGTTAGCTTAGCTAGAATTTAGTATGTAAGTAGGTAATCAGAAATTTATAGTTGCCTGTATTTTATATTGAAAGTTACACTGGAGATATTGGTTGTTTGTGGTTGTATAACTTCTTGCTGTTGATCTGTAGAGTATGTTGGAGGACACGTGGACAGCTTTTGATTTATACATTTGCAATTATTTCATACTAGCTGCAATATCCATATATTTTAGTTTAAAATCTACAAATAGTTACTTAAAGTATCATGGACACTTATTAATGGATAGTCCTTTGACTTTCTTTTTCAAAACTGCCTCTCTGTCTATGCAACCCAGCTTGTCCTTAAACTCTGACCTACCCTGCCTCCTACTTCAAAGTGTCAGGATTACAGATGTGTGCTGCACACACCACTATAGTTGCACAAATTTTGATAAGCTTATAGTTATGTAACTATGATGAAGACATTGAAATGCTTGATCTACTTCCAGCATATTGACTTTTAGACAGTCCCTTGCTATACTGTGTCCCTCAACCACTGATATATTTTAGCTCTCTGCAATTTTAACTTTCCCATGTTACTTAAATGAAATTATAAACCAAAAAGCCATCTGAACCTGGCTGAAGTCACTTAATACAATAAATATGGGATGTAGACCTTTGCAGTCAGCCCTGATGAGCTGGGAGGCAGACTCCACATGGTGCAGGGGTCCTGTGGGTTCCACTCTGCCAGTGAGTACCTGAGGTTGACCGCTTGCTGGTAAGAGCCCCCAATTGTGCCATTCCAAACTCCCTACCTCCTAACATGGGAACACCTGAAGCCCCTTATACCCAGATCCAGACATCTCTAGTCCACTCTGAGAGCTTGCAGGCAGACACCACATGGTGCAGGGGCCTCATGTGTTCAAGCCTGTCTGACTGATACCTGTCTTGGGCCTTGGGAGGAGCTACTGACTAGCTAGACAAGAACTACATATTCCTGCCAGTACAAAATCAGAAGTGAAAGCCAGAAACCTAGACTAACCAGCATTTCATACTTAATAAGAAGACAATGAAGGCATCTAAAGAATGCCATATGCCTGTATATCCCAAATCTAATTGGCTATTGGCTCTCTCCTTGGAGGAATAACCCACGGCTGATGCCAGAAGCTTATATCCTCTACAGGTTAGGAGATGTTATAAGCCACAGTAAGACCCTGTCATATTTAACAGGAAAAAAATGTAATTCATGGATTAACATACCATCCAAACATATGTGTCTATGCAAAAGTAACCTACCATAACTATTAGTGCTGTTTAAATACCTATATATCTAATTGCTTGTGCTTCATTAGTAGGATTGAAAGGTTATTCCTGGACAAACTATCAGCCCATGAAAGGAAACAGCCAGAATTGACCAGAGTCCAAGACAACAGCTCCAGAGAAAGTAGACTGTTTTGCTTCTCATCCACCTGTGCCCCTTTTCTAAGCCTAGGAGCAATCTCGGCGGGAAGCAGGGGGTTGTTAGAATGTAAGGGCTGTGATTTGGGTGAATGGTGAAACCATAGCAATATAGTCTGGACACTCATTTGATCAACTTGTTGAACTACAAGCCCCCCCCCCACAATGGTGGGTGGAGCTGTGGAGGTTTGGGCACAATAGCTGCAAATTGGTTTTACATGAGGGATGCTTGTACTCATAAATTATCACTTATTGCTAAAAAATGAAAAAAAAACTGAGAGAAAAATGCAGGACAGTTATGGCAGAATGCATGATCTGGGATGGGGTGGGGTGGGGTGGGATGGGGGGGAAGGGAAAGGGAAATATGCCTGAACTGAATTGGAAAATGATGTATGAAATACACAAAGCATCGATATAAATAAAAATAAAAAAAGAATGCAAGTAAAGTCAGTCTTTAATTCGACAAAGAAACACTTGAGTGTCACACCAGAATCACAAACCAGAAAAGAAATTCACATGCCAAAATCACAAAGAAAAAAAAACAATAAAATGAAAAACCCAAATACTATGTCTCCACTAAATACTACTAGTCTTGTAAAAGAATTCTACAATGAGGAGCCCCTAGATGTAACCCAGGACACAGAACTTAAAAGAACCTTCATAAACATGATCAAAGAAAGAACACTCAAATAAATGAACCAAATAACTAGAAGAAGATAGAGATAATCTAAAAGAAAATAGTGATATATTTCTGACTGACTTCACAAAAGAGATAGAAATACTGAAGAAAACTCGGGCTGAAATAAAAAGGAAGTAGAACACTCAGTAAGCCATGTGGAAAAGGACAGGAGAAAGCATCAGAAACAGAGTGAATGAGGTAGAAAATAGAATATCAAGGCTGGATGATGAAGAAGAATTGGACCACTGAAGCAAAGATTATGAAAAATTAGAGTAGAACAGGAATGGAATATTCAAGAAATGTGGGACACCATGAAAAGACCAAATCTATGCATCATAGATATACAGGAAGGAGAATAATCTCAGGATAATGGTATTGAACAGATCTTCAACAGGATTGTAAAAGAAAATGTCTCCAAATTAAGGAAAGACATACCCATATAAATACAGGAAACACATAGAACACCAAATAGACAAGACCAGAAAAGAAATTCTCCATACTGCATCATAGTAAAAAAACAGTAGACATTCAAAACAGAGAATACTGAAAGCTGCAAAAGAAAAACAAGTCACATACAGAGGAAAACCATCAGAATTACAGCTGATTTTTCAATGCAAATGAAGAAAGTCAGACTAGCTTGGACTAAAGTATTCCCAGTTCTAAATGACTATAGATGCCAACTCAGAATACTTTACCCAACAAAAATGTCTATTATAGTTGAAGAAGAAAGGAAAATCTTCCATGTCATAAATAGATTGAGAGAACTCATGTCCAGAAAACAGATTTTCATAGAATACTTGAAGCAATAAAAGGGTGGAAGAAAGGAATGACTATAGCCAAGTAGCAACAGAATTACTTAATGAAGGTATAACTGAAAATACTAACCTAAACCAATAATGCAAACAGAAACTAAAATGATGTGAAGCAATATACATATATCAATAATAACTTTAAATCTCAATGGGCTGAACTCCCCAATCAAGAGACATAGGCTAGTAGAATCGATTAAGAAACAAAATTCACCTTTTTGTTGTCTGCAAGAAACCCATATCACCTTCAAGGACAGGCACCATCTTAAGGTGAAAGGGTAGAAAAAAATATTCCAAGCAAATGGCACTAAGAACCAAGCAGGAGTTTCTATTCTAATAGCAGACAAAATGAACTTCAAAGTAAAACTAATCAAAAGAGATAAAGAGGGTCACTACATTCTTATTAAAGGAACAATTAATCAAGAAGATATCACAATTATGAATATATACTCACTAAACTCTGGTGTACCAAATTTCATAAACACAATACTACAGGACTTTAAGGCACAGATTAATCCCAGCACACTCATAGTAGGGGACTTCAATACCACACTGTGTCCACCAGAAAGGTCAACCAGACAAAAATTAGAGAGACATCTGAACTGAACAATACAATACACCAAGTGAACCTAACAGACATCTACCAAATATTCCACCCAAGCAGCAAAGAATATACTTTCTATTCAGCACCCCATGAAACTTTCTCCAAAATTAACTACAGAACCAACCTCAACAAATACAAAAAATGAGAAATAATTCCATGCATTCTATTGGACCACAATGCAACAAAGCTTAATAATCAACACTAGAAGAAACCCTAGTAATTACATGAACTCCTGGTGATGAAACAACATATTCCTGAATAATGAATGGGTCAAAGGAGAAATTACGAAAGAAATAAAAGTATTCCTGGACTTCAGCAAAAAGGACAATACAACACACCAAAACCTATGGGACACTTTAAAAGCAGTCCTAAGAGGGAAATTTATAGCTCTAACTACCTACATTAAAAAATAGAAAGAACACCAAAAAGTGACTTAACATTGCAACTCAAGACACTGGAAAGACAACACCAAATGAAACCCAGACTCAGCAGACAAGAAAGAATAACAAAAATCATAGCAGAGATTAATGAAATAGAAACAAAACAAACAATACTAAGAATCAATGAGTCCAAGAGCTGGTTTTTTGAATAAACAAGATACACAGAGGAAAGAAAGAGCAACTCCAAGTCAACAAAATTAGAGATGAAAGGAGAAACATCACAACAGACAACAAGAAGATCCAGAACTTTATATGGGATTACCTTAAAAACTTATACTCTATTAAATTTGAAAACCTGAAAGAAATGGATGAAATCATGGCAATCACTAAAGCTTAACTAAGAAGCGATCAATAGGTTAAACAGACCCATAACATATAAGGAAATTGAAACAGTAATACAAAACCACCCAAGGGAAAAAAAAAAAAAAGCCCAGGCCCACATGGATTTACAGCAAAATTTTACCAGACATTTAAAGAGCCTACAGTCAATATTACTTAAGTTATCCAAAAGAATAGAAACAGAGGGAAATGTCCCAAATTCCTTCTATAAACCCAGCATCACTCTAATACCAAAACCAGGCAAAAAAGAAAACTAAAGACCCATATCCTTAATGAATATACATGCAAAAATTTTCAACAAAATACTTGCAAACCACATACAGGCACACATCAAAAAGGTCATCCACCATGATCAAGTGGGATTTATTCCAGAGATGCAGGGATGGTTCAACATATGTAAGTCAATAAATGTCATAAATCATATAAATGAACTCAAAAACAAAAAACACATAGTAATCACAATGCAGAAAAGGCCTTTGATAAAATTCAACATACCTCTATGTTTCAAGTCCTAGAGGGAACTGGACTGAAAGGAACATACCTCAACATATTAAAGCTATACACAACAAATCCACAGCCAACATAATTCTAAATGGAGAAAAATTAGAAGCATTCCCTTTAAAGTGAGGAACCTGGCAAGGCTGTCCCTATCTCTACTCCTTTTCAACATAGTGCTTGAAACTATGCTAGAGCAATAAGACAAGAGAAGAAAATTAAAGGAGTACTAATAGGAAAAGGAAAGGTCAAACTATCCCTTTTTGCAGATGATATGATATTATACCCAAGAGATGCCAAAAATTCCACCAGAAAATTCCTAGAAATGATTAAAAGTTTCAGTAAAGTGGCAGGTTACAAAATTAATATGCCTTGCTGGGGTAAAAAAAAAAACCTGAGATAATCATATTAGTCTAACAATCTATTGACAAACTACACATTCAGTACCTCTACATGAATCCATATGCGAAGATGAAGGCTGCATAACAAGAAACAGTACCAGGCAGGAGAAACCTTCCTTTAAGTTTTTGGCTAGGGTAGTCAGAGAGACCCCCAAAATTACATAGGCTATTGCCACAGCCTTTGATTGACTCCCAGAGGCTGACGATAAGACCCTATTGCTAAAGACAGGAGATGTTCAGCAGTGGAGGTTGGCAGGCAGCTCCATGTTGGAAGATAAGGAAGCATTACAGGAAGAGTGAGAAAGATCAGAGTTGGAGAGAAAGCTGATAGGTCACACCTTTGTCCAATATCCAAAGTGGAGTTAAAGAGAAGGAAAAGGAGAAATATGCTTATTGCTAGACCTTGAGTCTGAATTTGGAGGACACCTCATTCCAAGCTCTTGTGTTCTAGGATAAAAGATTGTATCAGGAACACATGGACAGAAGTAAAAATAAAACCATTCTGCTCAGAAAGGGAAAGTCCTCCCAAGAGAAGGAGTGGGTGGAGAGCTAAGGGAAAGGCCAAAATGCACTGAGGAAGGGGGAAAATAGTAAGTTTACATATCACTCTCATCTCTCACCTTTATACATTATGGACTTTCTTGTACAGGCTTTATTCATTACATGAAGCCCTGCTAAGAAAGAGCTTTCAGTGTTTGTCTCCAGACTGGCCCAAATATGTTCCATTTGTTGTATGAAAAACAGGTGGGAAAAGGGCTCTATTCTTTCTCTGACAACTGTCTTCTTTCATATGTTACGTTCATGCTTCAACATTGGTCTCTACTCTTCAGTCACAGTTCCCTCCTGAGAGCTGTGGTGTGAGAAATCTTCTCGGGGAGCAGATCTGTCTGCTATAAGTACTTCTGTGATGATGAAAGATACAGTGGCTGCCTTATAAGCACCACAAATCTCTCCCTATTTTATGTATTGTTTGGAAAGATTGTTTTGGATTTTCCTTAGTAGGAATTTACTAGACTCGGTGTATCACAGAGTTTATTTTGAAATTATTACATACTCTAGAAGGTAAAAATTTTATAAAATTTTAAAAATTTATTAAAATACAAGGTGCATGTAAAACCAACATGATTTTGCTAATCAATGATCCCAGAAAAGGTGAGAGTCAGGAAAGCTATGGACAAATTCATTCCAATTGAAAAAATTTTTTGTAGCTTGCTCTGAGAGACGTAATATTTTGGATTCTTAAAAAAACAGATAGGGCTGGAGAGATGGCTTAGCGATTAAGAGCACCAACTGCTCTTGCAGAGGAACCAGGTTCGATTCCAAGCACCCACGTGGCGGCTAAGAACCATCTTTAACTCTAGTTCCAGGGGAATCTGACACCCTCTTCTGACCTCCGCAGCATTGCAGGACATGGGTGCACCTACCTACATGCATACTCATACACATAAAAAAATAAAAAAAAACATATGGCTTTATATTATATAATGCCTATGGATAGAGTTCCAGAGGGACCTGAGAAATTAAATTTTCAATTTAGCATAGCTGTCCCAGCAATTGACCCAATACATATTCCTTTCTTCTCTTTTTTTCTATTATTCAGTTTCCACCCTTTCACATATGTGTCTTGATGATTTTATAATTGTTTATTGCTCAGTTAGGATTTAGGTTATTGTATACATTACTCTACCAATTTTGCTACAATTCTTCTTTAATTATGCTTCACCTACATCTCAAATACTCCCTATCTTATTCCTGCATCTTTTTCTCTTCCTATCATCCATATCCCCTTGTGATGGTTAACTCTAATTGTCAACTTGACATAATCTAAACTCACCTGTAAGAGTAGAGAAAGTGAGCTGAACACAGGCATGCATACATTCATTTTCTATTTGCATTTCAATATGGATGTGACTAGCTGTTTCACCTTCCCACCATCTTGACTTCCTAACTATGATGTTCTGCAATTTAGAATTGTGAGCTAAAATAAGCCCTTTCTATACTAAGTTACTTTTGTCAGATTATTTTGCCACAGCAACAAAAAATAAATGAGGAACACCTCTTCTCTCTACTTCTTAAATGTAATCTTCCATAACTTCAACAATTTCTAAAATTTGTGGACACTACCATATCCCAATACTCCCCATGTGGCTGCTTTACTCACCTTGATTTTTGTTTACATTTAAAAGTCCATATAATATTTGTCTTCATCCTTACCAACTCTACTTCCCTCCCAAACTATTCTTATTAATTAATAAAATTCTAGAACATACTATATTTTATCTTATCTTTTATTATCCCTATCTTAGAATGAAATGATGGGCAACAGTATTACAAGGAAATGGACCTGAGAAATAAGCAAGTGTCACTGTTATAAAATCTGACAAAATAGACTTCAAATCAAAGCTATTGAGAAAACATAAAGTAACTTCAAATTGATTAAGGGAAAAACTCATGATGAGAATGTTATTTTAAACATATACATCCAGAACACAGGCACATCCAAATTCATAAAGCAAATACTACTAGATGTAAAGTCACAGATTACCTCACGAGTAATAGTAGTGGATGGCTTCAATACTTCACTTTTACCAATTGACAGGTCATCTCAACAACAACACCATAAAGAACAAAGAAATATCTGAGTTAAAGGATGTCATAGATCAAAAGGACTAATAATCATCTACAAAACATTCAATCCAAACATTTCAGAATACAGTTTTTACTCAGCAGCACATGGAACTTTCTCCAAAATAGAACTTTCCTTATGACACAAAGTATGTCTTACCAAATATGGAAAATCATCATAATTCCTTGTATCCTATGTGGTCACAAATGAATAAGACTACAATCAACAGTAATAGAAACTATCTCTGGCTGGAGAGATGGCTCAGGGTTTAAGAGCACAGGCTGCTCTTACATAGGACCCTGGTTCAATTCTCTACCTATATGGTAGCTAACAACCATTCATAATTCCAGTTTCAGAGTATACAACTCCCTCTTCTGACCTCAGTGGGCAATACACATAAAATAATAAAATATTTTAAAAACACATAACATTTCTATTGGAGTCATTTAGTCAATAGGGAACCTAATCAGTTCCACAGAGTTCTGATTTCTCTCAGAACCATTCTGTCCTCTTTAACAAAGGGCCTCCTCTTATATTTATTGAACAACACATCAGTCAGAGTGCTGGGAAAGAATGAGAGCTTTGGTCTCCAGGAATCCTTAACCAGAATTTAAAAGGGAGGGAGTAATTTTTCTTATCCTGCTAACTCAGAATATCCTATGAAGCTTATGCCCACATATGGATTTTGACATTTGTGTGGGACATGTTGTTTTCAACATTGTCACTGCTTTCAGCTCTGGTCTTAATGTCTGATAGCCACATCTCACTTGCACACACATTGTTCTCAGCTAGGGGCATAACAGACACAATAGGGAACATGGTATAAGATTAAAGCTTATGCACTGAGTTATCTTGTAAGAGTTACTTACATCAGGAGTACAGAGAATAAGAAGATTGATTACATTGCTTGTCTAAGAGGCCAGTTAAATTCAAACGAGGTAAGTGTACAGTAGAACAGACTGAATACATATTACTTATTGAAATCAAAACATGTTATTAACTTGGTTCGAGAAAAATCATACTCACAAGAAAACTTAGAGCAAAGACAAACTCATGCAGATTAAACAACACACTACTGAATGACATATGGATTCTAGAAGAAGTGAAGAAGGAAATAAGAGACTTCCTGGAATCAAATGAAAAATAAAACAGAACATGGCAAAACACATGCGGTACAGTAAATGTAGTCTCAATAGGGAAAAATTTATATCTCTGAATCCTTATCTTAAGAAATCAGAGAGATCATGAACATAACTTAATAATATATCTTAGGCCCTGAAGAGAGAAGAACCCAAACCTCAAATTAGTAGATGGAAAGAAATCATTAAGATCAGGGTAGAAATTAATAAAATGGAAACAAACAAAAAAAAAAAATACAAAGAATCAACTAAACTAAGACTTGGTCCATTAGGAAGATAAAAAGATAAAGACATAGCTAAATTAACCAAAACAAACAGAAAGGGGATTCAAATTAATAATATTTAAGATTAACACAGAGCCACTACATCAATGAAATCCAGAAAATCATTAAGCTGTATCTAAAAACCATATGTTTGACTAAATTGGAAAGTCTACAAGATATGGTTGAATTTCATATTCATACCTGCCAAAACTATTGTTTAGCATGTGTCTCTATGGAAAATGCAAATAGTTTTTGTCATTATTCTCTAAAAAAATACAGTATAACCAGTGTATATAAAATCTACAGACTGTCTTTTTCATTATATAATCATCTAGAAATCACTTACATTATCCAGGTGGGGAGTTGAAGAGATGTCTCAGTGATTAAGAGAACTTTCTGCTCTTATAAGGAACCCAGATTTAGTTCCCAGCACCCACATCATATAACTCAGAACCACCTGTAAACAGTTCCAGGGGATCTTATACCTGCATCTGGTGGTGAGCATATAGACAAGCAGATACACACATACACGTAAATAGAAATATATAAAAATTTAAACCATCCAGGAGGATGTAAGTAGGTACTGTGCAAATACTACATCATTTTATATAAAAGATGGGTTTCTTCAGATTGCAGTATACCAGGTATCCTGGAAACATTACTGAGCACAATGTGTTCAAATACAAAAACAACACACTGTTTCCCTGAGTACATACATATTTTTGTTTGTCAATGAAAATCAATTAATTAATAATTAATTACAGCATCAAATGCTGAAGACGCAGAAGTAGAGAAACTAAATAATTTAATTGGCACTAATGGGCATGAAAAATGATACAAATATCCTAAAAAATAGTTTAGCATTTCCTTCAAAAAATAAACATTGAACTAAGATGTAACCCAGCAAAACACTTCTGAGCATTTACCCCATAAAAAGATGACGCATGTTCACACCTAACCATGTTCCCATATTACTTGCTTACTACTTTAATAATAAAATGGGATATGAACTATTGATACTAAAAATAACCCACATAAATTTCTTGAGAATTGTCCTAAATGAAAAGAGTTATATCTCAGAAGTGTTGTGCTTTGAAAGTATATAAATAAAATCATGAAAGGAGATAAAATTATAAACATAGGGAACACATGTGCTGTGGCCAGGAGTTATGTGGGAAAAATATTACAGCATCACAAGTCTGTGATTTCATCTATGAGAGAAAAAATACAGTCCAAAAATTTGAAAAATATTTGTGATAAGTGAAAAACCTACAGAAATTTGAAGACTTTTAACATGTTTTAGCAAGAAATATGCATGGAAATGTGAATGCACAGAACTTCCAAGATGTAGGAAAGGGGAAATGCCTTGATTTTAAATTTAGTTGACCTCAAGGCAATATATTATTAAAAAAATGTAACACATGAAAAAGTAGGAAAATTACATCAATAAGGAACCAAAAGCAGCCATCAGAAACTACTCCTTAAGGTTCTCATAGGGAAAAGTTAAAAACAGACACTTTATCTCTTAATAAATATGTTGAAAACTGATTAGGAAACTGTATCTGAAAAGGTAAAGTAAAACATGACAATTATGTCTCACCAAAGAGACAATGTCAAATAGTGAGTTTCTTCATTATTTAAAATTTGAGAAACCAAATAGAAATTCTGGTCTGGAAAAGTACAGTGACTGAAATGAAAATTCACTTTGTGGGGAGGGGACTCACCAATAGATCTGAGTTCTCAGAAGAAAGAATGAGTCGACTTTTGAAGGTAAGTCAGCAGACATTATCCAGTCTAAGGAGCAGAAAAGAGAAAGAATGAAGGAAAATGAACAGATCCTTGAACTGCCTACAAAGTGGTACACCATCAAGTACAACATCAAGTATACAAACATAGGCATGATTAAAATGCTAGAAGAAAAGGTGAAAATAAAGGGAGAATAAAATATCTGAGAATATTAAAACAAACAGCTGAAATTTCTTCCCAATTATTCTGAAGAACCAAAGCGTATTCTTAAGCAAATCAGAAACCTCCATGTATAATATCCTTAGCATAATCATAGTAACAAGAATCAAAGATAAAGAAAAACTACTTAAAAGAAGACAAAATGGCCGGGCATGGTGGCGCACGCCTTTAATCCTAGCACTTGGGAGGCAGAGGCAGGTGGATCTTTGTGAGTTCAAGGCCAGCCTGTCTACAGAGCGAGTTCCAGGACAGCTGGGGACAGGAAGACCCTGTCTAAGAAAAGACCAAAAAAAAAAAAAAAAAAAAAAGAAGACAAAAGAACACTAATAAAAAATAAAAATAGCCCACAAACAAAGTTAGGTCCTCATTTAGAGCCATAGAAAGTAAGAAGACATCTGCAAAGTATTAAAAGCACAAGTTCACATCTAACAAATTTCTCATTCAAAGTCAGTTTGAAATTAAGGGATTTTCTAGATATACAAAAATTAAGCCCTCAAAAGAACTGGTAAATAGTAAAGATAGTTTTTCTAGCTGAATTGCCATAAAGTATACTATACAGAAACTCAAGCAACTAATTTTTTTTTGTTAAAGAGGCAACCATTTAACATAAATCTATGTTTAAGTATGAATCACAGTATGTGTATTAGTCATTTTTCTGTTGCTGTGATTAAACCATGACCAAGGGAATTTACGAGCCTTTAATCCCAGCACTTGGGAGGTAGAGATAGGTGGATCTCTGTGGGTTCAAGGCCAGCCTGGTCTACAGAGCGAGCTCCAGGACACCTGGTACTTAAAAGGGAGACCCTGTCTCAAAAATACCAAAAAAAAAAAGTGTAAATACCAATAAGGAAGAGTTTATGGGCTGGAGGGATAGCACAGCCATTAAAGGCTAATGCTAAAACCAAAACATAAAAAAAAATTCCTAGCACTTGGGAAGCAGAAGCAGGCAGATCTCTGTGAGTTCAAGGCCAGTCTGGTACATGAGGTGAGTTCCAGGACAGCCAGAGCTACAGGGAGAACCTGTCTCAAAAGACCTAAATAATAAATAAATGTAATAGTGAGAGGGAGATAGGAGAGGGAGAGGGAGAGGGAGGAGGGAGAGGAGGGAGAGAGAGAGAGAGCAGAGAGTTTATTGAGCTTATGACTGAGTCGGTTCCAAGGGAATTACAGTCCATTGTGTTGGCGGGCAGGGGTGGCAGGAGCTGGAACAGAAAGTTGAGGTTCACATCTTCCATGAATCACGGAAGCAGAAAGAACCAGCAACTGGAGACTGACAAGGCTTGTTGAACCTCTAAGCCTGCCCCCAGTGACGTACTTTCCTCTGGCATGGCTACGACCTTCTAAGATCTCCCAAAACAGCCACCAACTGAGGACAAAATTGTCTGAATACTTGAAGCCTAGGGAGGACATTCTCATTCAAGAACAACAGTATGGAAAAGTATTTTATAACTTTATCAATATTTATCAAAAGCAATGAAAGCAACATATATCAGACTGGCAATAACATGGGTTAGGTGTTCGAAGATAAATTGTACAGCTAATTAATGAATTAAAGGAGAGGGAGAGGAGAGAGGAGTGTTGGAGCAAAGATTTTTTGTGTATTATTGAATCATGTATAAATGAATCTCAACTAGAGTGTTATGTTAAGATGCTCATTATAATCTGGAAATGGCTAATAAAGCATAATAGAAGAAATTATAAGACAGCTAATTTGCAACAAGAAAAATTATCACAATGTATATTAGTATGGAGGAATAGAAAACAAAATAAGCATGATATATAAAATAGACATAACGTATGGCAGATGCATAAATATTTTATCAGAAAGATATGTTAAGGGTAAGATGATGAACACTGTATACCAGAAAGCTGGGGCTGGAAGACATGCCTAGCAGTATTAGATACCAATGCTCTTTGCGAGAGGACCGCCGTATACGATTCGGCCAAGCACCACACAGTAGGCGGCTGAGACCGGTCTTGAGTAACTCCAGTTCAGGGGAATCCAACACAGCCTCTTCTGACCCTCCGGGCGTAGACAACGTTGGCACAACCGATAACATGGAACTAAAGTTCTTTACATATAACCACCATGACACAGAATAGGATAAACTTCCGTAACATAAACAGAAAATAATCAGAAACTGTATAATAAGCAATGGCACATATGAGAGCTTTTTATTTTTTTTATCATCTGTATTCACTGCAACAGAACAGACTTAAACCAAGACCCTTAAGAATAATATACTTTTACCATGAAGTTTCTATAATAAAGTTTGAAGTAAAAGAACATTTAGTTCCATACAAAATAATAATAATAAAATATGAACACAGGCTGAGGCCTTGACCCACATGCCAAGCAGGCTGCTAGAGGTCCTTTCCTCAGATGCTCAGCAAAGGCAGTAGCCGGTGCCTGAGCCTGGCTGACTCCTAGAGCAGATGGACCCACAATGTGGGTGCGTCCAAGTGGTGGCCCGTTTTCCTATTGTGGCATCACCACCATCGCCTCTCACCTAGCATACCTCTCTTCACACAAGAGTACTGTGGGGTCGTGGGCAGCCAGTAGCCATAGACTTCACGGTCACCTGGCGTCATCATCTACGCTAGGGTTGAAAACCCAAAGCGATCCCAAGGCACAAGTGAGAAAGGCCCTGTGCAAGTAATACGAAAGAAATGACTGGAGATCCATGATGATGAAAGTGAGCCAGCTCTCAGCAGAAGAGTAAATTTAGTATAAGAAGATGGCTCCTTCTGGCATCAAGGATAGGAAGTGAAAACCACACACACACACAACACCACAACACAACACACACACACACACACACTTCACCCACGACAGTCCAACGACAAGGCAGCATGCACGACATGATAAAAGCTAAACAGTGGGGAGGCAGGAGATGGCCTCATTGTGTTAAGCAGCATCAATACTTCTTGGCAGAGAAGCCTCGGGTTCGATCCCGCAGCACCCACATGGTGGCTGAAACGATCTTTAACTAACCATTCCAAGGGGAATCTGAGAGCCCTCTTCTGAGCTCCATGGCATTGCACACCACATGGGATTGGCCACCTATAACCTATCATGCAGACAGTTACATTCATACACATGATGCAAAACAAATTAAAAATTAAAAAGAAAAAGAAAAAGCAAACAGGTGATCCATCTCACTCCTTAAGCAAAGGTCAAAAGTGTTTTTTCCCCAAATTGGTCTTATATGTTTAACAAAAAACAACCAGCAAGTAACTCCATGTGTGCACAGAAATCGAAAGCTTAAACACAAAGAATTCATGGAGACATAGCAATTGAGACTTAAAATGTAGGAACAGCAATAATTGAAGGCTCGGCATTTCCCATGAAGCGCGGGAACTGCTCATCTCCCATGAATCTAAAGCTGTGGTCACCTCATGTGACCCTGAAGCTGTGGTTCCTTCCTATCAACCTGGAACCGTAGTTGTCTCCATAAACCCAGAGCTGCAGTTGTCTCCCATTGGCATAGAGTGGTGGTCCTGCCCATGAGCCTGGAACTGTTGTTTCCCTCCCTTGAAACTGGAGCCCTGATCCCCTCCATGAATTTGGAGCTATGGTCACCTCCTATGAGCCTGAAGCTGTGGTCCCTTCCCATGACCTGAAACTGTGATGTCATCCCATAAACCTGGACTGTGGTTTTTCTCCCATGATCCAGAAATGTGGTCTGTTCCCATGAACCTGAAGCTGAAGTCCCTTCCTGTGAACCGGGAAATGAGGTTCTCCTCCTGTTTGGCTGCCGGTGGTCCCTCCTGTGTGCCAGAGCCATGTTCCTTTCCTGCTAACCTGTATCTGTGATATCCTCCTATGACCCAGATTTTTGTTCCTTCCTCTCTCCTGTGAGCTCCGAGTTGGTGTTCCTCTCCTGTAAGTGGAGCTTGATTCTTCCCTTTGGTGTCGGGCTCCTATGGATGGGATGTGGTCTTCTCTGTAAACCTAGAGTGTGGTCAGAGGTGCGGAATCCATCCTATGAGTGGGAGCGTGGGGTCCTCGCTCCCATGACTAGGGCCTGTAAACTCAAGTTTAAGCTAAGCTGCCACCTCCTCCCACAAACCTGGAGCTATGGTATCATCCTGTGGCCTGGAGCAGTGATCTCTTCAGGTGAGCTGGATCCGAGATCCCCTCTTTTGAGGTGGAACCATGGTTCCCTCTTGTGAGTCAGAGTTGTGGTTCCCTCCCGTTCCCGTCCAGTGAGCTGGGCTTGTTTTTCCTGAGCAGGAGTTGGTCTCCTTACAGCATGGTTTGTGATGGAGAGAGTTGTGAATTTGCCTCCCAGAGCTGGAGTTGTGGGGTTTCACTCCTAGGAGCCAGAGTTTGGTCCCTCTCCATGAAATGAATCTGTGGTCCCTCCAGGCAAACCTAAGTTGTTAATCTCCTCCCTGGCTGGAAGCGGTGGTCCCCTCCTGTGAGCACAAGTTCTGATACCCTGTCCGGTGAGCTGGACCTGGTGTCACTCCCATGAAACAAGACCAAGAGTCATGAGCCAGGGTTTTGATCCCCTCCTCTGATCTTGAGTTGTAGTCATCTCCCATGAAAGTAAAGCTGTTGTCACTTCTCATTAGCTGTAGTAGTGTTCATGTCCCTTGTNAAAAAAAAAAAAAAAAAAGAAGACAAAATGAACACTATATAAAAATAGAAAAATAGCCCACAATAATAGTTTATGTCCTCATTTAGAGCCATAGAAAGTAAGAAGACATCTGCAAAGTATTAAAAGCACAAGTTACATCTAACAAATTTCTCATTCAAAGTCAGTTGAAATTAAGGGATTTCTAGATATACAAAAATTAAGCCCTCAAAAGAACTGGTAAATAGTAAAGATAGTTTTTCTAGCTGAATTGCCATAAAGTATACTATACAGAAACTCAAAGCAACATAATTTTTTTTTTGTTAAGAGAGGCACCATTTAACATAAATCTATGTTTAAGTATGAATCACAGTATGTGTATTAGTCATTTTTCTGTTGCTGTGATAAAACCATGACCAAGGGAATTTACGCCTTTAATCCCAGCACTTGGGAGGTAGAGATAGGTGGATCTCTGTGGGTTCAAGGCCAGCCTGGTCTACAGAGCGAGCTCCAGGACACCTGGTACTAAAAGGGAGACCCTGTCTCAAAAATACCAAAAAAAAAAAGTGTAAAACCAAAAGGAAGAGTTTATGGGCTGGAGGGATAGCACAGCCATTAAAGGCTAATGCTAACAACCAAAACATAAAAAAAATCCTAGCACTTGGGAAGCAGAAGCAGGCAGATCTCTGTGAGTTCAAGGCCAGTCTGGTCTACAGAGTGAGTTCCAGGACAGCCAGAGCTACAGGGAGAACCTGTCTCAAAAAGACCTAAATAAATAAATAAATAAATAGGGAGAGGGAGAGGGAGAGGGAGAGGGAGAGGGAGAGGGAGAGAGGGAGAGAGAGAGAGAGAGAGAGTTTATTTGAGCTTATGACTGATGGTTCTAGGGAATTACAGTCCATTGTGGTGGGGAGGCAGGTGGCAGGAGCTGGAACAGAAAGTTGAGGTTCACATCTTCCAGTGAATACGGGAAGCAGAAAGACAGCAACTGGAGACTGACAAGGCTTGTTGAACTCTCTAAGCCTGCCCCCAGTGACGTACTTCCTCTGGCATGGCTACACCTTCTAAGATCTCCCAAAACAGCACCACCAACTGAGGACAAAATGTCTGAATACTTGAAGCCTATGGAGGACATTCTCTTTCAAACCAGCACAGTATGGAAAAGTATTTTATAACTTTTCCAATTTTATCAAAAGCATGAAAGCAACATATATCAGACTGCAATAACAGGGTTAGGTGTTCGAAGATATAATTGTACACTAATAATGAATTAAAGGAGAGGGAAGAGGATGATTAGATGTTGGAGCAAAGATTTTTTGTGTATTATTGAATCATGGTAAAATGAATCTCAACTAGAGTGTTTATGTTAAGATGCTCATTATAATCTGGAAATGGCTAATAAAGCATAATAGAAGAAATTATAAGACAGCTAATTTGCAACAAGAAAAATTATCACAATGTATATTAGTATGGAGGAATAGAAAACAAAATAAGCATGATATATAGAAAATGCATAACAGTATGGCAGATGCTAATTTTATCAGAAAGATCTTTAAGGGTAAGGAGTAAACACTGTAAATAAAGCTGGGGCTGGAGACATGGCCTAGCAGTTAAGAGCACCAACTGCTCTTGCAGAGGACCCCGGTTCGATTCCCAGCACCCACATGGCGGCTGAGAACCGTCTTTGACTCCAGTTCCAGGGGAATCCAACACCCTCTTCTGACCTCCGCGGCATTGCACGACACGGGTGCACAAACCTACATGCAGACAGTACATTCCTACACATAAAAGAAATAAATAAAATAAAAAAACTGTAAATAAAGCAAAATGGATATAAGAACGATCTATTGTTATTTTTTTATCATGTGTATTCACTGCAACAAAAGACATTAAAACCAAGACCCTATAAAATATAACTTTTACCATGAAGTTCTTAAATAAATTGAAGTAAAAGAACATTTATACCATACAAATAATAATAAAAAATTTGAACACAGAGCTGAGGCCTTGACCCACATGCCAGCAGGCTGCTAGAGGCCTTCCCAGAGCTCCAGCAAAGGCAGAGCCTTGCCTGAGCCTGGCTGACTCAGAGCAGAGGACCACAATGTGGGTGCGTCCAAGTGGTGGCCGTTTTCCTATTGTGCTACACCTCCCTCCCCCAGCATACCTCTCTCACCAGAGTCTGGGTCTGTGGGCAGCCATGTAGCCATGACTTCACGGTCACCTGGCCATCATCACCTAGGTGACAAACCCAAAGCTGATCACCAGGCACAAGTGAGAAAGGCCTTGGCAAGTAAAGAAAGAAAATGACTGGAGATCCATGATGATGACAGTGACAGCTCTCAGCAAAGAGTAATTTGTATAAGAAGATGGCTCCTTCTGGCCAAGGAGGAAGTGAAAACCACACACACACACACACACACACACACACACACACACACACACACGCACGCACAGGCACATGCACACATGAAAAAGCTAACAGGTGGGCTGGAGAGATGGCCTAGTGGTTAAGAGCATCAACTACTCTTGCAGAAGACCCGGGTTCGATCCCCAGCACCCACATGGTGGCTGAGAACCATCTTTAACTCCAGTTCCAAGGGGAATCTGACGCCCTCTTCTGAGCTCCATGGCATTGCACCACATGGGTGCACAAACCTACATGCAGACAGTACATTCATACACATACAAAACAAATTAAAAATTAAAAGAAAAAGAAAAAGCAAACAGGTGATCCATCTCACTCCTTAAGCAAAGGTCAAAAGTGTTTTTTCCCCAAATTGTCTTATGTTTAACAAAAAATTCAAGCCAGCAAGTAACTCCATTTGTGCACAGAATTCAGAATATCTTAAACACAAAGATAGTCATGGAGACAGAGCAATGGAGACAGGAAAATGGTAGGAATCAGCATAATTGAAGCTCTGGCATTTCCCATGAGCCTGGAACTGCTCATCTCCCATGAATCTAAAGCTGTGGTCACCTCATGTGACCCTGAAGCTGTGGTTCCTTCCTATCAACCTGGAACCGTAGTTGTCTCCATAAACCCAGAGCTGCAGTTGTCTCCCATTGGCATAGAGTGGTGGTCCTGCCCATGAGCCTGGAACTGTTGTTTCCCTCCCTTGAAACTGGAGCCCTGATCCCCTCCATGAATTTGGAGCTATGGTCACCTCCTATGAGCCTGAAGCTGTGGTCCCTTCCCATGACCTGAAACTGTGATGTCATCCCATAAACCTGGACTGTGGTTTTTCTCCCATGATCCAGAAATGTGGTCTGTTCCCATGAACCTGCAGTTATAGTCCCTTCCTGTGAACCTGGAAATGAGGTTCTCTCCTGTTGGCTAGACCTGTGGTCCCTCCTGTGTGCCAGAGCCATGTTCCTTTCCTGCTAACCTGTATCTGTGATATCCTCCTATGACCCAGATTTTTGTTCCTCTCCTGTGAGCTCGAGTTGTGTTCCTCTCCTGTAAGTTGGAGCTGTGATTCCTTCCCTTTGGTCGGCTCCTATGAGATGGAGATGTGGTCTTCTCCTGTAAACCTAGAGGTGTGGTCAGAGGTGTGGAATCATCCTATGAGTGGGAGCTGTGGTTCCTCCCATGAGCTAGGGCTGTAAACTCAGTTTAAGCTACAGCTGCCATCCTCTCCCACAAACCTGGAGCTATGGTATCATCCTGTGGCCTGGAGCAGTGATCTCTTCAGGTGAGCTGGATCCGAGATCCCCTCTTTTGAGGTGGAACCATGGTTCCCTCTTGTGAGTCAGAGTTGTGGTTCCCTCCAGTGAGCTGGAGCTGTGTTTCCTGAGCAGGAGTTGTGGTCTCCTCTATCAGCAGGGTTGTGATGTATAGAGTTGTGATTGCCTCCCATGAGCTGGAGTTGTGGTGTTCTCCTATGAGCCAGAGTTGTGGTCCTCTCCATGAACTGAATCTGTGGTCCCTCCAGCAAACCTAGAGTTGTAATCTCCTCCCATGGGCTGGAGCTGTGGTCCCCTCCTGGGAGCACAAGTTCTGATCCCTTCCGGTGAGCTGGACCTGGTGTCACTCCCATGAAACAAGACCAAGAGTCATGAGCCAGGGTTTTGATCCCCTCCTCTGATCTTGAGTTGTAGTCATCTCCCATGAAAGTAAAGCTGTTGTCACTTCTCATTAGCTGGAGTAGTGTTCATGTCCCTTGTACTAGAGTTGTGGTCCCCTCTTGGGACCTGAAACTGTAGTCCCCTCCTGTGAGCTGGAGCTGTGATCCCACCTTATAATCTAGAGTAGTGGTCTCTTCCCAGGAGCTAGATTTGTGGTCCCCTCCTGTAAATTGGAGCTGTGGACCCCTCGCTTGAGCCTGGACCTTTGGTCCCCAACCATCAGTCCCAATTCCACATTCCTCTGCTTGTAGAATGATGGTGGGAGCAGATTGGAGAAAGGAGGACATCTTAATGTTGAGTAGCAGTTTAAGCCTTCTCTGAGACAGTATTCCTTACAACTCCCTTCCCAAGTTCCCTGGTTGTGAATTACAGTGGCTTTGCCTCTGTGTTGGGCTTATGCCAGGGACAGGAGAGGCCTCTACCATCTGAGGACTCTAGTCTTTAGAGGACTGACTCTCTAGGATGTTCTTCCTATTTCACCTGAGGGCCAATTATGGTCTTGACTACACACATGGACCTATGAATCTAAGCCTTGATTTTGGTCCTCTCCCATTCCCAGGCACCAAGAAGATTTTCATCATTTTTCTGTTACCTTCCCTTGTGCCCTACCAAAAACATAAAATACCTAAATGAAATTTTAGAGTTAAAAAACACAGTTTGAGAAATTAAATAAAATTTAAAACTACTTTAATATTGACACTATCATAATTCTCAAACTAAAAATATGTAATTATACTTAAGAATGTAAATTTGTAAATCTATATGTCTACTATAATTTTTAGTATTCTTTACTGACCCAACTGTACTAACAAGCTTCAACAATACTATGAAATTTATCTCTGTTAGTGTAATGAGAGCTTGGTACTCATTTGCTTTGCAAATTCCACAGCCTATAGCTTTTCAATGTAATAATATTAGTTTTTTAAAGTAATGCTAATAAAATAAAATATTTTGGAATATAGCTTGAACATGTGGATAATAAGGAGTTAAAATGGAAAATGAGAAAACAATGTTACTAGTGGTAAAGACATTTCATGATGAAAAAAGAAAACGGGACCTCAAACAATAACTGGCCATTGCCCCTGCTCTTGGTTAGCTAGAAGAACTTGATGGTAAGATTCTATTCCTGAACACATTTCAATCATGAACTGCAGAACAAATGGGGAGAAATTAATCTTGTGTTGACTTCAAAGCCTCATCTATACTGTCTAGACTTCATAGTGCTGGAACATGCTATGCAAGCTACCCCAGGAGATAACTAATTATCAACCTTTCACAGATGTCAATCCTGCAAGCTACAATAGCTGTCCTGGCAAGTGAGAGATGTTCACTGCTGCAATCATGGCATATATGTTATAGGAGTAACAAACTATTCTGTAATTGGATTTAAGGTAAGCTCCATAGAATAGAGCCTATATCTGACATCAATATCAAGCCTAGGAACCTGAAGCTATACAAGCCACAGACCATAGGATAAAGGCTAATTCACACACATACACACACGCGCGCGCACACACACACACACACACACACACATGAGTAAACTGATTTTAATGACTTGTTGTTTTAATGACTTGTTGTTATACCCATATATTAATGCATCTTGCTGTTGTCTTCAGAGAAGTACCCCTATACAGCAGATGATAATTAACACAGAGAACCATCTATATCAGCCTTCTACCTCCCAAGTCTCAGGGATTATTGCAGAAGAGGAGTGTGGCCACAGTCCAGATAGCGACAATTGGAATCAGATGCTTTAAAATACATACATGAATTTTTAAAAATCAAGTCAAAATTCATCAAAGTGTCAGGTCAGACCTGAAATTGTGAAACTACTGGAAAGAATATAGAGGAAGTTGATTAACATAATAATGTAGACAAGGATATTTCAGATATGATTCAAAAGAATGGGAGACAACACAAAAGTCGACAAATGAGATCATATCACACTTAGGAGCTCCTCCACAGCAAAAGTAAACAGTCAACAGAATGTAGAGATAGTACACAGAATGGGAGAAAATATGTTCCAACTATTCATCTATAAAGAAAGAGTTAATATGCAGAATCTACAATGAGATTCCAATTAAAATGTAGAACTCATGTAATATAATATAGCATGGGCAAATGACCTGATAATATATACTTTAAACAGAATAAATGCAAATGGTCAAGAAATTGTGCCATTCTGTGTACTATCTCTACATTCTGTTGACTGTTTACTTTTGCAGTGGAGGAGCTCCTAAGTGTGATATGATCTCATGAAAATTGCTCAGCATCAGTAGCTCTCAGGGAAATGTCGATCAAAACTACAAAAACCATCACAAAGATCTTAAAATTCTAAACGTACATAACCAAACTCTTGTGTACCCAATTCCATTCAACAAATAATATGTGACATAAATCCATGGGCTAGGGAAACACATTGCCCAAATGCTCCACTTTTCTCATTGAATGATCAAACACACATGATGCAGATAGAAAATGAAGAGAGAAATACTGGAGCAGAATGACATCATAGATAAAATGGACCTAGTTAATATCCACAGAAGATTTCACTCAAACACTAGAGAGTACACTTTCTTCTCAGCAGTGCATGGAATGTTCTCTTAAATAGACCACATATTGGAACATAAAGCAAGTTGCAAAAAATACAGAAATTTCAAATAATTCCTTATGTTTCATCTGAAAATAAGAATAAAAATAGATCTCAACAGCAACAAAATTCACATGAAATACACACACTCATTGAGGTTGAACAACATAGTATTGAATAATAAATGCATGACTGAAAAAATCTTTTAAATTTTTTATTTATTATTTTTAATTTTATGTGTATAAATGTAATTCCTGCATGTAGGTAAGTGCACCCATGTCATGCAATCCCTATGGAAGTCAGAAGACAGTGTTGGACCCTCTGGAACTGCAGTTACAGATAGTTACTAGGCACCCAGGGAATAGAACCTGGGTCCTCTGCAAGAGCAGCCAGTGCTCTTAATTATTGAGCCATCTCTTTAGCCCCCACTGAAGAAATTCATTAAAGGCATAAAAGAATTTCCTAGAGTTTGGAAGGGCCACTGAACTGCCATTATAGCATAACTATATTTAAACTCTTTGTATTATATATATATATATATATATATATATATGTACTGTATTTCAAGAAGCTTCTATTTCAGTAGGTTTCTATATGAATTTTTCAAAAAGCCTTTAGTGTTAGCAAGTAAAAAGCACAATGGAATCCTTTATTTGTAATTCTTGACCAGGAGTGTCTCATAGACCCTCAAACAACACTGGCTATTGTCATTTCTCTTTGTTACTTGCCAGAACTGTATG
Source organism: Rhizomys pruinosus (assembly GCA_009823505.1). NCBI lineage: Eukaryota > Metazoa > Chordata > Mammalia > Rodentia > Spalacidae > Rhizomys > Rhizomys pruinosus. Next base: position 63,379 of record VZQC01012381.1, read on the forward strand.
ATAAGATACTATTGCTAAAGACACTACATACATGAATCAGACAACAAAGGAGAAATAAAGCTTGTATGGGTCTCAAAGGTGCATCTTACCTAGCTTGCTTTCATAGTGATAGGAGATGGTATGCATGCTACCAGAAGAGAAAGGTAAATATCAACCTTACCCAGTTGTGAACCCTGCAAGCTAAAGTAATGGCTGGCCTAACAAGATATGCCTACTGGTGCAGAAGTGGCACAAATATTATGGGAGTAATGAGCCACTTTATGATTGAGTTTAGGGGCTCCTTCCCAAGATGGATCCCATAATTTTAAGGGCCAGAAATCTGTGGCTACAAAAGTCACAGGCTATAGGTGAGATACTACTTCTATTATTCTGATAACTAGACATACTCTCAAACTAACTCCTAATGACTGTTTTATGCCCAAATAACAGTGTGTCCTTCAACTATCACCAAAGAAGTTTCTTTTTGCAGCAGAGACCTTCAACTAATCAGCAAGCACAGAAAATAAGATGTTTGAGACTACTCAGCACTAAATGGGATACCTAAATCACACCTCTTCCCATGGCTCAAAAATCATTGTGGAAGAAGGGGTGGAATGTTTTTTAAGAGCCAGAACTGGTAGACAAATACAAAGAAACCATGTTGCACATATAGCTTCTGATAACATGCAGAAGACCTGTGTAAGTAGATGTCATACAAAAACTCAGCATGGTTGAGGGTAGGGGGAAGAATCTCCAGCCATATTTGAACATCTTTTTTTAGCTGAATTTTTCATTTAAATTTTTTTATTGAATTTTTATGTGGTTCATACATAAATTTTCAGTCAGTCTTAATCACCATTATACCCCCCTTCTCCCTTGGCACCCTCTCGCAACCTCTCCTTCCCCCAGAGTTCACACCTTCTGTCATTCTTGCTAGAGTCCATTGTGCCAAATTATTGTCCTCACACTCCGCTGTGCCAGCTCGTCCCCTGAGCTCTGGTCAGCCTATCAGGAGTCTCTTTTCTAAAGTAGGCCAGGTCTTCCTCACCTGACCACCATCTGCTGCCAGTAGTTCTTCAGCACATAATGTTGGGCTCTGCTACCCATTTCTACAGTTCTGTGCTGGGTTTTTGTCCAGCTGAGCTTGCATGGGTTTTGCACATGCTGATACCAATGTTGTAGGTTCGTATGAACAGGGTCCCAGGAGCTTGTAGGATTCATTTCTATTTGGTCTTGCATCACCTCCCTGGCTCTTACAATCTTTCTACTCCCTCTTACACAATGTTCCCTAAGCCCTGGGCCGGTGAAGCTGAATATAGAAAACCTGTCCGTGGAACCACACTCTAGACTCCTAATCTTCAAGGTTTGGCCATTCAAACCCTTTTTGGTTCCTGGTCTCCTGTTGCATGGAGGAGCTTCCTTAACAAGAGTTAAGTGGTACTTAATGCCTTCTTGGGTCCTTGTTCTATGTTGCTTGGGTCTTGTGTGTAGAGGTTGCATTGTAGATATGTCACCTAGGCATGAGCCATTCAAAGACCATGCCTGTGTGTGTCGAGTTGTGGGACTCTACTATTCTCATCAGGAGCAATAGAAGTTTCTTTTCTGAATGGTTTATGGGATATTTGTCTGTAAATATAAGGATACTTCCTTTGTAGTAAGTAAAATGTTACCTTAGCCTAGGTATGTGTCTACCTTGTAGAATTGTCTAAGCTCCATGTCCCCTCCAGATATGTGCATATGACTATGTTAACAATACCACACATGAGTTTCTTTCCACTGAGTGGGCTTTAGGTCCAATTGGCTAAGCCATTGATTTCCCTCAAGATAGAAGTGCTGGTATTGCTCCTATGTCATATGCTGTTCTGGTCATTGACATAGATATTTGGTCTTAAAGCTGATGTTGTACCATCTATTGATGATCTCCCTTAGTGGCTTGCATAGTGCTCTCCACAGATATGAGAGATAGCTTTCAGGGATGGTGGCTTCCAGGTCAGATTCAGCACCATTGTTCAAGATCCTGACTCTGAAATATGTCCTATCTTCAGCAATAAGGTCTTACATTCAGATTCTGGGAAGCAACCAAGGGCTGTGGCAATAGACTGTGTAATTTGAGGAGTCTCTTGGACTACCCTGGCCAACAACTCAAAAGAAGATTTCTCCTGTCTGGTACTGTAACTTGATATGCAGCCTTCATCTTTGCAACAGACTCATGTAGAGGTATTGTATGTATGATTGTCAATAGATTGTTATTCTAATATGATTCTCTCAGGTTTTCTTTTAACTCTAGCAAGGCATTATTTATCTCTACTCTCTCCCTTAAACTGTTTAGCATTTCCTCAATGTCTTCTTCATGCCTTCTCCATTTAAAGTATCCTTATTTCTCCCTGATACTGCCAGTATCCTATGGCTCCATTTATCTTAGGCTCCTTTTTCCCCCTTATCCTCCCTTTCCTTCTATAACCTTTCCAACTTCCCTCTCATTTAGATACCCTGATTTTATCCATTCCTCCCTTGTGACAGGTAACACCTGTCACCTACTAGCTGTCTGGTCCAGGTGCCCTCTTTCCCTTTACCTTCCTGGTTCCTTTTCATTTGTCTGGTTCCTGCAGTTATATCATGGTATATACTTACATATATGGATTTGGTGCTACGATCCACAAATGAGGGACAATATATGTCATGGGTTTTTTTCTGAGTCTGTGTTATTTCATTTAGCATAACAGCTTCTAGTTCCATCCATTTACCTGCAAAATTCATGATGTCATCTTTATTTACCACTGCATAGAACTCCATTGTGTAAATGTACCACATTTTCATTATCTACTCTTCAGTTGAGGGACACTTAGTTTGGTTCTAGCTCTTTGCTACTGTGAAAAGAGCACCAAGAAACATGGATGTGCATGTATCTCTGAAATAGGATGAATCATTTGTGTATAGATCCAGGAGTGGTACAACTGGGTCAAATGGTATGTTGCATTTTGAGTCTTTTAAGAGTTCTCCACACTGTTTTCCATAGGCATTACACAGGTTTGCAATCCCACCAGCATTGAATGAGTTTCCTCTTTCCCTACAACCTATTCAGCATTTGGTATCATTTGTTTTCTGGATCATGGCCAGTCTTACAGGGGTAAGATGAAATCTTAAAGTGGTTTTAATTTTCATTTCCTTAATTACTTAATGATGTTGAACAGTTTTTCTTAGTCATCTTTACTTCTTCTCTTGAGAAGCCTCTGTTCAGATCTTTAGCCCATCTTTTAATTGGATGATTTGTATTCTTGGCCTTTTGTTTTTTGAGTAATTTATATATTCTGGATGTTAAACCTCAGTTAGAGGTGTCACTGGTGACAGTGGGTGTGGAGACTGATAGTGAAGGGTTTAACCAGCCAAAGCTGGGAAATTGAGCTGGTGGGAGTCCAGGGGCTGAGGACACAAAGGGTGGGTCTGAACCAGGAAGTTACTCTAGGGATTTGAGGTGCTCAGAGAAAAATCAGGCATGTATCCCAGGACTAGAAGGGAAATTAGTGTGAGGGTGGGGAAATTAAGAGCTTTCAGGCTATAGAAAAAGCCAAGGCACAGTCAGTGAGATGAGACTTTCTAGAGAAGAAGCCTGGTCTAGGAAATTCCAGATAGGTTAGGGTGGAGACCTACTTTGAAGGGTCCAACTAGCTATGCTGGAAAATTGTGGTGCTCTGAGTATGGGGAACTGGGATGCAATGGGTGGGTCTGGACCAGGAGTGTTGTCCAGAAGTCTGGAGCGCTGAGAGCCAAAGGTCTTGTGCCCAAGGCTAGAAGGAGAAGGTGAAACCAGAGTTGCTCCCTCAGGCTGTAGGGAGTCAAGGAGTAGTGGGCAGGATCTCAAAACAGTCTTAAGAGGGAAATTCATAACTCTAAGTCCCTACATTATAATTTCAGAACAAGTACACATAAATGACTTAATGGTATAGCTCAAGAAATTAGAAAAGCGGCCGGGCGTGGTGGTGCATGCCTTTAATCCTAGCACTTGGGAGGCAGAGGCAGGCGGATCTTTGTGAGTTCAAGGCCAGCCTGGTCTACAGAGTGAGTTCCAGGACAGCTGGTGCTAACGGGGAGAACCCTGCCTTGAAAAGCCCAAAAAAAAAAAAAAAAAAAAAAGAAATTAGAAAAGCAAGAACAAACCAAACCCAACAGGGAAAAGGAAATAATAAAAATAACTATACCAATTAATGAAATAGAAACAAATGAAAATAATTCACAGAATCAATGAATCTGAGAGGTGATTCTTTGAAAGGATAAACTAATTAGACCAGCTAACCAAAAGAAACAAAGTGCAAATCCAAATCAACAAAATCAGAGATAAAAGAGGTTCAACAGACACCAAAAAGAACCTAACATTATAAGGGAATTCTTTTTTTTACTTTTCTTTTTCTTTTTGGTCTTTTTTGAGAAAGGGTATCCCTGTAGTCCCAGCTGGCCTGGAACTCCCTCTGTAGACCAGGCTGGCCTTGAACTCACAAAGATGCACCTGCCTCTGGCTTCCTAGTGCTAGGATTAAAGGTGTGTCCCACCACATCCAGCTGGGAATTCTTTAAAAACCTATACTCTAAAAAAACAGCAACAACAATAACAACAAACCTATACTCTAATAAATTTGAAAACCTTCAAGAAATGGAGAATTTCTAAGTTCATTGGATACAACAAAGTTAAACCAGAAGAGAACAAGAGCTTTAACAGACTGAACAAATGAGGAAATCAGACTCCCAACTGAAAAAATCCATATAGATTCACAGCAGATTTTTACTAGACCTTCAAAAAGAATCTACAAGCAATACTACATAATTTATTCAAAAACATAGAAACAGAGGGAGAACTCCCAAATTCCTTCTATGAAATTAGTTGTATTATGATACCAAAAGCAGGTAACGATATAAAAAAGAAAAATCTATACACAAATTCTTAATGAACAATCATGCAAAAAATCTCAACAAAATACTTGCAAACTGCGTACAGACAGACATACAAAAGATCATCCACCATGATCAAGTTGTCTTTACTCCAGAGATGCAGGAATGGCTCTATGTACATAAGTCAATAAATGTACTAAATCATATAAATGGAGGAAGACAAAAAAACCAAATGATCATCTCAATAAACCCAGAAAAGATCTTTGACAAAATCTAACATGCATTTATATTAAATATCTTAGAAGGAATTGGGTTGGAGGGAACATACCCTATCAAAATTAAAGTTAAGAACAACAAATGCCCGAAGGGTGTGGGCAGTTGGTGCAGAGCAGCGACGTGGCAGCTGTGCGGACCAGCAGTTTGGGCCCAGAGGTTTCTGGGATCTGGGGAGCCAAGGTTTGGGCTAGGCTCACAGGGTGCGGGCACTTGGTGCGGTGTTGTGGTGGCTGTGCGGACCAGCAGTCTGGGTCCAGACCAGAGGTTTCTGGGAGCTTGGGAGCTGAGGTTTGGGCTTGGCTCTTGGAGCTGGGCAGCTGGTGCCAGAGCAGTGGCAGAGGATACCAGTGCATGGGCTAAGCAAGCAACTCAACCAACATCCCCCCCGCCCCCAGAGAGTGGCTGACAGCAGCGGGAGTACAGTGCTCAGAAAGTGTCATCTGGGTTGTTGCCCACCCAGTTCCTGCAGAACAGAAAGGGAAGAGTGAACTACAGCTCCCAATATATAACCAAAATCGAAAGCCTGAAACCTAGACAAGCCAACACTCCATGCATAAGGAAAATACAATAAAGGCACCTGAAGGAATCAAGGAAAGCAATCCTTCAACCAGATGAAGAGACATTAAAGATTCACATCAGAATACGGGCAAAAGGAAAACCACATGCCAAGAGCACAACAAAAGAACAATATGGGAAAAGTGCAGAATAACTCCACATCAAACTCCACGGAGCCTGTGGAGGACTCCTACAGTAGGACCTCCCTAGAGGTTACCCAGGACACAGATCATAGAATAACAATCACAGATATATTCAAAGGAATCATAGAACTAAGGGGAGAGAATGAAAAACTCAGAAAGGACCTAGAGGGAGACAAGGACAAACTTCGGAATGAACTAAAAGGAGAAAATGACAGACTCCAGAAGGAGCTAGAGGAAAAACATGACATACTCCAGAAGGAAGTGGAAACACTGAAAAGTTCCAATGCTGAAATGAAAAAGGAAACCAATGAGCGAAACAAGAAGCTACAAGAAAAGATTGAGAAGCTCCAAGAGGCAGTGGAAATAGTAAAGAAAATGCAGGAATAAATGAATAAGGAAATTGAACAGGCATCGAATCAAAAGGAAAGAACCCGGGTCCTCTGCAAGAGTAGTCGGCACTCTTAACCGCTAGGTTATCTCTCCAGCCCGGAAGTTCAACTTCTTTTAAAATGTACCCGTGACCATTACATGAAGTATCTCCTCTCTCATCTGAACTCAGTATTATGACTGATCTTAGTAATATCACTAAACTCCTGCTATATAACTGTCTTATTAAAAATATTTTATTGGATCCTTTTTCAGTTCATAAGTGTGATGATTGGGTGTTCACGCTTTTGCATGATATGTGCCACCCTCAAACCTTGTTATGCATTGGCACACTACGCTTCTGACAATAAAAATAAAAAAATAAATAAGTAAAAAATAATAATAAAAAATAAAAATAAATAAATAAATAAATAAATAAAATAAAAATTAAAAAAATGAAAAATGAAAAAATAAAAAATAAATAAATTTTAAAAAAAGGAAAGAATGGGAAAAAGCCTCAGAAACAGAATGGAAGAAGCAGAAAAAAGAATATCAGACCTAGAAGATAATACAGAACAACTAAAAAGCTCAAGAAAAGTCTATGAAAAATTTAAAAATGCACAAGAGTGGAACAACCAGGAAATGTGGGACACTATGAAAAGATAAAATGCATCATAGGGATAGAGGAAGGAGAAGAATCCCAAAAGAATGGTATTGATCAGATTGTCAACAGAATAATAGATGAAAATTTTCCCAAATTAAAAAAAAAAAAGACAAACCCATACAGATACAAGAAGCACATAGAACACCAAATAGACAAGACCAGTCTTGTCTCCTTTTCTTGCCTTATTGCCCTAGCCAATGTTTCAAGCACTATATTGAAGAGGAGTGGCAACAAGGGGCAGCCTTGTCAGGTTCCTACCTTTATGGGGAATCCTAACTTTTCTCCATTTAGAATGATGATGGCTGTGAGTCAGCCAGCATCATCCTAAATGGACGAAAGAGAAACCCCACCCCCCTGCACCATATCATAATTAAAATGCTAGAAGCTACCCCCAAAACACAAAATTCTGAAATTCATAAAAGAAAAACAAGTTACATATAAGGGGAAACCTTTCAGAATTATAGCTGACTTTTCAGTGCAAACTATGAAAGCAAGAAGAACATGGACCAAAGCATTCCCAGAGCTAAACAACTACAAATGCAAACCCAGGTTACTATACCCAGCAAAAATGTCAATTCTAGTTGAAGGAAAGAGAAAAATTTTCCATGACATAAACAAGATGAAAGAATACATGTCCGGAAAACCAACCTTTCAGAGAATACTCGAAACAATTCTAAGGAGAGAGGACATGAGCAACTACCCCCAGACACCTTGAGAGAGAAATTAATAAAAGCAGAAATGCAGTAGTAGAAACCTGGTCAAAAAATGCAAATGGATAATAAGGTGAAAGGAAGCAACACACATCTCTCAATTATAACCTTAAATATTAATGGACTAAACTCCCCAATCAAAAGGCATAGACTGGGAGAATGGATTAGGAAACAGAATCCATCAATATGCTGTCTACAAGAACCTCATCTCACCCTCAAGGATAGGCACCAACTTAAAGTGAAAGGATGGAAAAAATATTCAAAGCAAATGGTACCAAAAAGAAAGCAGGAGTTGCTATTTTAATATCAGACAGAATAGACTTCAAAGTAGAAGTAATTAGAAGAGACAAAGGGGGCCATTACATCCTTATCAAAGGGAAAATTAACCATGAAGACCACACAATCATAAATACATATGCACCCAACTCTGGTGCACTGAGCTTTATAAATACAACTCTACAGGACATCAAGGCACAGATTAACCCCAGCACACTCATAGTAGGGGAATTCAATACCCCACTCAGTCCTTTGGACAGATAAACTGGACAAAGAATAAACAGAGAGACATCTGAAACTGAACAATACAATACAGGAAATGGACCTCACAGACATCTTCTGAATATTCCACCCAAGCACCAGAGAATATAGTTTCTTCTCAGCACCCCATGGGACATTCGTCAAAATAGGCCACATACTTGGACACAGAAAAAAACCTCAACAAATACAAAAAAATTGAAATAATTTCATGCATTCTATCAGACCATAGTGCAATAAAGCTCAATATCAACACCAGGATAAGCCCTGTTACCTACTGGAACACAAGGAGACTAAAGAACACACTCCTGAATAATGAATGGGTCAAGGAGGAAATAAAGAAAGAAATAAAAGCATTCCTGGAACTAAATGACAATGCTGGTATAACACAACAAAACCTATGGGACACTTTAAAACCTGTCCTAAGAGGGAAATTTATAGTCCTGGGTGCCCACATTAAAAAAACAGAAGGAGCCCAGATTAATGAACTAACACTGCAGCTAAAAACTCTTGAAAGACAACAACAAATAAACCCTAACCATAACAGACAGGAAGAAATAACAAAAACCAGAGCAGAAATCAATGAAAGAAACAAAGAAAACAATACAAAAATATCAATGAATCCAAAAGTTGGTTCTTTGAGAGAATAAACAAGATAGACAGACCCCTAGCCCAGTTAATCAAAAGAAAGAAGGAACAACTCCAAATCAATAAAATCAGTGATGAAAGGGGAAATATCACAACAATGAAAAGATCCAGACAATCATATGGGAATACTTCAAAAACTTATACTCTACTAAATTTGCAAACCTAAGTGAAATGGATGAATATCTGCAATCCATGGAATCACCAAAGATAAACCAAGAAAAGATTGACAGCTTAAACAGACCCATGATATATGAAGAAATTGAAAATGTAATAAGAGACTTCCCTCCAACTAAAAAAGCCCAGGCCCAGATGGTTTCACAGCAGACTTGTATAAAACATTTAAAGATGACTTACAACCATCATTACTCAAAATGTTCAGAAGGAAACAAGCAGAGGGAAAGCTCCCAAATTCCTTCTATGAAGCCTGCATCACTCTAATACCAAAACCAGGCAAGGATGCAACTAAAAAAGAGAACTACAGACCCATCTCTTTAATTAACTCAGATGCAAAAATTCTCAACAAAATACTTGCAAACCGTATGCAGACCCACATCAAAAAGATCATTCACCATGATCAAGTTGGATTCATACCGGAGGTGTAGGGATGTTTCCACATATGAAAATCAGTAAATATCATAAAACACATAAATGGACTGAAGGACAAAAACCACACGATCATCTCAATAGATGCACAAGAAGCCTTTGACAAAATCCAGCATCCCTTCATGAGTAAAGTACTAGAGGGAATTGGACTGGAAGGATCATTCCTCAACATAAAGCCATATATGAGACTCACAACCGGTATCATCCTAAATGGAGAAAAGTTAGATGGATTCCCCATAAAGGTAGAAACCCGACAAGGCTGCCCTTTGTTGCCACTCCTCTTCAATATAGTGCTTGAAACATTGGCTAGGGCAATAAGAGAAGAAAAGGAAATCAAAGGAATACTAATTGTAAAAGAGGAAGTAAAACTATCCCTTTTTGCGGATGATATGATAGTTTACCTAAAGGATGCTAAAAACTCCACCAGAAAACTTCTAGAAACAATTAAGAGTTTCAGTAAAGCAGCAGGATACAAAATCAACCTATAAAAATTAGTAGCCTTTCTTTACACCAACAACAAGCAACTGAAGAAGGAATATAAGGAGACCTTCCCAATCACAATAGCCTCAGAAACAATAAAATTCCTAGGAACAAATCTATCCAAAAACCCCAAAGATCTCTACAACAAAAATTATAAACTCCTGAAGAAGGAGATTGACGAAGACATCAGAAGATGGCAAGACCTCCCATGCTCATGGATTGGAAAAATTAATATGGCAAAAATGTCCATTCTACTGAAACTAACATACCAATTCAACACAATTCCAATTAAAATCCCAAGGACATTCTTTGCAAGCTTGGAAAAATATTCTTAAATTCGTATGGAACAACAAAAGATCCTGAATAGCCAAAGCAACCCCGAGTGAAAAGAGCAATACCAGGTGGTATTTCTATACCAGACATCAAACTATACTACAGGGATATAGTCATAAAAACAGCCTGGTACTGGCACAAAAACAGACCTGTTGACCAATGGAACAAAACTGAAGGTCCAAACTTGAGCACATACAATTTCAGCCACCTCATATTTGACAAGGGGGCCAAAAAGACTCAGTGGAGGAAAGACAGCATCTTCAGTAAATGGTGTTGGCAAAACTGGATCACCACTTTTAGAAGAAAAAAATTAAACCCCTACCTCTCACGCTGTACAAAAATCAACTCCAAATGGATCAAAGACCTCAATGTGAAGCCCAAAACTCTGAAGGTGATAGAATAAAAAGTTGGTAGCAACTTACAAGATATAGGTGTAGGAAAAGACTTTCTTAATCGGACAGCAGCTGCACAGGAAATAAGGTTGACAATTGACAAGTGGGACCTTATTAAACTCAAAAGTTTCTGTACAGCAAAAGAAACAATAAGGGAAGTGAAGAGAAAACCCACAGAGTGGGAGGAAACTTTCACTGCTGATACATCTGACAGACCATTGACTTCAAGAATATATAAACTACTCAAAAAACAAAGAAGAAAATAAATGACTCACTTAAAAGATGGAGTAAAGAGCTGAACAGATACTTCACAAGTGAAGAAATAGAAATGACTGAGAAACATCTTAAAAAGTGTTCAACATCACTAATAATTAAGGAAATGCAAATTAAAACCACTTTAAGATACCATCTCACCCTGGTAAGGCTGGCAAGGATCAAGAAAACAAATGATACTAAATGCTGGAGAGGGTATGGAGAAAGGGGACCACTCATCCACTGCTGGTGGGAATACAAACTTGTACAACCACTATGGAAAGCACTATGGAGAACCCTGAAAAGACTCAAAATGAGCCTACCACCTGACCCAGCCATACCACTTCTGGGAATATATCCATTAAACTCTTCCTATGACAGAGATACATGTACAGGCATGTTTATTGCAGCTCTCTTCACAATACCAAAGAGCTGGAACCAACCCAGTGCCCCTCAACCAATGAGTGGATAGAGGAAATGTGGTACATCTACACAATGGAGTTCTATGCAGTGGTGAAGAAAGATGACATCATGAAATTTGTGGGTAAATGGAAGGGACTAGAAGATTTTGTGCTAATTGAAGTAACACAATCCCAGAAAAACAAAATACTACTGGTATCCCTCATCTGTGGATGCTAGTACCAAGTACCTAGTTGTTAGGCAAACTGAACAACGTTAATGTTATATCCCTCATGATCTAAAGATAACTGTGCTCTTACATTGTGAATCCCTAAACAGGTTCTAGAGCTGACCTAACATTTATTTTCAGTCCTTGGGTTTTCGGTACATGATGGAGGGTATGTGTGCATGTTTTAGAGTATTATGGGATTAAAATGGAAATATGAGAATCAAGAAATATGATATGGAAATAACATATAGTTTGTTTCCAAAGGGTACAGTTTTAATATAGGTGCAATGTAATAGGCTGGTACAACTTAGCCTTTCTGGGTGCTCCACGACCATACTTAATGGCCATACAAATTTCGCCGAGGAACCTGAGGGATAACTTTGTTCCTTGCCCTCAGAGGTCAACTAAGTCTTAGGGGATTATGCATGGGGGTATCTCTTGAAATGTCCTGCAAATGTGGGTCACCATTCTTCCTGTTCAGGGAGGTCTTGGAGAGCCACTAATGGGACTTCAGCCAAAGTTCAGTCTATAAAGAGGAAAGTCTGCTCATGTTTCAGAAAAGGAAGCCTGTTCTAGCAAGACCTGATTTTGTCCTCTAGTGGATGGAACTGGTAAATGAAAAGCTGAAAGGAGCAAGGGGCTCCTCCCCTCCTCCCCACACCCCCCGAAAAAAAAACCCTAAGAGACCCCTGAGGACCAGATCCTCAACTGACCTTGAGAAAACAAAAACCTTGGTTAATCTGGGCTAACTGTGGCCTTAAGCATCCAAAAGGAAAGTATGACCAGATATAAATAAGCAGTAAGACTAGAGAAACTGTACTGCAGACATAAAACTTGAGATCTTAGTAAAAAGACAAAAAGAAAAAAGAAAGAGTACTGTTGTTTGGCCTGTCTTCGTTTCTTACTGGCAAGTGCATCAACTCTGTGGCTGCCACCACTTTGGGCACTCTTCAAAGACATGAGACACAGCTTTGTAACCTTCCAATATGGACTGAGGACTCATGTCTCTCCAAGAATCCTCCAAACCTTCAATGCCAGATGAAGACTACTGGGATCCCAGCTAAGGAGATGTCAGCCTCGTCAGAATATGGACTGCCATTGTTTGACTACCTGGGCTGTATCATGGAGGTCAGTGCAGGGAGATTGAGACAGGACGTGTGCTTACTGGACTTCATTTGGGGGACCATGGGAGGGAAAGACCCCCATGTGGAGCAAAGGTGCAGGATTGATAGTTGTTTGGTATTGCCAAGGAGGAACTTTTGAGCACTTCCTTAAGGAAAACATGACATCTTTTAGGAAAAATAATTCTACAATTCAAGTGATATGTATGTATGTACGTAGGTATGTATGTATATATATTTATGTATATTTATATAAAACTATGCATATATATGTATATATACTGTAGCAATACAAGTTGGAGAGAACAACAAAAAAAACCTCTGGAAAGACTCAGAAAAAGATACTGGACATGCATGGCAGAGTGCAGGGACTTGGGTGGGGAGGGGGGCATGGAAAGGGAAGTGATGCTAAATTAGATTGAGAAATGATGTATGACCTATGGAAAAAGTTTAATAATAAAAGAATTGAAAAAATAAACAACAAATGGAGAAACCTGGACAGTCCCATTAAAATCAGGAACCAGGTAGAGCTGCCCACTCTCCACTTCTTTTCAATATAGTACCTGAAACTCGTGGTAGAGGAATAAGACAAGAGAAGGAAATTAAAGGGGCACTAAAGTGAAAATAATCAGTCTAATTATACTTATTTGCAGATGTAATAACATAGGAGACTTTAAAAATCCACCATAAAACTTCAAGAAATGATCACTACTTGCAGAGAAACAGCATGCCACAAAAATAAGAAGTCTTGGTGGCTGGAAAGATAGCTCAGTGGTTAAGAACACTGGCTGCTCTTCTAGAGTATCCATGTTCAGTTCTCAGCACCCATGTGACAGATAATAATCATCTGTAAATCTAGTTTCTGGGGATCTGACACCCACTTCTGACCTCTGGAGGCATTGTAAAACCTGGTTGCACTTATATACATACAGGCAATACACTCATACACATAAAATAAAAATTTAAAAATTAAAAAAATAGTATTCTTTATATACACCAATAACAAGCAAAAAGAGACAGAGGTCATGGAAACCTTCTCATTCATAAAAGCTTCAAAAAAGAAAGAAAGAAAGAAAGAAAGAAAGAAAGAAAGAAAGAAAGAAAGAAAGAAAACTCTAGGAATAAACCTAACCAGACATTAAAGATCTCTACAATGAAAAATTTTAAATCTTTGAAGAAGGAGAATAAGGAAGACACATGGTGATGGAAGCCCTCCCCCACTCATGATTAGTAGAATTAATAGTGTGAAAATGACCATCTTACTAAAAGTAATTTATAGATTTAATGCAATGAATATTAAAATCCAAATGACATTTGTCACTCAATTAGAAAAAAAAAAAACCTTCCAAATTTCATATGGAACCACCTGTATAGCCAAGACAATGCTGAGCACAAAGAGAAATGCTAAGGAGATTACCATACAAAATCTCAAAGTATTACAGATCTATAATCCTAAAACAGCATATTACTGGCACAAAACAGACTTGTAGATCAAAGTAGAAGACCCAAACATGAGTGCACACAATTTCAGCCACCTGATATTGGGCAAAAGTGCCAAGAACATACCCTGGAGGAAAGACAAAATCTTCATCAAATGGTCCTGGCAAAATTGGATCTCTTCCTGTAGAAGAATGAAATTTGGCTCTTATCTATCACCCTGAACAAAAGTCAACTCCAAATGGATCAAAGACATTAGTGTGAAACCTAAAACTCTGAACTTGTTGTAAGAAAACTTAGGCAGGCCGGGTGTGGTGACACACGCCTTTAATCCTAGCACTCAGGAGGCAGAGGCAGGCGGATCTTTGTGAGTTCAAGTCCAGCCTGGTCTACAGAGTGAGTTCCAGGACAGCTGGTGCTACAGGGAGACCCTGTCTCAAAAATACCAAAAAAATAAATAAATAAAAACTTAGGCAGTACCCTACAAGATATAAGTGCAGGAAAAGACTTCGTACGTTATATAGCAATTGCTGAAGTTTTAAGACCAACAATCAGCAAATGGGACCTCATTAAACTGAAAAGCTTCTCTACAGTAAAGGAAACAACCACGGAAATGAAACCCACAGTGTGGGAGATAATCTTCACCAACTATGTATCTGACAGAGGATTAATATCCAGAATATAGAAAGAACTAAAAAAACCAAAGAATCAAGTAAACAAATGACCCACTTAAAAGATGAGCTATGGATTTGAACACAGAGATCTCAAAAAGAGAAATTAAAATGCATAAAAAACACTTTAAGAGGAGTTTAAATTCCTTAGTAATTAGAGAAATACAAATAAAAAGTACTTTAAGATGTCATCTTCTCCAAGCCAGAATGGCTAAGATCAAGCGACAAAAAATGCTGGTGAGGTTTTAGGCAAAAGAGAATGGTCATTCACTACTTGTGGGATTGAGAACTGTACAATCACTATGAAGAGCAATGTGGAGAACTCTTTGAAAATTAAAAATGTATTGTAATGATCAGCAAAACGCCATTTTGAACAGAGACACCATTTAAATTTATTTTACTCTTTACTCAAGGTTGCATGGCAAACTCCAGTCAGCCCAGACCCCCTCCCTTTTCCTTAGTACTGACCAGCTCCATGTTCAACTCTGATAAAATATGGACACAATTAACTGCTGGTTCTTTTTCTTCTGTAAGTTGTTTATCCTGCTTAAATGCATGCTGGCATTTTCTATGTAGGCCAAAAGTGTAAGGCAGTTTTGTTCTGTTGGCCTGTCCTTTTAAAAGATTCTCTCTTAGCCGGGTGTGGTGGCACACACCTTTGATCCCAGCAGGCAGAGGCAGGCAGATCTCTGTGAGTTCAAGGCCAGCCTGGTCTACAGAGTGATTTCCAGGCCATCTGGGACTAAAGGGAGACCCTGTCTCAAAAAGACCAAAAAAAAAACAAAAACAAAAACGAAGAATAGCGGAATATTTTCTAGCTGTGTGTAAATGACATCAGGGGAAAGTACCTTATGTAGAGGAAGAAATAGAACAGCAGAAAGGAGATCTGAAGGTAAGCTGGCCGACATGGATACTGCTGTTATCACCATGAACAGAGGGCCATTTTCCCCCACAAGTCTCCATTATCTCCTACATGGAATAAGAGACCTGAAATGATCATGGCTCCATGATTAGTGTCAACCATGTGAGAACTGGAAAAGTTATTTTGACCAAACTCTTCCAGATTAATCAAGCTATTTTAAATCATTACAGTCACAGTACATAGTAAAAATATCATAAGCAATTGTAGAAGATATTTTAATCCCACATATTCACTTAGATTTTAGTTTAGTCCCATCAACATAGAACATATATTTGTTTTTTTAAAACAATTGCCTACTGTCCTATAGTGGAGTTGCAGATTCATTGCACACAGATTCTATCTCATCCTACTTTATTTTTCTAGAGAAAAAAAATGCTTTGTGACCAAAATTATTTTGTTGGTCATTGATAATGGCTTAACTTAGAACAATGGGAAACATGTGGNGAGAGAGAGAGAGAGAGAGAGAGAGAGAGAGAGAGAGAGAATATCCTATATCCTAATGAAACCAAAGGAGCCCAGAAAAATGGAAAGAATCCATAGAGCTAAAGGGAAAGAGGGGTGCATGAGAAGATAGAAGGAGACAGGTGTTACCAAAGGTGAAATAGGTAAAATTAGGTATTCACTGTGAAGAAAGCAGAGAATGTTAGACAAGGAACTATGGGGGAAAAGGCAAAGAAGGAGATCAAGAGAGGGTAATAAGAGACAGGTATTATCAAGGAGAAAATGAGGAAATTGGGGTTATTTTAAACTGGGGAGGGAGAAGGAAAGGTTAGATAAGGACAGAGAGGAGATATCAATAAATCTTGGTGTGACATTGCAGAGGAAAATGAATTACTTCAAATGCCTACCAAAAATATACATAGAATATCTGCATATAGATAGCTGAAGGCTACATAACAAGAAACACAGGGACACACGGGAGCAACCACCCTTCAAGTTTTTGGTCAAGGTAATCAAAGAGACTGCCAAAATAACACAGGTTATCTCCTCAGCCCTTGCTTGCCTCTTAGAACTTGAGGGAAAATACTGTTGCTAAAGATAATCCTTCAGATACATTAGTTGGAGTGATCAAGCTAGAACTGACCTGGAAGGCTCATCTTTGAAGATTAACTTTCATAATTTTAGCTTTAAAACCTAATAACCACAACAATGGCCAGCACAGCAAACTACATCTGCACAGTAGTGGCACTTTTATTTTAAGGGTAATCAGCATCTACCTAAATGGACTTTAAGCCTATTCAGTGGGAGAGAACTCAAATATGGTATTGTAAGCAGTGCCAAATACAGATCGTTCAAGAGGTTGTATATACTAGAGAAAATGCTACATCTGGCACAGTCCTTGATAATGTAATTTCTTACTGTATGCTAAATGAGTAGCCTTATATTTACAGATCAGTATACCTCTTTTTTATTATTTTTTTTGTATGTGTATGAATGTACTGTCTGCATGCACGTTTGTGCACCCGTGTCGTGCAATGCCGCGGAGGTCAGAAGAGGGTGTCAGATTCCCCTGGAACTGGAGTTCTCCTGGAATTGGAGTTACAGACGGTTCTCAGCCGCCATGTGGGTGCTGGGGATCGAACCCGGGTGCTCTGCAAGAGCAGCCAGTGCTCTTAACCGCTAGGCCATCTCTCCAGCCCCCAGTATACCTCTTAACACTCATCAAAGAAGCTTCTTTTTTGCAACAGATGGAGACTTGTAGAGTGTTCTACAACTGCTCACACAAAAAAATAAGCATCTGTGAGATGCCTAAGCCTAATTACACTTCTTCTTATTATTATTATTATTATTTGTTTATTTTTAAGGTATTCTACAATATAATAACACAGTTGTTTGCAGATAACATTGATGTTACTCACTTTGCCATACAAGTAGGTAATTGGTGCATTTTGCAAGTATCTATGTCCAAATTTTGAACAACCCAACGTTCCCATAGTCCAGTTGGAGAAGCTTGTATGCACAGGCATGTTGATCAATTAGGAGTCCAGACTATATTGCTGTAGTCTCATGATTCACCCCTATCTCTCTGCAGCCCTTGCATTCTACCACACCTCCTCTTCCGCAATTTGTCCCCTGGGCTTTGGGAAAGGGGCACAAGTGGGTGAGAAGAAAACAGTCTAATTTCTTTGGAGTTGTCATTTTGGACTCTAGTCTGTTCAGGTTGTTTCCCTTCATGGGTTGACAGCTTTTCCAGTGATACCTTTTTAGTCATGCTAACAAAGCACAAGCAATTGGATGTACAGGCATTTAAGCAGTACTAATTATTATGTCAAGCTGAGCTGTGAGCATAGACACAGATGCTTGGATGGTATGCTAATCCGCAAACTGTGGTTTCTCTATAAAGGGTGACAAGTTCTTATTGTAGCTTATAACATCTCCTAACCACTAGAGGACATAAGCTTGTGGCATCCACTGTGAGTTATTCCTCCAAGGAGAGAGCTAATAGCCAAATAGATTTGGGATATATATAGACACTTGGCTGCCACTGTTGCACAGTATCTCCAGGCTGTTGAGGTGTAGCTGATATTGACGGAGGAGTCTTGCTTGTCTCAGGGAGACCAATATTTTGCTGTATTGCTTTAGTGGCCTTTGGTAACGCTCTCTAGCATTTCAGAGGCCAGTTGTATGCTAGCAAGTGATGTCTCATAACATTTTTCATGCTCACACCAGGTCTTCGACAACAGGGACTTACTGCCTTTCTCCTTGCATATATCCCACTTATAGGCAAAAGGCCTTTATAATTTGGGGGGGGGGGTTTGAATCCCCTAGCCAACATCTCCTAGGCAGAATAATTCATTGCTGATGTCAGAGCTTTCCTGTAGTAATATATTTTGCTTAATTACACAACTTATAAACACTTTACTATTGAATTTGGCTCTAGATAGAGAAATATCCTTTCACAGTTCCTATGCCTATCAATCAGTTAATACGTTATGCCTGTTTTATAGGAAATTACCACTGTAACAATTGGCTCTAGTTTACAGTTAGGGAGTGGTTTCATTACCATCCTGTTTTTCTTTTTCCTATAAAGGGGAGAGGTAGGAAGGTTTCTCAGTATCTGGAAGGTAAACTTCATTAGGGCCCATTATAAACAGTTAACCCCAATATTATTCAGAGAGATGCTCAGTGTCTGTGACTCAGGCAGTCTGAGGTTCCTCTTTCTTTAATGTTCAGATGGGTCAACCTCTCTGCTGGCATTTCCCAGTCCATCCTGCATAGCCATAAGTTGTATGTTTTCAGGCATTTAGATTGGTGATTTTTACCTGTGGGAACATAAAATTCTCCTCCCATTGTTAGTTTCAAGATCAGAAAAATTGAAAATTTATCAATAGGATTGGAACACAGAGTTTTCCATTTGTATCCCAGAAAGGATAGTACCCCACCTCCCACCTCCCTCTTTTTTTTTTTGTTTTTATGTTTTGACCTATAGATGCCTAAGTTGTATTACACATACCCATAAACAGGAGCCAAGGCATAAGCTTTCATTAAATTTACTCAAACTGTTCCTCATTGACTGTATGCTACTTATTTGGGAAGTAAATTTAAACTTAGTTCCTTTAAATTGTCCTAATTACACTTCTACAATGGAACCTCTATACCTAAGGCTCATGGAACATAGTGAAAACAGAGGTAGAGGGAATAGTAGTGCATCTGTCAACTCTTAGCAGCAAAGCAACAGAGGATAAATAACACAGAAAGTCACAACTGGCCTAGTGTAGAGAGTAAGAGTCTTCAGAGTGTGTGTCCCTGGATAAGACTCCTATATTAAACCTCATTCACCAAGGGCTCGGGGAACATTATGGAGGGGGGGTGAAAAAATTTAAGAGCCAGGGGTAGTACATGAGCAGAAAGAAACAGAGTCTTCCAGGTTTCTGGGAACTTGCTCATATGAATGTATAACAATGGTGTCAGTATGCACAAAACCCATGCAAACTCAATCAGATAAAAATCCAGCATAGATGGGTTGGAGAGATAGCCTCGCGGTTAAGAGCACCAACTACTCTTGTAGAGGACCCATGTTTGATCCCCAGCACCCACATGTTTGCTGAAAACCGTCTGTAACTCCAGTTCCAGGGGAATCCGACACCCTCTTCTGACCTCCGCGGCATTGCATGACACGGGTGCACAAACCCACATGCAGACAATACATTCGTACATATACAAAAATAAATAAAAATTTTTTAAAAATCCAGCATAGAACTGGGGTAATGTGCAGGATGCCCCAAATCTAGTCAAGGAATCTTGGTAGCTATCCACTGCTGAGTTAAGGAAAGCTTATATTCTTTAAGGGAGTGACACTAAATAGGCTGAACAGGCTCTGGTAGATGAACTCACACCAAGGGACATCTAGGCACACAAACGTAACTCGAAAGGCCTTAACACATATGACAGCATGCATTAAATCTGGTGGGTGGTCTACACTGGGGTGCAGATAGAAGAGGTGGGTCTATATATGATTAATGTATATTGTATGAAATGCACAAAAATTCAATAAAATATATATTGATAATTAAGCAAGTAGATATGGGCTTCACCTATAATGGAAATGGGAAATAAACCTTGGTTACTAAAAGACCTGACAGGGTTATGGTAATGGAGATAGACAGCCAAAAGTCAGTCTGGAGCCTTCCCCTCTGCCCCCTGTGGTTAAGTAGGATAGGAGCCTTTCCTATGAAATTGACCTAGGAGAGAAGCCTTTGTTTCCCCAGAAAGTCACATTCCTGTGACCTTTGTTGTTATCTATCTTTAAACCAGGCCAGGTTGTCACATTTGTTATCTGTAGACCAGGGTGAGACATTCCTGTGGCCTTTGTGTTTGCCTCTTACCTGTTTTACATGCTTTTTGCTTGTTACATGCTTTTCACTTGCATTTGTCTCAGGAGTATAAAGGATTGCAGAGACTCAGTCATGTTGCTGACTCCATTATGGAATGATCTCTGGTGTTCAGCCCACGCTTGGTAGGTTAGCCACTAGGGTGAAATAAACTCCCTCTCTTCACTTAACATTGGCTTTGATCTCATGATTTTCCTGCAACACACCTGGTGCCACAAACCTCTAATTTTAACACTCAAGAGGCAGAGGTAAGTGGATATCTGTGAGTTTGAGGCCAACTTGGTCTATAAAAGGTGTTCTAGGCTGACAGGTTTGCATAATGAGAACTTGTCTCAAAAATAAAAAAAAATTAAATATAACAGGTATCAACCTATAAAAGGTATAATAAAAGTTTTACTAACATGTTTATTATATAGCAATGTAATCTTTTCTG
This sequence comes from Rhizomys pruinosus, assembly GCA_009823505.1. Classification (NCBI taxonomy): domain Eukaryota; kingdom Metazoa; phylum Chordata; class Mammalia; order Rodentia; family Spalacidae; genus Rhizomys; species Rhizomys pruinosus. The sequence continues at coordinate 84,238 of VZQC01012381.1, forward strand.
TGTGATAAGTTTGTATGAATCTATATTTATAATTAAGTAATATTTAGTGCATGCTTCTTTGGAATGTGCTGTGAAGACATTTAACGTAAATGGATAGCATTCATGCCAAATACAAAGTATGAATACTTACATTATGTGCATTATTTTACTTAAACATTCAATAGAAAAATGGGCCATTCTATGTACTTTATGCTCATTACAAATAATTACATTGTGCAGAATGAAAAAAAATAGAGGACATTGCAAGAGAACAGCAGGCCAAAGGCACTGGACACTGTCTGGTGTGTCTCTGGTCAGGAGGCAAAGTAAGACTTTCAGTGACACTCCAAGAAGAGCCAGAGCATGAGTTCAGAATGTGAGGTGTGAAGGGAGGGACCACGCTGTACATCATTATCCTAGGTGAATAATTCTTCATGGAAGACTGCAGATATGGGCCCATGACAATTGTTTCTTCTGCAATACATTTCTTTCCCTGGAGGGTGAAGTGTAACCATTAAAAATTATTTTTCTCATTAAAAAGATGAACACTTTGGATAAAAAAAGATTAAAAAAACATAGAGGACATGAATTTGGGAGGGGACAGTAAGATGGGGGAGTGGCTTGAATATGTTAAAAATACATTGCATGAAATTCTCAAAGAATCAATGCAAGTGTGTTAAAAAGTCCAAGAAAATTCTTCACAGTTATAAAAAAGAAAACTTAAGATTCTTATGTATTGAGAGATGTACTAATCTTGGATATAACAATAAGTCATTGGGAATTGATATGCTACTACATCCATTTAGCAGAATAATAGTAGTAGATTCTCCCCATATGGTCCACAACCTGTCTAGACAGAGGCTCTTGACCCTGACAATGGTGGCAAGTACGGATTTTGTCCTGTGGAGGGGCCTTAAATCAAATTGGAAAAGTAAATTTGTTATTCCCATAACATGTTTGCCAATTTTATACCAGTGGGCATGTCTTGGCCAGCTGGTCACTATTCCAGCTTGCAAGGTTCAGGTTCACAGCTGGATAAGCTTGGTGATTCCTTTATTTTCCCTGGTGGCATGCATAGCATGTTCCAGCATGATGAAAGCTAGCCAGTGAGGAAGGTTCCAGATGCATACTAACTTGAAGTCTATGTCTCAAATATATGGCATCTTCTGTAATAGGTTCTTACTACCGTGACGTGGTGGGTAACCAAGAGCATTAGCAGTAGCCTGTAATGTTTGGGTGTCTATGTACTCTAGCTGGCCAACAACACCAAAAGAGGTAAATCATTTGTAGCATGGATTTTTGATTTGTTACCCTGTGGTGTCTAGAATGGGCACTACCATTCCGTTATAGAATAACTTCATTATATTCTATTTTATATATGCACATGTATTTATTTTAGGAAGTTTCTACAGTAGTAGGTTTCCATATGATCTTTTAAAAAGTTGTTTAGGAGCTGGAGAGATGGCTCATCAGGAAGGAGCACTGACTGCTCTTGCAGAGGATCTGGGTTCGATTCCCAGCACTCATATATCAGCTAACAACTATCCATAACACTAGTTCCAGAGGATAAAACGACCTCTTCTGAACTCCATGGGTACTGAAAAACATGGTTGTACCTATCTATGAACAGACAGTTCACTCATATACATAAAATAAAAAACAAATTTGTCAAAAAAGTTTTTTAGTTTTAGTTACCCACATGTTTCTTCTTCTAGCCTCCCCCTCCTCCAATGCCATTTAACCCTATTTCATTGTCCTCTTTACCATTTATATCACTGCATTCTATCTTACTCTCTTGAGAGACCCTGGCCATTGCTCCTTACTAATTTCCTGACCTCTATGCATATTCCAAATGAAACTAACATGTCTAAAATTCCATGATAGCTTTCCTAAATCAGAAAAAAATGAGATGTTTTTCTTTCTGTGTCTGTTTTACATTACTCAGAATGTTGGTTTCTGGCTCCAACAATTTACCTGAGAACTTTATGATTTCATTTATCTTAACATTTGAACATTATTCCATTGTGTAAATGTACTATATTTCATTACATACTAATTGATTAATGGGCACTTATGCTGTTTTCATTTTCTGGGTATTGTAATAGAACAACAATGAACATGAATGAGCAGGTATCTCTGGTCAACAATCTACAAGTGGGACCTTATTAAACTAAAAAGTTTCTATACAGCAAAAGAAACAATCAAAGAAGTGAAGAGAAAACCCACAGAGTGAGAGGAAATCTTCACCAGTGACACATCTGACAGAGGTTTAACATGCAGAGTATATCAGTTACTCAAAATACAAAGGACCAAGAAAACAAATGACCCAGTTAAAAGATGAGCTAAAGATATGAACAGAGACTTCTCAAGGGAAGAAGCAAAGATGATTAAGAAACATCTTAAAAAGTGTTCAACAGCTTTAGTAATTAAATAAATATAAATTAAAACCACTTTAAGATTTCATCTTACACCAGTAAGATTGGCTATGATCAAAAAGACAAATGACACCAAATGCTGGAGAGGGTGTGGAGAAAGGGTAACATTCCTACAGTGCTGGTGGGATTGCAAACTCCTGCAACCCCTATGGAAAGCAGTGTGGAAAACTCTTAAAAGACTCAAAATGAACCTACCATTTGACCTATTCATACCACTCCTAGGTATATACCCAAAGGATTAATCCTATAAGAGAGATATGTGCACAGCCATGTTTATTACTGTTCTTTTCACAATAGAGAAGAGATGGAAGCAGCCCAGGTGTCCCTCGATTGATGAGTGGATAATGAAGATGTGATAGAGTTATACAATAGAGTAATATGCAGTAGTGAAGAAGGATGACATCATGAAATTTGTAGGCAAATGGAAAGAACTGGAAGCTGTTATGCTAAGTGAGGTAATACAGTCTCAGAAAAACAAACTGTCAGGGTGTGAGCTCCAGAAACCCATTGAAATGCAGAGACACCTAAGACCGGTGGTGCCCAGGATCCTGCCCTACCAGGCCAGTCTTTAGCTATGCTAAAACGGGCCATCAAATCTTCCGCCTTTCTGGAAGCCAGACTCCAGACTCCTGCAGAGTACGCTACCCACCCCCACTCCCATTGAATCCGACCCCCACCTTCTCCCTTAAATTCCTAAGCCAGACGCCATTCTGGGCTTGGCTCTACCTCTCCCCTTAGCTTAGCCCCGGCTACCCTGAATTAAACTTTGCTCCGAAGAGCTTAGACCTCGTGGCTTTTCATTCCGGGGGGAGCGCGCCATAGCCTTACACAAACTACATAGGTTATTCCTCATTTGTGGTTCCTAACACCAAATCCTTATATGAAAGTCAAAGTGGATAACTGCTCAGTAATGATAATATCACATTGACTGTTATTGCTATAGATATAGTTCGAAGTTTATGTATCTATTTTCCTCAGTTCTAAGATGTATGAGAAAGTACAAATCTCTTTTTTAAATACATTAAAAAATACATCAACTTGCTATGTAATTTAGGAATGTTGTTAGATCTGGTCTTCCCAGAATTCCAAAGGACACACAGATGTCCACTTCCTCCAGAGGCTGTCAGTCTTCTGAACTCTTCCCCTGTTCCTGAGGTCCTGCTCCATGGCTATAAATGGGTGAGCTCCAGTCACCATCTTGCTCCTGTTCTGCTGCTTCACCACATGCCACCAGGTAGCCCTCTCTGGCAGTTCCAATGGAAATAAATCATGTTCTCAGAGTGACTTAAGTCTCATGTGCCTTTTTATCTGGGGGTTCTCACATTTATAACCTAACATAATGGTGCCGTGAACTTGGTCAGGGCTCGAGATGTTTTTGATCAGGCAGAGTGCTTGCCAGCTTGGGATGCTTTTGATCTGGTAGAGCTCTTGCCAGCTTTCCCCCTGAAAAAAACCTCCCAACGTTTTTTATATTTTTGGAAACCCCTGGGAAAATTGCCAGAAGCATATTTCTACAGAGATCCAGCTTCCACATTTCACAATAAGGTACCATTCTCTCTCTTCTCTCCCCCACTCCTTGTCTATCTCTCTACTACTTTCTGTCTCCATCTTTCCTCTTCCCTCCTGCTTTTAGTCTCCCGTTTTTCCATTTGTTTCCATTTTTTTCCATTTTTGAACTCTGCTGAGAACCAGTGTATCAGAGAGTTCCCAAATCCTATCCTGTCTGGACCTCTGTCTTCCAGGAAATGGGAGACAGAATCTGGACCCATTCTTTTAGTTCCCCCTGTACATTGCTGCATGCTGAATTTACCAGCCTGAGGACCCCAATTTTAGTCCCCCCTGTAAATTCTGGGACTCTGATTTGACAGGCCTGAAGACCCCATTTTAGAGCTCTTCCCCCACATGCACAGAGACCTGTGTACTCTGACTGGTACCCCTGAAATTAGAGTGGACCTGTTCTAATCTTCAGAAGGTGCTTCTGAGGCTAAAAGCTTTATTTCCTTCCTATAGATCTCATTTTCTCTCTCTCTCTCTCTCTCTCTCTCTCTCTCTCTCTCTCTTGCTTTCCACAGTCTCCTTTCTTGCAGGGGTCACCTCTCGCTCAAGTCACTCCACTCATAGACCCAAAAGGTCCACTTGCACTTGCACTTGCACTTGTAGGCCCAAAAGGTTCACTTTTACTCGCTTGCTCATGTCATGTTCATGTGGTCATCTGTTCTCTCTCTCTCTCTCTCTCTCTCTCTCTCTCTCTCTCTCTCTGTCTTTTCTCTCTCCTTTCTCCCCTCCCCCTTTCCCTGCAACCTTAAATTTCTGCAGTAAAAGACTGCAACCTTAAATCCAAGGTTTTTTTCTCCTCTATTTGTCCTTTTTTTTTTTTTTTTACTATGGCTTTTCCCTGCTGTGCATTCAAACAGGAAAGGGTGGAGCAAGGCTGTTTCTGTGCATGTCCCATTTCCATGGTAGCTGTGTTAAACCACACCTGCTCCTTCACATCAGACATCTTAGCTATGTTTACCATTTCCATGGTACCAAAACTGCACTCACTCCTCAGCCACCAGCTTGACAACATTGAAGTGGCCATCTTAGCTATGTTTACTGTTTCTATGGTACCTAAATGGAGTTTTGTATTTACCATTTTTCATCAATTTTCCATTTTGACTTTTGTAAGGACAGTTAATTTTTTTATAGGCTTTTTTTTGAGATTTTTTTTTTTGGTCTTTTCGAGACAGGGTCTCCCTGTAGCCCCAGCTGTCCTGGAACTCAAATGCTAGCATTAAAGGCATGCGCCACCACGCCCAGCCATACATCACCTGTCTTTTTAACAAATGCTCTTTTGTTTTTGTTTTTTATATTTTGTTTATAAGACTTTTACCTATTCTTAAGGGATTATTTCAGATTTTGGCATTTTCCATTTCATTGATTTTCTTTATAAATCCCATTTATTCAGAAATCCATTTTTGTTTCTGCTTCTGGATACAAGCCTCTGTATCTGAGATTAAGAAGGTGTGTCCACCATACCCTGTCCCACCTGGCATCTAGATCTTGCCTCAAGCAGTAAACTTTCACCCGGCTGCCTCCCCTTAAGGGAATTTTTATTTTTCCACTAAAACAAATGTATTCTCATTCAATTAGCAGGTAAACCCAGTTGGAAACAGACAAGCCATGAGAACCATATCTGCCTGCCTGCCCTGTCTGCCATCCTATGCAGGAGCACACACACAGCCTGTGCTGCAAAACACAGTATGGGCACTGTGGTGGTTTGAATGAGAGCCTCCCCATAGGCTTTAAGTATTCAGACATTTTGTCTCCAGTTGGTGGCACTGTTCTTGGAGGTCTTAGAAGGTGTGGTTGTGCTGGAGGAAGTACGTTATTGGGGGCAGGCTTAGTGAGTTTAACAAGCTTTGTGGTCTCCAGTCTCTCTCTCTCTCTCTCTCTCTCTCTCTCTCTCTCTCTCTCTCTCTCTCCTTCCTGTGCTCATTGCAAGATGTGACCCTCTGCTTACTGCTCCAGCCCTGGCCACCATGCTTCCAGCCACAATGGACTCTTATTCCCTGGAACCGTCAATCATATTGACGTCAATCATATCAAATAAACTCTTCCTTTTATAAGTTCCCTTGCTCATGGTGGTTTTATCACAGCAACAGAAAAGTGACTAATAGAGGTACACAGGCTGTTCCCACCTGAATACATGTCTTAAACTCTAAATGATTCTGTGTAAATGTGACAATTAAATTAATGGTTCCTCAGCCCTGCACAACAATGGACAACTTTAGATTTACATGTGCAGCAGGTCAGGGACCTGAGAAGTTTCTGTGCCTTGACATCAAGTTATTCTGGGCAACAACACTTAGCTATGACATATTAAAAACAAAAAAGGGGATTTCCCATAGTCCAGGTTTAAAGAAAACAATTAAGTCATGTGGCTGTCCAACCCTTCTGTGTGTTATAATAACAGTTCTCCAATGTGTCTTTGAGTTTCCTGTAACTGTCGTGTGTCCATGTTCTCCTGTGTGTTGATTTCTTTCAAAACAAAGTGGCCACTTCAAACTTCTTTCATTCTATATTGTGCACAAAAACAAAAAAATTAAGTTTACTTTTGGCATGCCTCTTAAATTTTTTTCAAAGGCCTGATTTGAACCTGGGTTCCTAAGTTTTTACACTGGTTAGCTAAAGATTTTATTTCTCATCTGTCCAAATAATTTTCTTCACAGATATTATAACTAAAATTTCCTTTCCAGTTTTTCTTTTTTTTTCCTCTGTTTATTTTTTAAGGGTTTCTACAATATAAGAGCACAGTTGTTTTCAGATCACATTGACGTTGCTCAGTTTGTCATACAATTAGGTAATTGGTGCTAGCATCCACAGATGAGGGGATATCATTCATCATTTGTTTTTTCTGGGACCATGTGTTATCTTCATCTCAGCACGATATCTTCTAGCTCCAGCCATTTACCTGCAAAGTCATGGTTGTTGTCTTTCTTTACTGTTGCCTGCATAGAACTCCACATGGTAGTGTGTACTACATTTTTCTATTTCCCCACTTGTCAGTGAGGGGACATTTGGGTTGGTTCCAGATCCTTGCTTTTGTGAAGAGAGATGCAATAAAAATGGCTGTGCCTGTATCTCTGAGGTGGGGTGAGTCTTGAGGGTACATGCCCAGGAGTGGTATGGCTGGGTCAGGTGGCAAGTTCATTCCAAGTCTTCCAAGGGTTCTCCACACTGTTTTCCATAGTGGCTGTATGAGTTTACATTCCCACCAGCAGTGGATGAGTGTTCCCCTTTCCCCACAACCTCTCCAGCACTTGGTATTATTTGTTTTCTTGATCCTAGCCAGTCTTATTGGAGTAGTTTTTCTCGTTTCCAGACCTCTGAAGACCTTATTTTTGACCCTTAGGGGTTTACTAACATGTTTATTCTTTTCTCCTACTTAACCAGGCTTCTAACAGCTGTGCCACCTTCCTTCTGACCAGAGACCAATTTAAAAATCCCTGGATTCATTCATACTCTGGCACTTGGACAGTGGCACATGACTTCCCCTAGATATATAATTCTGTTTTCCATCACTTGTTAAAATATTTTAATAAGTTCATATTTTTATAACCAAAGGTGCAAGACATCAATGCCAGCATGATAAGGAAACTGTATTAGAGCCATCTCAACCCTGGCAGTGCAATTAATTAGAGCTGCATGCTTTAAATAATATTTCTACAGGTGTTTTCCAATGTATGTGACTGCTCAGTACAAACACTAGGATAAAAATCTCTTGTATGAATGTGTGGATAATGTGTGTATGTATGTTAAAACTCTGTAATATAGTTACAGCATATTAAGATCTGTGTGTGTATGATAGCAATGTATGTGCCTCTGCTCAGTACAACCTTTATAAACTGCCATTGCCAAATTTATTTGTTAGAACCTTATTTATGAGTGTATGTATGAAGTACTGTTCACTTTTACGAATTCTATAATGTTGTTATATGTAGAAGAAAATGTGTTCCACTACTGGAGATTTTTAGTACTATGCAACCTGTGGACAGTCCCCTAGCAGTTACTATATACCTTGTTATAGCCTCAGGTGAAACAGACATATAGAAATATTGAGTTACCAATACATACTAAAACTATTTTAAATATGTTTTACTTTGCACATGTTACTTTTAATATTTTTAAGGAAAATTAGGTTTTATTTCCAGGGACCACATGGGACAGTCAGAATGTAACCAATTTGGGTGAGCCTTAAGTATTTCCTGTCTGCTGTGGGTATGTGATAATGCCCCCCTCCTTTCCCTTCTCAAAGCTATAATTCAAAATCTGGGTACAAGTGACATGGCCTTCATTTGAGATAGTCCTAGAAGGTATTGGTTTTAGCCTCTTTATTATCTTGGGTTTGTTTCATAGGCTATGTTAGAACATTTTTGCCTTTCTTGGTTTAAATCCATTCTACTCTGAGTATCTAAATGACCTTTATAGACCTTAAAGAACAAATTGTAGGCCTTATTGGATAGGTTTAGTGTCAACTTGATATACCTGGGCTAATAAACTTCAATACTTGCCTTCATTGGCCTGGCCTGTGCCCATTGTGGGCAATGTCATCCTTGGCCAGATATTTCTATATTGTATATAATAGGCTGAACAAGCAACACAAGCCAGTAAGTAGCATCCTTTCCTAGCCTGTACTGCAGTTACTACCACCAGCCTCCTATCATGAACTTTTATAATTAGTCAGAATGTTTTGCCACAACAATTAAGAATTTATTAAGAGTGCTTAAGTCTATGTTCAAGCTTTACTTAGGTGTTATATAGTAATTAAAATACCAAATTCATTCAAATGATCCTCTTGGAGGTTTAGCAACCATACTTAAAGCTCCAATTTTATTTCACAAGAGGGATTTGAAGGAACAATCTTTTGGCCCTTATCCTCTAAGGTCAACTTAAGTCCTAGGGTCCTGCATCAGCACATTTCTACATGTCCTATGGCAGTGAGTCCCCAGTCATCCCAGGCCAGGGAGGTCTTGGAGATTCACTTAAAATGACTTCATCTGGCCACTGTCCAGTCAAAGGAGAAAAGTCCATATAAAGGAGAAAGTCCTCAGGCTTCAAAGGGAAGCCCTGGTCAAGCAAGACCTGACTTTGTCCCCACATAGATGGAACTGGTGAAAAGAGCCAGGCACAAAGCCTGAGTGACTCCCTAAGAACCAGAACCTCAACTGACCTTAACACCAAAATTAATTTTAATTTATCTGAGCTAACTGTGTGGTTTTAAACAGCCCAATAGGAAATTATGATCAAAAGAAGAGAAAATGAAATAACATTACCAGAGAGATAGGTGAGAGACCTACTGTGCCAAGTTAAAAACCTACTGTGTCATGTTAGAAAATATCTCAGAGATAGGTGACAGATTTACTGTGCCATGACAGAAAATACCACCTTTTATATTCTCATGGTTGTGCTGGCTCTCATTCTGGAGTCCTGTGTACTAAATCTGGTCCTCATTCTAGAGCTCTGTGTACTAAAACTTTATTTCTAATTCCTCAGATATAGAATACAGGTCTTCTCTCCCTCTGGAGACCCTAGACAGGGACCCTCCAATTGCTAATGCACTCAGTAGCTCCCCCATTGGTACTGTGAAGTCCCTACACTGGTACACTCATATAAGACTCAACCAGCTTGTCTTTTCAGTTGCAGAGAAAATGTCCACTAAGTACTGGTCACTATCAATCTGGACCAAAACCACCAGGCAGAGCACCCGGAGCAGACAAGATGGGAAACCAGATTCTAACTCTCCAGCTTGACAGCCGTTCCCCCTGAGACTTTGCCCCCCCCCCAGTTTTGAAGCAGATATAGATAGACAACATCATCCCATTTTCTTATCAAAAGGCTGGAATGTTAAATCTGGGCTTCCAAGAATTCCAAGGGACACATAGATGTCCACTTCTTCCAGAGGCTGTCAAACTTCTGACCTCTTCCCCTGTATCTGAGGTCTTGCCCCATGGCTATAAGTGGGTGAGTCCCAGTTGCCATCTTGCTCTTGTTCTGCTGCTCCACCACGTGCCATCAGGTAGCCCGCTCTGGCAGTTCCAATAGAAATAAATCATGTTCCCAGAGTGACTTGTCTCATGTGCCTTTTTATCTGGGGATTCACGCCTTTATAATCTAACAAATGTAAAGTTATATTTTTTTTACCTGTATACAAGCTTAAGGTTAAATTGTGAATCCCTAAATATATTTTGTAATTAACCTACAGTTTAATTAATTAATTAATTAATTAATTAATTTTCATGTGTATGAGTATACTGTCTGCATGCAGGTTGGTGCACGTGTTGTGCAATTCTGCAGAGGTCAGAAGAGGGTGTCAGATTCCCCTGGAACTGGAGGCAAAGATGGTTCTCAGCCTCCATGTAGGTGCTGGGAATCGAACCCAGGTCCTCTGCAAGAGCAGTTGGTGCTCTTAACCACTGAGCCATCTCTCCAGCCCCTTAACCTATAGTTTAATTTCAGACTTTGTAAACTTGCTATATGTAATGAGTGTTAAAAAACAAAGCTAAAAAGCTAAGAGTAGAATCACGAACATCAAAGGCTGGCATAGATGTTCCCAAAGCACAGAGCTGAAGTATTGCTTGGAGTAGTGGACAAGAAGGCTGTGACCTGCTTCAAGTAGAAAACACATTGTTTTATGAGCTTTGTTCAAAGCATTAAAGTACAAGCTCTTAGTTGTGAATTTGATGTTAATGAAGTAACAATGTACTGAACAAGGATATGGTGGTTTTACAGCAAAGAATACATAAAGCAAGGTTATATGGGGATGGCTTTATACAGTAGAAGCAGGAAATGAGAAATCATTGATAAAAGCTTCAAAATTTTAGTTACACAAAATGAGTAAACCCTGAGAATCTAGTGTACAACGTTGGTAGCCATAATGAACAATTTTGTAGTGTATGCTTGATCCATTCTAAGAGGGTTGCATTTAAATGTTTTTGAAAAAAAGAAGAAAATGGTAACAGTGATTGATGAAGATTTGTGTGACCAGAGACATCAGAACTTACTTCTATAATTCTTTAAGGAACAAAGTCCAATATTTGATAATATAATGTTTAAGGAAACTTTGTAAGTCATAATTAGCATAAATGACAACTATGTGTATATAGTTTTAATGTTATTTGATTTAAAAACATATTCAATAAAACTTGTTTTAAAACATTTACTTTTTGAGTTCTTTGTGTATTATGAATATTAATTGTGTAAGAGTAGCAAATAGCCATCATAAAATTAACTGGTAAATATTGTAAAATCTCTACTTTATCTGTTAAAAAAAATCTACCTTTCAGGTCTCACTGGTCAATCATCTATCTGGTCATAGGACCACCCCTGGGAAGGCGGGTTCACATTAAGATGCTAAATAAACGTGCAGAATACCTGGTATGCTAATGACATAGTGAACTTTTCCTTCGGGAGTCCCCCCTCCCAGTGCAGTGCTTCTGGATCCAGCCACAGACATGTAGGTCTCTATAAGTCTGCTTCCTTTTCAGCATAATCTCTCCTTTTCTTCTTCATACCACCTTTTAAACATGCTGACTTTAACGCTTTGGGCTGTTCTAGCATCTTGTATTTCTTTGCTTTTTTTCCAAAGCTTCCTCCTCCCTGCCATGTGGATGCCATGTCTAGTGGCTTTCTTTATTTTTTCCCCTTCTCCCCCTGATTCTCTATCTCAGTGCAGCTGCTAAGATTCCCAGCCTTGAAGATTTTTCTTTAAAATTCGAATAAAATTGTCCTAATTCACCCCCTTCCATTCTTAAATTCTTTTATGAATGAGACTAAGAACCCTGGAGGGGATGCTCTTTCTATTTCAATTGGTCATCAGTTTTTTCCTCAATGTTCATAATTAAGTGTCCCAGGTTTGGAATACCAGGGAAAATATTTCTGAGTAACATTTAAAGGTTCACAGATTTGCTTTGACGAGGCTTTAGGTCGAATTCCTTTAAGTAAATTCTTTACTTGCTGTATGTGTGTTCAAGATTTAGGAGACAAAAAGATTTCCACAATGAAAGCAGAAAAAAATGAAAAAGAAAGTGAACATTTGAGCACAGTTCCTTGTAATTCAGGCTTGATAGAAAAAGGAGAAAGAAAAATTGAAAGTGAATAAAATCAATGCTGCTGGAGCAGTGTTCTAGTTTGTCTTCCATTGCTGTGACAAAACACTCTGACCAACACCAAATTGGGGAGGAAAGGTTTTATTCAGCTTACATCTCCTGGGTCACAGTTCTCACTCAGGGAGCCCAAGGCAAGAACTCAGAAAGCAGAAGCTGAAGCACAGGCCATGGAGGAATGCTGTTCATTGGCTTGCTCTCCTGGCTCATGCCCAGCCTGCCCTCTTATATGGTACACAACCACCCGCCCAGGGTGGCACTACTCATTGTGGACTGGGCCCTCCCACACTGCTCGACCATCAAGACAATACTCCACAGATGTGGCCACAGGCCAATCCAATGGAGCCAATTCCCTAACTGAGGTTCCCTCAACCCAGGTGTGTCAAGTTGACACTAAAGCTATCTAGCACAAGCATGGAATTAAGAAAGCCTTGAGCCTGTTGGGGTACTTGCCTTGTGAGAACGTACAAAATTCCCTTTCTCCATGGGACGTTTCCAGGTGCCTATCCTCTGGTGCAAGCAAGGAAGAGCCTTGCTCTCCTTGCCTCCCCTGAAGGTTCCCAGAAAAATCCTGCATCTTGAACTAACTTCCAGCAAGTCTGGCCAAATGTATTGACACACTAATTTCTGGTGCGGCTGAGATGTTCCAAATGTCCCTTTTCCTTGGAGCTTTCCCAGCGGCTAAACAGTGAGTTCAGAGTAAAGAGCCTCTTCCTCACCTGGGACACCACATGGCAGGCATTGTTAGTACAACATTACAACTACCTTGAACAAAATAAAAGCCTGATTCTAAAGTTTTTAACACTGGACTGGAACTCGGACGGCACTAGTTTCCCTAACAATCTCTAGGAACCCTCTGTCTCCCAGGTCTGTGTGGATGGATCTCTCTTGTCCTCTTAACCTGTGCTAATGAACTGATTCTGGAACCCTGTTTTTTCCACTGTGTCCGCTGGCCATACCATACCCATAATTTATTTAAAACTGTTTCTCCAGCTTCATTGGGAAAGTACAAAATTTAGGTTCAGCTCCACCCGTACATCAATAGACCATCTGGTCTTTTCATTCCTGGCATCTAATTTATGCAAGGTCATGTATTTTTTCCAACTTCCGCTGCTTCCTGTGAGTGGGTGCACTGTTTGCCTGCTTCAAGCATGGACTTAAAAGTCCAAAAGGAGCTCAGAATACAGAATATTATGATGGAATTTAATTTCTTCCTTCACAGGCAGGTCAATTAACACACTTAGTAACTCTTCTGATCCTTAGCCTATTCTCGCCTCAAGCCTTGCTCACCAATGACGTTTTCTTGGTCTTCCAAATGGTATGTAAAGGGCTCCAAGCGGAGGGTCTTCTGGAGGGCATTGGGCTCAAGCAGGTTGTGGACCAGGTGGTGGCTGTGGTTGGTCAGCTGCAACCAGAGGGCTGTGAGCTATGTGTCCAATTTGGAAGCATCTCAGAGAGCACGATTCCCCAAGCGGGAGGAGTGTTAGCCGAGAGGTTCTTGGGGCATCTCACACCAGGACCTCCAAGGGGGAGTGAGAGCCTTATTCTCTAGCACTTTCCAGTTTAAGTAGTTTGTATTCAGTGGGGGAGTGAGTGCCTTAGCTGACAGGGCTTCTGGTCTGGTGCTCTCCTCCATACCTCTGGTTATCTGAAGAGCCTTGGGTGTAGTGCAGTTTCTGACTAAGCTAAATTAACTTCAAATTCGCACATATTTCTTTTTTTATTTTATTTATTTTTTGTATGTGTATGTATGTACTGTCTGCATGCAGGTTTGTGCACCCGTGTCGTGCAATGCTGCGGAGGTCAGAAGAGGGTCTCGGATTCCCCTAGAACTGGAGTTCTCCTGGAATTGGAGTTACAGACAGCTCTCAGCCGCCATGTGCGTGCTGGGGATCGAACCCGGGTCCCCTGCAAGAGCAGTCGATGCTCTTAACCGCTAGGCCATCTCTGCAGCCCACCAAATTCGCACATATTTCTAAAGCTAAAGTGGCCTCAAATTCGCACATCTTTCCTAATGCTAATTATGCTCCTTATATTGCCTTGCTTTGGTATGCTAATACTCAAGCATACTTACAATCTTTACTTTTTGAATGATGTACCAAACTAACTTTGCAAAGGAGACACCCTTATACCAGACCCAAGAGCATGGTTTTGCTGGGGTTATTTAAAGTTATTAGTCTAGGCTATGTCTAATAGTTAAAGTTATTCCTACACAGGAGACATTTTACATTTAAAGATAGCTGGGTACCAGGAAAGTCCCTGTTCTACAGAAGAAAGAACTCTTGAGTTTCTAACTCCCAAAGTTTTTATTAGGATGAATGAGTTGCTCTATTTACATGTTCAGGAGTAAAAGGTAAGCAGATTAAAGGGCATTCTGCTGCAGGGAATCTGGAAACGAATTACTGCAAAATGTTTGTTTATAGGGTATAGAGCAGATAGTCACAGAAGAGTGTAAATAGCTAAAGCTTTTCTATCTAATCCAAACACAGGGGACACTGCACTTCAGAGCCTGCGTCTGCAGGCATGCTTATCTGGCTTTGCCATCATAGGCTTTCTTGGCTGCTGGTGATATTCTACATATACCAAGTGTGCTTTCAGTAGAATTTAAACAAGTTAGTGGCCATTTTATTTAGTTCTATTTAGTAATGTTCAGTTGGATAGCCTTCATCTGACTTTCACTGATTAATCCAATTCTGCAGACTGCACAGAAAATAAAAAGCATAGTAATAGGCACAATAAGAAAAACAATAAAAACAATGTTTTGATTCTTGAACCATGTTTGGGGATTAAAAGTCTGAAATCCGGTCACCATATTTTCAATGACTTCATCATTAGAAGCATTTAGGCACAGAGTTCAGTTGTTTAAATGAAATTTTATTTATCCCTTAATAATTTCGTACATGAACAGTGTGTTTAAATCATATACACATCATCCATTCTCTTCTCTTAAATTGTCCCTTTCATTGTAACAACTAATATTTATACCATGTTCTACACCATTGTTCACAAAAGCACTGAGTTTTAAAGTTTGATTTATATTGCTCAAGGCAAATTTTGTAAAATACATTATACTTTTGTGAGCAAACAGTTCTTCAGACAATCCTGCATCTTGAACTGAAATTCCTGCAAGGCTGACCAATTGAATAGCACTTCAATGACTGGAGAGTTTGGAATGTTGCATATCTACAGCCAATTCACAAATCATCTGGGAACATCTTTAACCCCATGAATAGCCACACTTGCCTACTTGTTTCTGAATTACAATTTCTTGTGACTAATAAAATGTATTAATTTAGCAGACCGCCAGATCCCACCAATCAAAAAGCTAAGAACATCATCAGATAGTATCTGAGACCTATAGTAGAAACCACCCCTCTTTGCTATAATCTGTCTACTGAATGTAACCATCAATGTATTTGAAAAGTGATGTATGACTTTTCTTTGTTCTGTTACTATACAACTGTAATGCAACTCTTATTACTCTGGAACATGGAATTGCGGGTAACCTGAATCTATGTTGCCAGACCATGGTCACTCATAGTTGATTTGAGAGTTAACTATCCCTTAACTCCTTTGAGGTGAGAGTTATGCTTTCCTGTAGACATTAATGGAGTCACAATGTGGGGGCCCAGGAATTATCTGCTTTTCATCCGAGGAGTCACCTGGATGGAAGCAGTTATTGGCATGGATCCACTGACTCCAGCTACGGTGGTGTCACCTCAAGTGGATTGTGGTGAGTTCCTTCTGGGGCTCTCTCAGACCTCCCTTCCTTTGGCTGATGGTTCCTTTGGCTGATGGTTCATTTGTTTATTCTGAGATGGCTGTTTAAAGTTCCTACTGTTAAATACCTTTTTTGGTTTGCTTTGCTTTCAAATCGTTTTTTTTTTTTTTTTTTTGTCTTTTTGAGACAAGGTCTCCCTGTAGTCCCAGCTGTCCTGGACTCACTCTATACACCAGGCTGGCCTTGAACTCACAAAGATCCGCCTACATTTGCCACCCAAGTGCTAGGATTAAAGGAGTGGCCCACCACGCCCGGCTCAAATCCTTTGTTTTAAAGTATCTATTTTGTTTGCTTTGAAAGTATTTTGGTTTCAACATTCAGTTTGTTTTGTCATTGATTTCAGAAAGACCCCTGAAGGCATGTTTGTTTGGTTTTGACTGTTGAAATTTGCTAGCAATCATTTTTTTCTCCTATTTCTCTTTTTCTCTTTCTCTGAACACATATCCCATATATAATCTAAGGAGTGGGGAAATGTTTTGAGAAAAACAAATGTTTAATATTCTATGTGGTTTTAGAGTAGATTAGTATGTTCCTTTAACTTACAGATGTAAGAAAAAGTAGAAATCTAACTTAAGGTATGTGTGCCAATTTTCAGGTTCCTATTTGTTTAGATATTTGTTTGCTTGCTTGATTTCAAAGTATCCATTCCTATTTGCTTCAGAAGCATTTTCATTCTGATTGTTTGGTTTGGTTTTTAGTACTAATGACTTTTAGACCTTTGAGAGCATTTTTTTTTCTTTTTGAGACAGGGTCTCCCTGTAGCCCCAGCTGTCCAGCTGTCCTGGAACTCACTTTGTAGACCAAGCTGGCCTTGAACTCACAAAGATCAGCCGACCTCTGCCTCCCAAGTGCTAGGACTAAAGGCGTGCGCCACCACGCCCGGCCGAGAGCATTTCATTTTAGGCTTATGGCCTGTCTTGGTTTTGTTTGTTTTTGATATATTTTGATTTATTTGGCCTTTGTCTCCAGGTCTCAGACAATATCTAAATTTGCATTTATTTCCCTGTGATTTCTCCTCTTTATGATTGTATCCTTCAAGCCTCTAGCTTAGGAATTTTTTAAGTTTCTGTTCATAAAGGCTCTGAAGACCAGAGGCATTTTTTCCCTCCACCTTAAAGATTGGAGGTGTCAGGAGAATTCCCCAGGATGAGTAACAGCCTCATATGGAAACCCGAATAACCTACCCTATTCCTGGGTCAAAAGAAACTTTATTGGCTCATCCCGGAAGACACATATAAGGGCTGATCCCCCCACCCCCATAGCTTGAGCACCCTCATAAACAAGCAAGATAACCCAGAGACTCAGTGGGATAAGGTGTCTCAGTGTGAAAGCTGACAAAGTTCTTGGGCAAAGCAGCACATAAACCAGATCCAAAACACATGTTCCCCAGCTAGCATAGAAAGACCTACAATTTTCAGGAAAAATAAATAAATAAATAAAGAAAGAAAGAAAGAAAGAAAGAAAGAAAGAAAAAACGTTTTTCCAAAAAGATGAAACATTTGAAGATAAACCTCCATCTGGAACTATAGCTGGCTTTATGTATGATAATTATGGACTTTCAACTTGCAAGTATTTGAAAAAATAGCAAGATCAACCAAAGAAAGCTTGTCTCCTCACTGGAGAACATTTAGTATTTCCAAAATTGGTTCTTTTTTCTTTTTTTCCTCACTTAACTAGTCCTAGGCAATAAAAAATTTTATACCATTATATGAGCAGTCTGCTTTAATTAAAATGTAAATTTATCTAAAAGACAAAATTATCAATTTTGTATAAATTTTTTGTAAAAATTGTAATCGGCAAGTCACAATAATAAGATCTCTAAGAAAAGTACATGTGAGTAAAAAATATTAAAATTTATAAAAAATTCTTAGAGATTGTATCAGAACTGAAGACAAATTCTAAGACTAGTCTTCTTATCTCATCTTTCTGTGATCTTGACCTTCATTCTGTCTTCTACAACAAAGCTGTGTGCAAGTAGATCATGCCCTCTTTTAAGAAAGACAACTTTTTTTTGTCTTTTCGAGATAGGGTCTCTCTGTAGCCCCAGCTGTCCTGGAACTCACTCCCATGGTGGTGCATGCCTTTAATACCAGCACTCGGGAGACAGAGGAAGGTGGATCTCTGTGAGTTCAAGGTCCGCCTGGTCTACGGAGTGAGTTCCAGGCCAGCTGGGGCTAACAGGGAGACCCTGTCTCAAAAAGACCAAAAAAAAAAAAAAAAAAGAGAACCTTTCTCCAGGAAGCTTGTATATATCTCCATTTTTCTTTTTCTTTTTTTTTTTTTTGTATGTTTTTTGAGAGAGTCTCCCGTTTGTATTCTGACTTACCTGGCCTAGCTCTCTCATAGGACCAGGCTGGCCTTGAACTCCACAAGAGATACTGCCTGCCTCTGCCTCACCCAAGGTGCTGGGATTAAAGGCTCATTTTCTCTTCCCTTGAAGAACTCTTTTGTCTTTAACTCTTATATAAAAGTCTGCATTAAATTTTTTTTTATTATACTAGCTATTCTTAAAAATTCCTTCAGCAATTGAAACCAGGAATGCAGGTTTGGCTTGACTAGAGTTCTCTGAAGCTTAGAATACCTTAGGGTCCTAGAGATAATCACATGGCAGCTATGTCTCAGTCATCCCTGAAGTCCCTGGGCACTCTTGGTGAGATCCATCTTGAAACACTGTTAGTGAGTTTCTCTTATGTCACCTGTGTGATCTACCCTGCCAAAAAAAAAAAAAAATCATTTCAGGTTCCTGTGGTTTCTATTCTGGCCAAGAATCCCACTTAAAACTCTCATAGACTAGCTGGTGTGGTGGCTTACTCCTTTAATCCTAGCACTCTGGGAGCAGAGGCAGGCGGATCTTTGTGCATTTTCTAAGGCAGCCTGGCCTACAGAGTGAGTTCTCTAAGGGACAGTGTGGACTACAGGGAGACCCTGTTCTTCAAAAAGACCAAAAAAAAAAAAAAAAAAAAAAAATCTCATAGAGTCGGGGCTGGAGAAATGGCCTAGCAATTAAGAGAGCTGACTGCTCTTGCAGAGGACCCGGGTTCCATCTCCAGCACCCACATGGTGCCTGAGAACCGTCTGTAACTCCAGTTTCAGGAGAACTCCAGTACCAGGGGAATCTGAAACCCTCTTCTGACCTCCGCGGCATTGCACGACATGTGTGCACAAACCTACATGCAGACAGTACATTCATACACATACAAAAAAAAACCTCATAGACACATCTTTGTGTCTAATACCTGGGTTGGATACGACAATATGTGTCTTTTTCTGGGGTACATGAAAAGAGCTGAACCCTAAGAAGGACTAAGTCTATCTTTTGCCTCCAAGAGAACAGCCTGAGACAAAATGAGATAACTACGTATTTGGAATAATTGCCTTTAAAATTTATTTATTCTTTTTTGGGGGGGTCATTTCAAGACAGGGTCTCCCTGTAACCCCAGCTGTCCTGGAACTCACTCTGTAGACCAGGCTGGCCTTGAGCTCACAGTGATCTGCCTGCCTCTGCCTCCCAAGTGCTAGGATTAAAGGCACGGAGGCTTTAGATTTAAAATTTATTTAAATTTAAAGTTTTAATTTAACTCTTAAAAAAGAAAAGAGATATAACCTTACCTCTACATGGCAGACATCACCCTTTCTTTTAGGCCACTGAGCCTTTTTTTTTACATCTTAAAGAGCTGGAGATATAAGCTTTAAATGTATTTGTTTTTAACCTAAAGTCTTAATGTTTTCTTCTGTCCTATCACCTGTGATCTATGTTATGATAATAACTTAGACATGGGGAACTCTGCTTCTTTCATATATAAAGGCATCTCCCCTGTAAGAAACATTGAATATTAGTCTTCTTTTTCAAAATCTGTAAAACTTAGAACTTGGTTTATAACAAGAAATCCTAATATTTTAACCCTACCACACCTTGTAATACTTTTGTTTAAGGAAAGGCCCTGATGCATTCCTGAACCTGATGACCTGGGTGGGGCCGCTGAACTCTTCTTCCATTAAGTAGTCTTTTAAACTAGACCCGACAGACCATGCAATGCACCCTTATGAAAAGGTAAAGGCCACCTTTCGAAGTTGCATTTACTTTTGCAAAGTGTTTGTTGTAAGATGTTGATAGGGTTCTTGGACCTCATATTTTATTTATAACACTGTGTAGTTATTTAACTCTTGAAAAGGAAAGGAGATATTACCTTAACTCTACATGGCAAATATCACCCTTTCCTTTAGGCCACTGAGCCTTTTTTACATCTTAAAGAGCTAGAGATATAAGCTTTCTGTCTTCTACTCTTTGGTGCACCCATATTTCACATAATTGTGTCTTATGTGTCTATTTCATATATTGTTTGAGTCCAGACAATTTCGGAACTCTGGCCACTTCATTTTTTTCCCTTTCTCATTATTTTTGTTGTGCACAAAACTTATCTTTATTTTTAGCATGCCAGATTAAAATGCACATGTGAAGGTTTATAAATATATTTTGCTAAAGTATTAAAAGGCCTGATTTATACTGCCTTATAAACTTGAGTAACCTAAACACCTAAAAAACATATTAAACGCTGGTCGTGGTGGTGCACGCCTTTAATCCTAGAACTTGGGAGGCAGAGGCAAGCAGATCGTTATGAGTTCAAGGCCAGCCTGGTCTGTAGAGTGAGTTCCAGGCCAGCTGGGGCTACAGGAAGACCCTGTCTTGAAAAGACCAAAAAAAAAAATTAAACAATATCTTTGGATCAATTAAGTTGCTTCAATGAACCTTTAAATGCTAATTGTTTATACATAATGCATTCGTTAAAATTTTAAGATAAATATTTCAGTAAGCTACAAAATCTAACATTACACAAATAGATTTTGATTAGGATTTCCTTCCAAAACCAGGATATTTCAACTGTGTAATAGTTTTAATTTCAATTGTGTAATAGAGGTAACAGTCATTTCTCTTTTGTCTTTAAAATATTTTTAATATGAAACTATTAAATGTAAGGTCTTATTAAAGCTTGATTATGCGTAAAACGATGAATGTATGTTTCTAAAGATCTTGGTGCTACTGCTTCTTTAAAGCCAACCAACAAGTTTCACAAGGTGCATATCTCTTTGTCAAGTCTATGTATAAATAGCCTTAAACATTTAAAAAGAAAATTGGTCATTTAAAAATACCTTCTTCATTATTTTTGAGGCTATTGTGAGTGGGAAGGTCTTCTTATATTCCTTCTCTACTTGTTTATTGTTGGTGTAAAGAAAGGCTACTGATTTTTCCAGGTTAATTTTGTATCCTGCCACTTTACTGAAACTCTTAATCATTTCTAGAAGTTTTCTGGTAGAGTTTTTAGCATCTCTTAGGTAAACTATCATATCATGTGCAAAAAGGGATAGCTTAACTTCTTTTTGGATTAGTACTCTTTTAATTTCTTTCTCGTATCTTATTGCCTTAGTAAGTGTTTCAAGCACTATGTTAAAGAGGAGTGGTGATAAGGGGCAGCCTTGCCAGGCTCCCACCTTTAAGGGAAATGGTTTCAATTTTTCTCCATTTAGGATGATGTTGGCAGTGGGTTTGGTATATATGGCTTTGATCATGTTGAGGATTGGTCTCTTCAGTCTGATTCCCTCTAGGACTTTAAACATGAAGGGATTCTGGATCTTGTCAAAGGCTTATTCTGCATCAATTGAGATGATCGTGTGGTTTTTGTCTTTCAGTCCATTTATGTGTTTTATGATATTTATTGATTTTATCTTGAACCATCCCTGCATCTCTGGTATGAATCCAACTTGGTTATGATGGATGATCTTTTTGATGTGGGTTTGTATGCAATTTGCAAGTATTTTCTTGAGAATTTTTGCATCTATGTTCACTAGTGAGATGGGTCTATAGCTTTCTTTTTTGACTGTATCTTTGCATGGTTTTGGTATTAGAGTGATGTTGGCTTCATAGAAGGAATTTGGGAGAATTCCATCTGTTTGTATTCTTCTGAACAGATTGAGTAGTAATGGTTTTAGGACCTCTTTAAATGTTTTATAGAATTCTGCTGTGAATCCATCTGGGCCTAGGCTTTTTTTAGTTGGGAGGTGTGGTGGTTTGAATGAGTGTCCCCCATAGGCTGTAAGTATTCAGACATTTGTCTCCAGTTGGTGGCGCTGTTTTTGGAGGTCTTAGAAGGTGTGGCCGTGCTGGGGGAGGTATGTCACTGGGGGCAGGCTTAGTGAGTTTAACAAGCCTCATGGTCTCCAGCCGCTCTCTCTGCTTCCTGTGCTCATTGCGAGATGTGACCCTTGCTGCTCCAGCCCCACAGCCACCATGCCTCCCGCCACAATGAACTATAATACCCTGGAACCGTCAATCGTAAGCTCAAATAAACTCTTCCTTTTATAAGTTCCTTTGGTCATGGTGTTTTATCACAGCAAAAGAAAAGTGACTAATACAGGAGGTTTTTTATTAATCATCAATTTCCTGAAATATTATGGGTCTGTTTAAACTGTCAGTCTCTTCTTGGTTAAGCTTTGGTGGTTTCCAGGATTTCAAATATTCATCTATTTCTCTTAGGTTTTCAAATTTAGTGGAGTATATAGGTCTTTGAAATATTCCCTTATGATTGTCTGGATCTTTACTTTGTCTGTTGTGATGTTTCCCCTTTCATCATGAATACTATTGATTTGGAGTTGCTCTTTCTCTTTTTGTTGTTAACTGGGCTAGAGGTCTATTTTGTTTATCTTTTCAAAGAACCAGCTTTTGGATTTGTTGATTCTATGTATTATTTTCTTTGTTTCTATTTCATTGATTTCTGCTCTGATTTTTGTGATTTCTTCCTGTCTTTTGGGTTTAGGGTTCATTTGTTCTTGTCTCTCAAGTGCTTTTAGCTGCAGTGTTAGATTGTTTATTTGTTCCCTTTCAGTTTTTTTTTTTTACGTGGGCACTTAGGGCTATAAATTTCCCTCTCAAGACTGCTTTTAAAGTATCCCACAAGTTTTGTTGTGTTGTATTGTCTTTTTTGTTCAGTTCCATGAATACTTTTATTACACTCTTTATTTCTTCCCTGACCCATTTATTATTCAGGATTGTGTTGTTTAGTCTCCATGTGTTCTTGTAGCTAGTTGGGCTTATTCTGGTGTTCATATTGAGCTTTATTACACTGTGGTCTGATAGAATGCATGGAATAAAAAAAATTTAAAAAGAAAGAATGCATGTAATAATTTCAATCCTTTTGTCTTTGTTGCCATGCCTAAAATAAACCCAAATACCTTTTCATTGGAGTCCTGACATTTTCTCCTCTCTGCACCCTTAAAATGAACCTAACATCTGGTGCCCTGAATTCGCTTGAGAGTCAAGATTTAGGCTGCCTCAGGTTGGGGATGGCTGATAGACTCTGATCAGATCATCTGAAAGGTACAGGCTCTGTTCCACCATGGATGTGACTTCATCCAAAGCTAATAATTTCCCTTATTTAATCTCTCTCTCTCTCTCTCTCTCTCTCTCTCTCTCTCTCTCTCTCATTTACTTTTCCTTTCCTTCCCTTTCCCTGTGATGGCCACCTCTTGCTCAGAGTCACTTGTAGACCCACAAGGTCCACTCTCGCTTGCTACTCAAAAATCGTTCTAGAACATCAGGTGACTCTCTAGACTCCAGGCTTTCTCTCCTCTTTGGACAGTGGGACACCACATGAAGTATGGAAAACTCATTTGGCAACACCGGCCAGACAGGGACACGTTCTGGCCAGTCATTTCCTTCACATTACTGTGGCTACTCCCTCCGTCCCCTTCTCTTCCTTCTCTTCCTCGCCATTATTTATTTTTCTCCTCCTCTCTCCCTTCCCTTCCTCCTCATTTACCTTCCTGTGATTTCTTGCAACCTCACGACCTCGTCATAAGAAGCTCTGAAGACAAGAGGCACTTGTTCCCCACACCCTTACAGGGTGCCAGTGTCAGGGGGCACCCCCAAGGACATGCAACGGCCTCATAGGGAAAACCTACATACCCAGTTCCTGGGTCAAAAGGAACTTTTGGTTCATTTGGGAAGACACACATAAAGGGCTGATTTCCCAGTGTCTCCAGCCCCCTCACATTTCCTTAAATGTGAAGGACACCCCTGATGCCCATGGGAGAAGACAGTCTCAGTGTGAAAGCTGAGAAAGTCCATCCCAAAAGCAGCACATGGACCACTACAGCTAGCATAGAGAGGCTTGCAATCTCCTTCCTCCTTCTTCCTTATCTTCCTCCTCCTTCTCTCTGTCTCCTCCTTCCTAATGACGTGCTCTTCTGATGCAATTCTCTTCCTCTTCCTTTGGCATCTTAATGACTCGCCTTCCTCTTCTACCTCACTAACTAAAGTAGCTAATTTTCTCTTTTTCTCTGTCTTTATCTATGGGTTCCTCTCATTCCAAGCAGTCCTCTTTAACTCTCTTGGCTCTGTACTTCTTCTTGGCTTCAATACCCTCTGGACAAAATGTAAATGCCCAATAAATGGCACTCTAGACTTCCAATTTCTTAAAGATCTTCTTAAAAACTACTGCCAAAGTATCTGGCAAATGGTCTTCAAAAGTTCCCTTTCCAGCAATGGCTTGTATCTCGGATATTGCTTTACTTTCACCGGTGGTGAGAGACATGGGCTCTTTAGTTTGAGACCAATCATTCCTTTGCTTGGCTATTTGGGGTTTCCATACCTAGTCCCTCCACTTCATTGTTTTTTTCTCTATCCTTTAAAATTTAATTCCTTTCTCTTAGCTTCATCTCACTCAACAGTGTACTCACATTTAAATAAATGGTTTTAGTATATTTTTTTACTCACTATAAATTTATTTCCAAGTTTTTTTGTCTCTCAAGGACCCTCAGTTCTGCATATGTCCAGTCCGATTCCAGCCCAACAAACCCCAATCCCTCCCTTCACCCTTGGTGTCACCAACACCTCAAACCTCAACTCTAAGTCTCTCCTCTCCAGGTTATTCCTCTCTGGCTACTGCCTATGCATGACCATCATTTTCTTATGTCATTTAAAACTCACTGTAATGTCATGTCTTTATATGTTTCCATGTGCTTACATGCAATGTATTTCCATATAGATTAACCGCTCAAAACAATTTTAAGCTGTGGCTACCAAGTTTTCCTTTTTCATTGTGTGCACAAAGATCACTAGTTTTATTCGTGCATGCCTAATTAGAAATATAAATATTTTAATGGTGTAACCTGGGTACCCTAAAAACATATTTAAATATCTATTTTTCAACAAAAAGTTCTACTTGTTTATGCTCAACTAAAGTCCTACACAATTGAATCTAAAACCATCACATGACTGGTCTATTTTTAATACAAAATTATAAAATTGGCAAATGATATGAAAAGAGCTGAACCCCTAAACGGTTTAAGCTAGGCTTTGCCTCCAAGAAAATAGCCTGAGGCAAAATGAGATAACTACATGTGTTTGGAGTAACTGCTTTTAAGCTTTACTTACTCATAATCTGAAGTCTAATATTTTCTTTGCTGTCCAAACTGTCTCCCAGCACTCGAGAGGCAGAGGCATGTGTATACCTTGGTCTGGTTTGGGTGGAGATCTTTGGAGCTTGGGAATTCCCAAGCATGGTAATTGTCCTTCTGTTTCTCTGATTGGGGACCCATTTGGGCTCTTACACTCAGTCAAGGTACTGCATGGGCTCTACTGGGGTGCATTATAGGAACTGATTCCAGGATGGCCTGGGTCAGTCCTGTCTCTTGCCTCCAAGGGCTGGGGGAGGGCAACCTGGGACTGATGAGATTGGGCTTTGGGTTTCTGCAGTGTTGTCCCCCTCCCTTCCTCCTCATAGGAAGCAAACGTACCTCCCTGGGTTGTGCTGCTGGTGTGGCTAGCTGTGTGCTGTGTGCTTATGTTTTAATCTCTGAAACTCTCTAGGCTCCTGTATGCTGCTGTGAGACAGCGTTAACTGCAGACAATTGTGGGTGAATCAAACTCATGTAAACTATTTACACTCAATATTTAAAAGGTTTTCTTGCCTTATTAAGACTAAATCTTGTCACCATATTTTTACCCTATCCTTTAAAGGAGTTGCCTGTAACTTTTGGTTATGGTCAGCTTTGAGTATGAATGGGATGTATAATTCCAGCTTCCATCACTTGCTGAGTTGGAAACCCAGTTAGGAATATTTACTACATTTCTGAAAATGCTCTCCTCAAGTAAAAGCCTTTATTATGTTTAACAGTAGTGTATATGGATAAACACTAAGATAAAAATCTCATGTGTGTGTATATATGTGTATATATATGTATGAAGTACTGTTGACTTTTAGGAATTCTGTAATATAGTTATAAAATATTAAGGACCACTGATATAACACATAGTATGACCTTTATAAAGTGTCATCACTAAAAATAATTGTTTTCAAATGTGAATATTATAAGTAAAAGGAAATGTTATTATTTTAATTGTCATAACTTTAGAATCATTTTACTATATCTAGTCAAGGTTTATTTAAGAGTGTTCAGTTTTTGCCCAAGCTTTATCAACAAATCACATGGCACATCAAGGTTTAGTAAAAGGATAAGATATACAGAGTTGTTATTAATTTTCATTCCACTCCTGGCTTGTACTGGACTCCCTGTCATAGACAAGTATTGGGTTACCTCTGGCTACTGAAAGATGTACTTTATGCTTCTCTGTATAGTGCAAGTGTTACTTTTGATGTTTCCTTTGACCTAACAAGATAATCTGGCCCCAAAGAAACTAGGTTCTACCTCCCTGAGCCAGCAGCATGCAGTTCAGAAGGAGACAGTTTGGATGCGTTTGTTAATCCCTATCAGCTAACTTCTTGTCTTCAGGTATGTGATATAGCTCCTGCCTTTCTGGGAGAACTTTAAATCAGGAGATAGGGGTCTGGGAAAGGAAGAGACTGTTACTGTTTGTAGTAAATTGTAGTAAACAGTTTACATTTAAGATGGGCCTGAAATTATTTAATTCTCTCTTGTGGGGTATGCCTGCTGAACCTATGATGTTAAATCTCTCTTCCAGTCAGTGTTACACAAGGCTGCTTGAGCTTTTGTCCAAGCTTTATCTAAAGAATTGCACGGTAGTTAAATGTATCAGGCTGGTGTATCTTAGCCTTTCTGGATGCTTAATGACCATACTTAATGCCCATAGCAATTTAGCCAATAGGCTAAGTCCCAAGGGACTATGTATGGGGATATCTCTTGAAATGTCCTGCAAATGTAAGTCACCAGTCTTCCTGTGTAGGGAGGTCCTGGAGACCCACTAATGTGACTCTAACCAGTGTCCAGTTTATAAAGAGGAAAGTCTGCTCATTCTTCAAAAAGGGAAGCCTGGTTCAGCAAAGTCCTGACTTTTTCCTTGCATTGGAACTGGTAAATGACAAGCCAAAAGGAGCCAGGGACTCCCCCACCCCAAAATCCGAGTGACCCCTGAGGACCAGATGCTCAACTGACCTTGATAAAACAAAAACCTTGGTTAATATGGGCTAACTGTGGCCTTCAACATCTTAAAGGAAAGTATAACCAAAAATAAATAATCAGTAAAGTCTTAGAAATTGTACTTCAGGTATAAAACTTCAGATTTTAGCAAAAAGACAAAAAATAGCCAGTTTCTTTAGTTTCTTAGCAGCCTAGTCTGTGTCAAAGGCTGGGAATGCTAAAAACTGTGTCTTCCCCTCTGTCCTCACAGTAGGGAATCCTGGACAGCCTAACCCCTATGGCTGCATCTCCTAATTGGACCCCTAAGTAACCTTAGGCCTCATCCCTTATCCTGGTAATAGCTTGCTGCCTTATCTAGTGCTAGCAAGACCATACCCAACAACTCACTTGTACCAGTTTTAATAAATTTTTGCTTCCTCTCCCCTCAGACAAATACAAAGGCATCCCTGCTGACAACGATGACACCCGGGTGTAAAGCATCTCACCCTCTTGTCATTAACCCCCTCTTCATCATCCCCCATCAGCTTGAAGCAATGAGAATGAAAAACATCACCCCCTATCCTTATGATACAAAAGAGTGGAATGTAAGGTTATAGCCCACCTAAGTCAGGGATTTCAGGGAGCCAATTGAGACAGATGTTCTGAGAAATAATTATCCTGGACTGTGTTCCTGCAACCTGAGGAAAGTTGCCACAAAATCCTGCAATCATGCTTCACCGGAGACTTGACCCAGTCCTCAGTCTCTCTTGAGATGCTCCTACTGATACCAGTCCCAGGTCCCAGTTTCCCTTGAGATGCTTCTACTGATACCAGCTACAGAACCACCTATGCCCATTCCCCAATCTCCTTGTCCCCACTTCCTTGTAAACTCACTTCCTTGGGTGCCTGGATATAAAACTGAAATTTGGGGTACATTATAATGCTGGTCATCCTAATCCCAACACAGGCAGGCCAGTCGCCATGCCTGAAATAAACTCCAGTTCCTTTTCATTGGAGTCCTGACATTTTTCTCCTCTTTCCACTGAGTCTCCCCTCAAAATGAACCTAATAGGGCCAGTCTGTTTGGAAGAAAGGTAAGGAAAATAGAGTTTAGAAAGTTATAGATATGAGATATCTTTGTTGTTGCTGTTGTTTGGCAAAGGAAAGTTAAAAAATTAATTAGCATATTATAGAAAGAATAAGAAAGTTATACCTAAAGAAAGTAAGATTATAATTAAGTTGTTTATAACATAAAGATTATTAAATTTTAAGGTCAAATTTTTAATACTCTTAAGTAAAATTAATTCTTTAGTATTAGTTACAACAAAAATTTCTTAAATCTTAATTTGCTTAGAAAAATAAGGACTTTTAAATGTGATTACTAAAAATTCAGAATTAGTTGCAGATTCTTTCCCAAAGGATAAAAAAAACTAAAGGATTTCATCAACTGAAAAAAGAAACATTCCATCAAATACTCCATTCAACTGGAGAATAAAGACTGTATCCAGATACTTCTAATCTACTCCTGTACTACAAAATTCAAGGTGATGAATATTAAAAGTCTCATGTACCAACTTCATCTAAGAACTCCTCTGTGTGGACTTCAGAGTTGCCAAATGGAATTCATCTTCAACTAACTGACCATCAAGTACCCCCAGTGGACATTTTTCTCATTTTTTCTGATCCTTAAACTCTTTTATACTTAGCTATTAATGGTCTCTGATATCTAATAGTTTACTTAGTATATTTCTAAATGATAAATTAATGCTAATTTTGGTTTACATTAAGTTATACATGATTACCCAGAACCCCTAACTTACTCAACTATTTTCATGTTTAAAAGATTCAAGTATTTTCACTCTTTGTAGAAATATATATGTATTTTGGGGGCTGGAGGGATGGCCTAGCGGTTAAGAGCACCGACTGTTCTTGCAGAGGACCCGTGTTCGATCCCTCAGGGTGGCTGAGAACCGTCTGTAACTCCAATTCCAGAAGAACTCCAATTCCAGGGGAATCCGACATCCTCTTCTGACCTCCGCGGCATTGCACGACATGGGTGCACAAACTTACATGCAGACAGTACATTCATACACATAAATAAATAAATAAATAAATAAATAAATAAATAAATAAAATTTAAAAAGGAAATATATATGTATTTTTACTAATTATTCAGTATAATTTGGATAAAAAGCCCAATTTTCAATTTCAAATATTATGTTATATGAATTTGCATTATATATAACTGAATCCAACCAATTAAACTAAAAGGACCCTATAATGTACTCCAATGTTTAACAAGTAACTACAATTTTCTTTTCTTAGATAGAAATACCCAAAGAGCCGGCATGGGAGAGGCAGGTGGATCTCTGAGTTCAAGGCCAGCCTGGCTACACAGTGAGTTTGAGGCCTGCCTGGTCTGCATGGCAAGTTGAGACCCTGTCCTCAAAAAGACAAAAAAAAAAAAAAAAAAAAAAGATTTGGGTTATTCTTCTTATCCAAATTACATAAAACCTCACTCTAATAACAACAATATTTATGATACTTTAGTTTTAAATTCTAGTGTTCCTTGACTAAATGAACATCTAAGTTGTCTTATGTATTACAATTAGCTGAAATAAAAACTAATAATTGAATTATCTATATTTTACTAAGAAAATGGACAATAGTACAATGACTCCTTCTGGGGGCGGGGGGGGGGCTACAGGGAGACCCTGTCTCAAAAAGACCAAAAAAAAAAAGTTTAAAGAATACTATGTTAAATAATTTCTTCTATGACATTTTATTTTTCTTCTTTTTCAAACTGCATCTTGTATGATGCCAGTATAAGAAAACAAAGTAATTATCCACAAATAGGAACTGCTAGAGTTAGAGCTAGCCACTTTATAAAGTTACAACTATAAGCTCTAAATGACCAAAAGAAAAAACAAAATTTAAAAGATAATAGATTTGTTTAAATACTCCAAATATAAGTAAAATAATTAAGTACAGAAAACTCAAAAACAGGGGGAAACATAGTCAATCTCATTTTTTAATGTTTCTTTAATATGCTACATTTACTTCATTAGGCTTGGCAATGTTCTTGATTATTTTAAGTATAATAATTCTATTCTATATCTTGTGCAAGTGGCATGTCAAATACAGAGGACAAAAAGAAAGTAAGATCTGGATCATGATGGCTAATAGTTTTTATATGATCCAGGATTTTCTTTTTAATTGCAGGTACCTATTTTTCTCTCCCAAAGACTACTCTCTTGCCTCCCTATAACTGAGCCTTATCAGATTCTAAGAATAAGTCTTCCCAGCTACAACATGGGAATTAAATAACATGTGACCCCTCCACGCACAAAATGTGATGCTTGGCCAGTGGGAGAACTGTGAATAAAAAAGTTCATAGAAAAAAAAAAAAGGTTCAAAGAAAATCCTGCATCTTGGATCCAAATTCCTGCAAGGCTGAACAAATGATTAGCACTTCAATGACTGTGGAGAGTTTGGAATTTTGCAGATCCAGATCTAGAGCCTGTTCAGAAATGACCTGGGGACATCTTTATCTCCATATATAACCACATTTTGCCTGCCTCTGTTTCGGAATTAACATTCTTGGGACCAATAAAATGTATTAACTTAGCAGACCACCAGGTCCCACCACACACACACACACACACACACACACACACACATACACACACACACACACAAGTGGATGCTTAACTCCAGAGGCTAACTGATGCGATAGAGATATATATATAATATATATATAGGGTTATGGGGGCATCACATTTTCCTCTGGGTTCCCTAGGACCCCCAACCCAAGACTCATTCATCTCTATTCTTTTCCCTCCCATCTGATCTCCTTCCTCCCTCCCCAGTCCCATGGCCCTCATTTTCCCTACCCTCCTCCCAATAACACCCACCTCCCACCATTACCTCTCCTGACTTTCCTCCTCCCCCAAGCACCATGGCTCCTGGTACGCCCCTCCCTCCTCTTCCTCCCAGCCAAACTCTCCCAATTTCCCCACCTCCCCCTTGAAAACATCTGTTCCCTACTATTCCCCTCTTTTAGGTTCCTTCTTTTCCTTTACCTCCATGTATCTTTTTCATTTTCCTGGCTCCTCCTGTTATATCAGGATATATACTCACATACAAATGATTTGTATTATATTCTGCAAATGAGAAAGAACATATGTCATTTCATCTTCTGAGTTTGTGTTACTTCACTTACTATAATATTCTCTAGTTCCATTCACTTACATAGAAATTTCATAATTTCATCTTTCCTTACTGCTGAGTAGAACTCCATTGTGTAAATGTGCTACATTTTCATTATCCATTATTCAGTTCTGGGACATTTAAGTTGTTTCCATTTCTCAGCTACTGTGAAGAGAGCAGAATCAAGCATGGATGTACAGGTATCTCTATAGAATGATGAATCCTTTGGGTATATGCCAAGGAGTGTATAGCTGGATCATATGGTAGATTCATTTTTTTATTTTTTTGACAGTCTTCCACACTGCTTTCCAAACACATTAAAGATGTCTACAATAAAAATTTCAACTCCTTAAAGAAAGAGGAAGACATAGGAAGATGGAAAGACCTACCATGCTCATAGATCGATAGAATCAATATTGAGAAAGTGATCATCTTACCAAAAGCAGTCTATGTATTCAATATAATGCCAATCAAAATATTTACAACATTCTTCACAGATCTAGAAAAAAAATCATCATAAAATTCATACGGAATCACAAGAGACCCCAGATAGCTTAAGAAATCTTAGGCAAAAAGAACAATGCTAGGGCGATCAACATACCAGATTGTTACAGAGCCTTCGTCATAAAAACCATATGGTATTGGCAGAAAAATAGACATATAGATCAATGGAGTACAATAGAAGACCCAAACATGAGTACATGCAATTTCAGCCACCTGATATTTGACAAAGATGCCAAGAATTCACACCATGGAAGAAAGACTGCATCTTCAACAAATGGTGCTGACAGAACTGGATCTCCACCTGTAGAAGAATGAAATTGGACCCTTATCTTTCACTGTACACCAAAGTCAACTCCAAATATATCAAAAACCTCAATATAAAACCTGAAACTCTGAAACTATTAGAAGAAAACATAGGCCGTGCCCTCCGAGATATAGGCATAGGAAAGAACTTTATAAGTCAGACATCACCCTCTGTGGGATCACTCAATAAATGGGGCCTCATTAAACTACAGTTTTTATACAACAACAAAAACAACAACAAAAAAACAACAAAGGAAGAGAAGAGGAAACTCTTTACCAATGACACACCTGATAGAGCATTAACATTAAGAATATACGAAGAACTCAAATAACAAAGAAACAAGAATAAACCCAATAAAAAGATGGGCTATAGACCTGAACAAAGAGTTCTCAAATGAAGAAATAAAAATGGTGAAGAAACACCTTAAAATCTGCTCAACTCCCTTAGTAATTAGAGTAATGCAAATAAAAACCACTTTAAGATTTCCTCTTGCAGAGGACCTGGGTTCGATTCCCAGCACCCACATGGTGGGTGAGAACCGTCTTTAACTCCAGTTCCAGAGGAATCCAACGCTCTCTTCTGATCTCCGCGGCATTGCACGACACGGGTGCACCAACTTACATGCAGACAGTACACTCATACACATAAAAAATAATATTTTTTTTAATTAAAAAAAAAGATTCCATCTTACACCAGTCAGACTGACTAAGATCAAGAGAATGAAGGACTCCAAATGCTGGCGAGGATGTGGAGAAAGGGGAATGCTCAATCACTATTGGTGGGAATGTAAACTTGTGCAACTACTATGAAAGCAATATTTTATTTGTTTTTAAATTTTTATGTGTATGTGTGTACTGCCTGAATGTATGTAAGTGCACGTGTGTTGTGCAATTACCACGGAGGCCAGAAGAGTCAAGTGCCTGAAACTGGAGTTATAGATGGTTATTAGTCACCATGTGAATGCTATGAACCAAACCTGAATCCTCTGCAAGAGCAGCCAGTGCTCTTAACCACTGTGCCATCTCTCCAGCCATGAAAGCAATATTTTTTATTTTTAATATTTTTATTGAGTTTTTGTGTATTTCATATAATGCATCTTAATCAAACTTAGACCCCTTCCCCCCATAATTCCCCTCACCACCATATTTCTAGTATTCTGTCCTATCCAGTCAAGTATTTCTATCCAGGTGTTCATTCCTGCAAATTCATCCATTGGAGTCCAGTCATCTTATCAAGACACACTCCCTTAAAGAAGACCTCCTTTCCCTATCCCCACAATAATCATTTGCCAATAGTTCCTTCATTTAGGGTTGGGGCATGCTGCACATTTCTCCCATTCTATGAAAGCAATATTTTTATAGCTTTTTCTATTGCTTATCTTTTCCTAGAATATTTGTGTTGGTCTTAATTAACAAATAAATACCTAAACTAAGGAATGTCACTCCTTCAAAATTTTTAAGGTGAATTTTATGTTATATTTTCCTCAAGTTCCTTTTCTTTTTGGGTTGTCTAAAGTGTTTGAGATAAATACTAATATTTCACACATTTTTTTAAGTTTTGAGACTGTCATACATGAGTATAGTTTTTGCATTATTTCCATCTCTCCCAGCATCCCACCAACTACTTTCATCACAGCTCATTCCTTCTCAATTTCTTGGCCTCTTCTTTGATTATTATTATTATTATTATTATTATTATTATATATAGATATATATATTTAGAGTGCACTGAGTCCATTTAGTGGTTCTCTTTTGTACTGTGTTTAGGGCTTCCCACTTGGGATTAGATAACCTTTTAGGGAGCTAGTCCCTGGAGAAAATGATTCTCCTTCCTGTAGGATCCATTGATTGCCTGTGGCTCGTAATTTTGAGGTGGAACTGGCTGATAGTTCCCTCATCTATTTTGGCATGTAAACTGGTTTTGTCATTATGCAGATTTCATTAAACTACCATACTGTGGAGATTTCATTGGTGCAGCTTCTCTATTATAAATAGAACTCATTAACAAGAAACAGGTGATTTGTCCCTTTGGATCTTAATTTCTGCACTCTCTTCTGTGATGTTCCCTGAGGCTTTATGCACAGAGGCTGCACCAGTAGTGATTGAGCATTCCCCTTTCTCCACATCCTCGCCAGCATTTGGAGTCCTTCATTCTCTTGATCTTAGTCAGTCTGACTGGTGTAAGATGGAATCTTTTTTTTTAATTAAAAATATTATTTTTTATGTGTATGAGTGTACTGTCTGCATGTAGGTTGGTGCACCCGTGTCGTGCAATGCCGCAGAGATCAGAAGAGAGCGTTGGATTCCTCTGGAACTGGAGTTAAAGACGGTTACGGATAGGCACCACACAGGCATTTATTCTCTGCATTTGACATGTTGTAGAACTTTGTAATAGTCTCTGTTGCAAAAAGTAGTTTCTTTGACGTATGGTGAGGAACACAATATATATATATATATATATATATATATATATTATATATAAATGTATATGATAAATATTTGTTATAGTAAAAATTTGCATTGTCTAGTAAAAGGACAGAAGTAGATTTTTCTATAAGGTCTATGATCTCTCCACCAATATGTTCTTGCCTATGTTCACAGCGCCAGGCCACAAATTCTCTATTAACCTGGTCTTGACTCCAGTTAGACAGTTATTTGATTTTCTCCAAGGTAAAGTGCCACTATTGTGCCAACAGAGATAATTTTCTGGGCTAGTCATTGTTTATGTTCATAAGTTTTACAGTTAGGAGGATCATTAATTGATTTTTTCCTCTGGTAGCTTGGTATCTTCTGATACTATGAGAAGTAGTCTCATGGGGAAAGCTTCTAGTCAGTTAGGTTCATTGTTCCAAGCCTGTGTCCAAATTGTAATATAATATTATATATATATATATATATTAGATAATATAATATTGATAATATAGTGTAGATATATTAGAATAAGGATATCTGAAGTTGCACTGTGCTGTCTCTATGCTCCTACAATTTGTGCCTTCAATTTATTTCAATCGTAATCACCACTGTTATACTTAAGAAGGGTCATTCAGTAGGTAGGAACATGAAAGGGGAATTTGCTTTCTTATTATTTTCCCATCCAAAATATTGCATCTTATAGTGTATCCAATTCACCTCAAAAAGTCAGCTCTATGTCATATTGAACATGCCATGACTTGGAAGAGTTTTAAACTAGATTGTTTATAAATTATGAGTCTGAATCTATTGGACAGAACCACAGCTGTAGTGAACACAGATGCAACTATTCCAATAACAGTAAAAATAACAACAATGATTAAACCTTTACCATTTCCCCTCTATAACACCTTTTGAAATATAGAATGTAGAATTAGTAAGGTAAAGGTTTGTATCTACTGTGTAATAAGATTTACAGTTATCCATATTGCAGTAGGCTATTACATAATTATAACTGATTGATTTGTTGTCCTAATTAACACAATGATATAGGTAACATTCTTTTTTTAAAAATTTTATTTATTTCTGTATGTGTATCAATGTACTGTCTGCATGCAGGTTTGTGCACCCATGTCGTGCAATGCCGCGGAGGTCAGAGGAGGGTGTTGGATTCCCCTGGAACTGGAGTTCTCCTGGAATTGGAGTTTCAGATGGTTCTCAGCCGCCATGTGGGTGCTGGGGATCAAACCCGGGTCCTCTGTAAGAGCGCTCGGTGCTCTTAACTGCTAGGCCATCTCTCCAGCCCAATATAGGTAACATTCTATAGTTTAATATGATGCAACTGATTAGTGGAATTGTGTAGGATTTGAGTATAGTCTTCCATAATAAATACATAGGGAGAAAATACACTAGCCTGAACCCACTTGCTTCTGTTATCAACAACATTCATCTTAGTATTTATTATTAGTAGTACAAATACAGTCTGCTTTTCAAGGGGCTAGCTGTTGTACAGCAGTTGCTAACTTCCACCAAGTACTCTGTAGTAGCCCATATCTATGTTTTGTTTGGGTTCTGGCTAAGTTTTCAGCATGCCAATGTATTGTCATATTAGAGACAGTTTTGAATTGGGTCCTGTTATTCTGTATAATGTTATGCTAGAATAGAGTTTATTTGATGACATGAGATCTCCATGTGGTCCTCAACCTATTATCATAATATTTTGGATAAGCAAACTTCAGGGGGACACTAGTTACACAATCATCCCACACTGTTTCTCTCGAATCCTTGAAGGAGTTTGCTCTTGAGTCTTTTTAAATGGCCTGAAACAGGTGAAATTATTCACCATCCTACCCTTATGAATGCTTAGTGTTGTAAAAACCCCGAATAATTAGATACTTTTCTTCTTCTTTAAGATTCCATAATAGCCACACTTGGTGTTTAATACCCAAACACCAAGGAGATTTAGTAATGTTAATAAGGCAGAAAGAGATTTATGATTTTTGCCCTGGATAAATATAGGAGGTGCCATCTGCAAGTGTATCTGGATTGGCACATTTTTTTGTATGTAGGAAGAAATAAATGTTAATTACATACATTATTTGAGGTTTATCCACCCATGTCATAGCTCTTAATGGGGGCCATGGAATAAAAGTCCAATATTGTTCCCTTTCAAAACCATCACTAGGGTGATGACAGCAGATTTTGAGGCTAAGCCACTTGTCAGCTGGTCTTCCTCCATGCCATTGTTTCACATGTAGAAAGGTGCAGCTGCAGTTTCTGGCAAAGCACAAATAAATCCTCTCTGCCATGTTATTAAGGTACCAGAGATTTTTCTGTATCCTCCTTCAGTAATTTTCCAGTATGTCAGTGGAAAGCTGTCAGGAGTACATTGTCCATAATGACACCTCATTGGAATTACCTCTTGATCATTAAATCTGAAAGGATTAAAGTAAAGTAAGCCTTGTTTAAGAAGCTTAGAAGGAGTGGAAAAAGCCTCCTGATCTCCCTTTTGTTTTTTAAGCTGACATTTTAGTGTATAGTGAGTATATTCCATTATTGCCTACCCCTGGTGTCATTTGTATGTAAAATGTTCCATGACTACCATTTTAAAGTTCTGTAAAAGATTTATTATTATATATGGGGCTATTATCAATTCTCTACAGATGTAACAGCCTTGGGGATTTCTCTAAAATGTATAACCTCTCCAGCCATGTGTATTTGTCTATGTTTCCAATACCATACATGAGTTCCTCCCATTGAGTGGGCTTTAAGATCAATTATGTAGCTGTTGATTATCCCTAATATAAAGGGGCCACTACTACACAGATATAGTTTGCTATACTGGTCATTGTTGTGGTTATTAGTTGTTGAAGCTGGGGTTGGACCATCGACTGATGTTCTCCCTTAGCAGTATGCATAGTGTTCACCAAAATTGAGAGGTAGCTTTTAGGGAGGTGGCTTGCAGGTCAGTCACAGGCCATTGTTCCGTTTTGGGTCTGGAGTACATCCTGTCTTCAGCAGTAAGATCTTACCTTTAAGTTCTTGGAGGCAGTCAAGGGCTGTGGCAATAGCCTGTACAACTTTTGGTGTCACTCTGACTACCCTGCCAACAACTCAACAGGAAGTTTCTTCTGTCTGGCACTGTTCCTTGCTTTATAGCCTTCAACTATACATATGCACTCATGTAGAGATATTATATCTTTATTTTTAATGTGGGTTTGTTCTTGGCAAAAATATAATAAATCAGGCTTCCAAATTAGTTAATTCCCTTCATCAAGGGTGGCTTTATCTATCTTATACCGATCCCAAGGCAGAAGATGATGACTTGCCATATATTCCATTATAGCATACTTTATTGGAGAGTGTTCAGGTCCTTAATATCAGGCTGCACCAAGCGTTATCTGGAGGGAATTGGTCATGATCATCATTAATAAAAATGCTAGTTTGCAGGAGGTGGGTCATAGACATACCTTGTTATTTCTCTTACTAAGCTTAACTAATCTCCACATAGGGAAACAAAACTGAAACAGAAAGAGAAACTCAAGATGAATGCACATTCCTCTTCTCCCAATTAGACTGTGCATTCTCAGCCTATAGTATCCCCATCTGGAAAATACAAATTATGTTTAACCACAATTCTTTTTTTATTTTTTGTTTTTTTATTTTGTTTTTTAAATTTTTATTATTATTATTTTTTTTTTGGTATTTTTGAGACAGGGTCTCCCTTTAGTCCCAGCTGGCTTGGAGCTCACTCTGTAAACCAGGCTGGCCTTGAACTCACAGAGATCCGCCTGCCTCTGCCTCCCAAGTGCTAGGATTAAAGGTGTGCACCACCATGCCCGGCCACAATTCTTAAGAATTACTCCTCTTTTAGATTCTGGAACCTGAGCTCCTGACTGCTTTAACATGTGTTTATGCAACTTAATGCAATGTTTAGTTTCTTAAGACTGTTTCCTTCCCCTTGTTATCTGGGTTTAATTTTTCTACTTATCACTCATGGTCATCATTCTGTTGAGTTCAAGACTACCCATCTGCTCTCTCTTGTTTCACTTTCAGTTTCATGTTATCTATTTCATTGTTCCTTCTTTCTACTCCACATTGGGTGCTATCCTGCTACATCCTGCACACCTGGGTGGTGGTGGTAGATATAGAAGAGGAATGGTGCCTTACAAAATAAGACAGAAGATACCTTAATATTAAAGAAAGCTGGGGACCAAGAGGCTCCTTGTTCCACAGAACAAAGAGCTCTGAGTTTTTAACTCCTAAGGATTTTTAGCATGTTCTAAGTAGGTGTTCAGGAACAAAAAGTAAGCAGATCAAAAATTACTCTCTGTAGGGGCTTAGTAAACTATTTACAATAAAATGTGATTTGTTTACAGGGTGTAGAACAGATGGTCACAGAACATAAGGGACATTGTACTGAAGGGACTGCATCTCTATGCATGTCTATGCAAGACTGTTTTGCCACCATATGCATTTTCAGGTGGTGGTAACTTTGCCCATATTCCAAGTATGTTTTCAGGAGAGATCAAAAAGGCAGAGGTCTCCAGCAGTTGGTTGATTGATAATATCTATAACTACCATTTCAGGAGATCCAAGGTCTTCTTTTCACACTCATAGGGACCAGCACACATATGGAAGACACACAGAAATAAATAAACATGCACATGTGAATAAAAATAACTCTTAAAGATATCTTACCAATAGCATTAGCTGAGGTTGTTGCTGTTGCACTGATTCTTAGTTTTTGTCAACTTAGCACAAACTGGAGACACCAGAGAACAAGGAACATCAATTGAGGAATTTCCTCCATTAGGCCGGCCTGTGGTCATATTTGAGGGGCTTTTCGTTAAATTATTCATGTACCTAGGATGACCCTGCAGAATGTCATTCCCATCCTGGGAAGGTGGGCTTGGGCTGTATAAGAAAGTTCCATGAAGGCTGGAGATATGACTCACAGTTTAAGAACGTTGGCTGCTCTTACAGGGAACCTGAGTTCGGTTCTCAGCACCCACATGGTGGCTAACAAACCATCTGTAGCTCCAG
Source organism: Rhizomys pruinosus (assembly GCA_009823505.1). NCBI lineage: Eukaryota > Metazoa > Chordata > Mammalia > Rodentia > Spalacidae > Rhizomys > Rhizomys pruinosus. Next base: position 123,918 of record VZQC01012381.1, read on the forward strand.
TTCTAGGGGGTGTGACACCATCTTCTGATATCTGTCGGCATTGCAAGACATGGGTGCCCTTACACACATGCAGGCAGTACACTCAAACATGAATAATAATAATAATAATAATAATAATAATAATAATAATATTTTTTAAAGGTTCATGAATGCAAACCTAGAAATAAGCCAGTAAGCAGCATTGCTCCATGGTCTTTGCTTCAGTTCCTACTTCAAGGTTCCTGTCCTCAGTTCTTGCCTTGATTTCTCACAACCATGAACTAGAATTTGTAAGATCATATAACCCCTTTCTTCCCCAAGTAGGTTTTGGTCAGTGTTTAATCACAGCAACAGAAATCAAACTAAAGCCTGTGCAGGTAATACTGCATAGTCAGGACATACCTAGTAGCTCTTGCTGCTTCAGAGATAGGCTCAGTTGAGTGGACTTGGTTTACCAGGTCTGATGTGGCCCCTGCCTATAGGTCCAAGTCTCCATTTTTCTGGCATTCAGTATAGTCCCTCATGGCTAAGTGTCAATTTCTCTGTAATTGTATTGGTTCCTCATTAAAAGATATTTTTTATTACTTTAAAAGGCCCAAATTTCTGATCTCTTATGAGATTACCAATCGAGGATAGAAGCTGGTTCTATCCAAAGTTCTACAGATTCAAATCCTCCAAGAATTTTTACTGCATTGGGACTTTGATTCATCATCTTTTAATGTGGCCTCACAACTCCTACATTCCTAATTTTGCTGTGAGCTAAGTTATAATGCATAGGGTTGATGAACAGAGCTGGTTGAAGAATTCCACGCCAATAACGGGAAAATTGATAGTCCAGAAGTGGAAATGGGGTAACATAACGAGGCCAGAAGTATCTTTTTTGGCAGAACTAGGATGATTTTAATGCTTAGTGAGGAACTATTACTTTGTTTGTGTCCACAGTGAGTGATATTTATTTTGCAGAGCCCAAATTGTAGCCAATATGTTAAAAGCATGATTGTCTGTGTTAATGGGCCATCCAGGATTACATGGAGAGCATCCCCAGGTTCTACCAGTGATCACGGTTAAATGTGGAGGATAAAGCTTCCTACTTCTTTTTTTAAATTCATCTTAAGTCATTTATTTGTGCTTTTTCTAGCTTCATATTCTAAGTGGAAGGCTTACCAGAGAATAGTAATCTGATTTTAGTAATGATTATAATTGCTGAAGTCAGGAATGATCATCTACTTTGAGAGTATCTTCATGCTAAGTGTCACTTGTTTTCAGGACTGATATACAGGCTCCTATCTATGGGTGGTCTGTTTAGTGGAAGAGAGGGAAGCTTCAATGTTGATATTAACTTTTATTTAGCATGGTATGATATAGTTTGTTATGTTAACAGGTAGTAGTTGACTCTGAGCTTGTCTTTGATAAGATTCTGTTTTAAGTCTGGGCCAGCTATAGCTTCTAGACATGCTTAAAGACTAGCCACCCACTCAGTATTCCAATAACTCCAGGTATCCTGAAAATTTCACATCTGGTACCAACCACAATCCTTAGGCAAAGCCGAGAGGGCTAACATAGCTCTTAAAGGAACTCTAACCAACTAATAATGGAGACACACCTGGACTGGTTAAATTTACTTCCTTTAGCTCTCCTCAAGCTTTGCCCCTTTCCCCAAAACCCCCCCTAACTGAGTCCCTTTGAGCTCATGTATGGATAACCCTTTGCATTCAAGGACTCCCACCTACCCCCACCCCCATTATTCTCCCCCACAATGGACCTTCTATTTAATGTTTTATGCTCCTCCCCATGGAAACATAGATTTTCTCTTCCCAGCCCCCTTGGGATCCAGTCAACCTCTACCCCTTCAGATAGGGTACTCTGTTTAACTAGCCTCACTCTACCATGACCCTATATGACCAAAATGGGAACGACCTTTTACAGTCATTAAAACCATTCCTACTGCAGCCAAACTGCAGGAATAGCTCTCCTAGGTCCATATTTTATGCTTCACAAAGCTGACCCCCCCAATTTTCCAAAAGATCTCAAGTGGCCTTGCTTCTCCTATACCCAAACAGGACCATTCCACTATAAGACTGTTTCTGATGCAACAGGGCCTCTGACTGTTCATCATGATATTTGATGAACTACTGGCAGTCTTACAAGACCTCTGACTATGAGAAACATTCATTCCCTTCACCACAGATCATATTCAGTTCTTCACTTCGGCCCTTTACATTGTTATCTTCCTTCCACCTTCTTCCTAATTCTAAAATCAATACCTGGCCATGGCATTAATCTGAGGACTTCTTCTCAGTCTCTTGCTTTATTTTGGCTACAGACTGGATGCCCTTCCTTACTTGAACCTTCTAGGTCCTAAAAACCATTACTCCAACTTTTCTTCAACTGCTGGGTTTGTCTTTCCACTATAATACAAAGGTCCCTGCTTGTCCCAACCCCACTCTCCTTCTGGACAGATTCTCCCATGAAATTATACTTTTTCTAATGAGTCACTCATTCCCAAATCCCATACCCATAACTGACCTTTTCCTCTTCTGTCTCTCTCCAATCCTCTACTCTTTCTGCAACTCTGAACAATGGACTATTGTCCTCCCCCATTTAATCAATCAACTAGTATACTTTTCATCCTCGTGCAGCATATTTCTATAAAATATCCACAGTCAACAAACAGCCAACTGGAATCCTAACCACACCCCTTACGGGGACCCATATCCACTGACTCCCTCCTCCTCTCATGAACCCCTTTTTGCATATCCCGGTTCCCAAGTTTCCCCTCTCCCTCAAACTACATAGGTTATCTTTCCAGCTTACTCTGCAACCACACCTTCTCAATCCAGCCCCCTCCCAACCACCAAAACAAGTTAATACCTTTACATAGACAATCTAGTCCCACCCTTAAATGAAACAATAATAAATGGAAGGAGCACTTCTGGTTCTCTGAACCCTCCCCCTATCTCCACCCCTGACTGTTGCTAGATTCCTACACCTCCAGTTTCTGTTAGACAAATGTTTCTCTCTTTTACACCTCCCCTGCCACTTTCTGGATATATTGTAGTCCATCCTATTCTGCCCCCTAACTACAGGGTCCTTTCCTTCTTTGACACTGACAATAAAACTTTCCCAGTCAGCATATCCATCCACCCAATTGACTCTCAATTAAAATCTATCCTAAACTAAACACTCTTCTCGCTTTCCTACTCTCCTGCTACCAACCCATCTAAGTGGCAACTATCAGGTGAATATCTAACTTGGGATTATGAGATTACTGTCCCACCCAATTGGTTCAAGACTTCAAAAAAATCATCTCTTATCTCCTTACAATCTTATACTCATTCTTCCTCAACTCAATTTACTTTCTCTGTGGTTCCTCCACTTATGTCTGTCTCTGCCAACTGGTCTGGTGTTTGCATCCTAGTCTTCCCTGGCATCTAATAGCTCCCAAACAACAAACCTCTGTCCCACTTAGAAATTCAAATTCCTTCCATTCTTACCTTCTCCTTCCAACAAAATTTTCCTTTCCAGTCCTTCATATTATGGCCAGACTTGGCAACTCTGCTCTTGGCACAGGCATAGCTGGAGTAAACACCTTCATCTATTACTTCCAACAGCAATATAAAGCCCTTTCAGAATCCCTAGGTGAAATTGCAGCAACCATCACTACCCTCCAAAATTAGATAGACTCCCTCACAGGAGTTCTCCAAAACCAACAAGCTTTCAACCTTCTTACTGCTGAAGAGGGAGGCATGTGTTTCTTCCACCAAGGAAGAATGCTGCTTCTATATCAACTAGTAGAGAATACTCAAAGATGCAGCAAAGAGATTGTTAGTCTGGGCCCTGGAATTTTGCAAGCAGAGAAGTTGGATGACCAAGACAATGGCTGCCTAGTCTGGCCTGCTACTGGGGATCCCTGGTTTATATCCTCCTTTTAGTCATCATTGTGCAAAGATTCTAACAGAATTGTGTGACAACTGCAATAGTACATATGACTGCACAGCTACCACTTGGGATCAAATCAAGACTATGTTCCTGATCCATGACACCAGTGGACATTGTTATGCCCTTCTACCAATAGACCCTAAAGCCCCCAACCCCATGAAGACCCTTCTTCAGCAGGAAGCAATTGGAATGACTTATGGTCCCCACACCCCATCTATTCTTCCTCAGGTTCTGGAATAAAAGGAGATTGGATAAGAGTAGAACATGAAAAAGGCAGGACCTAGAAAGTTTTCTTTCCTAGCTTCATTTAGGGGATCAGTCTTGATATAATATCTCTGTTTAAGTGGCTTTTTCTCCCTTGCCTAGTTTCCTGTAAGGGTGAGAACAACCTCACATCTTAGAGGTTTCTGAATCCTCAACCTTAGTTGAGGGGGGCTTCTGCCATTACATGTTGGCATTGGCTTCAGGACAAGTCCATCCTTTCACATGAAACTTGGGTGCTCTCATCCTCTTTTCTGTTGAGGTACACATGATGACTAATGGCCACCCCCTTGACTGGTGAGCTTGGTGTGGGTGTCCTAAAAGTTATTTCTAAATGTCTAGACATTGGTGCTATTCCTCAGCCAAGTCAGTAAGGTATTAGGAGCGATTGTAAAAAGAAAAAAAAAATGTATTGTGCAGTCTGCAATAGGCAAGACCTGGCCAGACCACTGCAGAGCTATTCCAAATATCGAGTCCTGACATTTATTGTCCCCCAAGATTGTCTTGCTAATTGGCTGTCCTACTGACTGGGCTAATTTTTTGTCCATACCAACATGCCACACACTTGTCCAGGTTGAATTCTAAGATTTAGGGGCTGAGCATTTAAAATGGCATGACCACAAGAGGGCATTATAATATCATCTTCATTTAAGCAGTGCTGTGATAAGTTGCTAGATAAGCAAAGTCTCTCAGAAGAGAACATCCAGAGGCAGCAGCAGCAGTGAAGGAGTGAAGGGCTGTCTCCCAGAAGACAAAGATTATGAGGCAATTCTTGGGAAAGAAGAGGATGGGAGAGGACTTGCTCACTCCAACCATAAGGATACCATTATTAATTTTTCTGCTTTTCAGAGGGCTGACCATCTAGTAAGTGTAAGATGTGGTACTCTCTTAGCATCATGTAGCAGACAGATCTTTGTTACCAGTCACTGTTTATGGGCAACTTTCTCCGCCATAACAGGAAACCTCAGTTCACAGGGTAATTAATTAGTGAAACAAGTACTTAAGAAGCGCCTTTTTTCTAGAACATTTTGACTTTATTATTTATTTATTTATTTATTTATTTATTTATTTATTTATTTATTTATTTTCGTATGTGTATGAATGTACTGTCTGCATGCAGGTCTGTGCACCCGTGTCCTGCAATGCAGCGGAGGTCAAAGAGGGCGTTGGACTCCCCTGGAACTGGAGTTAAATACGGTTCTCAGCCGCCATGTGGGTGCTGGGGATCGAACCCAGGTCCTCTGCAAGAGCTGTCGGTGCTCTCAATCGCTAGGTCATCTCTCCAGCCCACCTTTTGACTTCTTAATTGAGCGCACAAGGTAACTAAAAGGAGAATGGAGGTCTGACAAATGTGCCTGCATTTTGTGCCTTTCCCATCTACTTTGCCTGAAGGGACAGCTCCATTCTCCTTAAACTTTCCTCTGATGTCCCCTTGGGTTATGGGGGCAGCAGACACAATCAGGACAGACTGTTCCACAGAAGAGGGTAATCATCCATGAAAGTTAGGCCACATACTCAAGGACAAGTGATCTCCTGATGGGTCAGACTGTACCTTGGCTAGGACTGTTTCTAATTAGCATACTTTTTTTTTTTACAATCCGCAGAAAATGTAATTTATTTATTTTAGAAGTAGGTAAAACACTCATTAGCAATTTACACAATTAGGACAATAGAACTCAGTTTTATAAAATTATTTGGAAAAGACAAAAAGAAACAGAGAATATTACTGTATGCACGCTATCATGGAGTCCCAGAAGATGTTTACTGGAGGTAAGCAGTGATATTCAAAACTTTGTAGAGTTTAGTTTGGGAGCTGTTTGTACTGAGAGAGCCTTGGCAGGGACGACAAATAATAGATTCAGGCTAAAATTTACTTTTTTTTTTTTTTTTTAATTTTTATTTATTTCTGTATGTGTGTGAATGTACTGTCTGCCTGCAAGTCTGTGCACCCGTGTCGTGCAACGCCGCGGAGTTCAGAAGAGGGTCTCGGATTCCCCTGGAACTGGAGTTCTCCTGGAATTGCAGCTTCAGACGGTTCTCAGCCGCCATGTGGGTGCTGGGGATCGAACCCCGGTCCTCTGTAAGAGCGGTCGGCGCTCCTAACCGCTAGGCCATCTCTCCAGCCCCTAAAATTTACTTTTTAGAGAAAAGCATATTGAACTCACAGAGATCCGCCTGCCTCAGCCTCCTGAGTGCTGGGATTAAAGGCCTGCACCACCACGTCTGGCTTTGCATAGTATTTTAAAGAGTTTCTTTGTTTGGGTTAGAGCTAGACAACTTGACTTAGTGAGTTAATACTCTTACTTAGAAGTAAGTCTCTGTTTTCTCATTTTATTTATTTGATTTTTTTTTAATTTTTTAAATTAAAAAATGTGTATGCGTATGAATGTATTGTCTGCATGCAAGTCTGTGCACCCGTGACGTGCAACGCCGCGGAGGTCAGAAGAGGGTGTCGGACTCCCTTGGAACTGGAATTCTCCTGGAATTGGAGTTTCAGACGGCTCTCAGCCGCCATGTGGGAGCTGGGGATCGAACCCGGGTCCTCTGCAAGAGCGGTCGGCGCTCTTAACCGCTAGGCCATCTCTCCAGTCCCTTATTTGATTTTTTTAAACAATAGGTAATAAGTCATGAATACAAGCATCCTTAATGTAAAACCAATTTGCAAGCAGCTATGCTAATTAGCATACATCTTGTAGTTTGCCCCAATTCTTGCTCCTAAATCTCAGATTAGTAACTCCAGGACTGACTTGGATTCATTGGCCCCCTTTATATTTCCAATGTGGCCACATTGAACAAACCTCTGCTTTTCACCATTGCTTGTCTCTTTAATTGGTGTATTGAGGATGCGTGGCCAAGGCTGTAAGAGCCCAGGCTTTTGTACCATGAATTCCAGTAACATTACTAGTAAGGGTGATTGATACAACTTGCTAACAAAAGGTGAAGCCTCTGGATCAGAGAGCTCTGCTAGCAAATAGTGACAAGAGGTATTTTATAACCCTGGGTTTGCCTTCACTATGACAGTGTGTGTGTGTGTGTGTGTGTGTGTGTGTGTGTGTGTGTGTGTGTGTGTAGTTCTCTGGGTGACACAAAACAAGCAAGCAAGCTCTAAGCCATTATAAATATGTTTGCTGGGAAAACATTTAAATCAACTCCATGTGCAAAAGTTTGACTTTCCTGCTGCTGGGCTTTGAGCTAATAATGATAGCCTGCCATGAACAAGTAATCACCATAAAGGCTTACATACAGTGGTCATCTTTAACCCAGGGATACAATAAAATGACACTTAGTACGACACTCTAACAAATGAATGACAAAGTCTGAGATCAAGTCTATTCAGTTTTGAGTATTATCACATTTCCAAGCAGCAAGGTGAATTTAATCAGCAGTGTTAACCCAAATTTAAGATGTTAAGTGTCCTACGTAACCAAGCTACTTCTTCTGAGTTTTAATGTAAGAGAAATAAAACCATAAATGTACATGAGCTCATGTGCATAAATGTTCATAGCATCTTCAATCAAAACAGTGAATTACCTTAAGGAAAACAGACATCTTTCGGCCTAGTAAAGAAAAATAAATAAATAAATAAATAAATAAATAAATAAATAAATAAAATCATAAGTTGAAGGTGCTAAAACCTATGATGTCATAATCTTGATATATGTGTGGCATGCATATATGCATATTTTGGAGTGATGCAAATTGGAAGGAACAACAACAATGACAACAACAAAAAGACTGGGTCAAAGAACTGACTGAAATGGTGAACTTCTGCCTGAAACAGTAAACTTCTGCATGGAAAAAATTTTTTTTTAAATAAAATATTTTATTGGTGTTTTGTGTGTTTTATACATCATTTCTCAGTCCAATTTAGACACACTCCCTTTTCCAAACTTCCCACCCCACCCCAGTTCATACATTCTGCCATACATATATCTTGCATCTTTTTCTCAGTCTTTTTTTTTTATAATTTTTTTTTAAGGGATTCTACAATACAATGACACAGTTGTTTGCAGATAACAATGATGTTACTCAGTATGTCATACAATTAAGTAATTGGTGCATTTTGCAAGTATCTATGTCCAAATTTTGAACAACCCAAGGTTCCCATAGTCCAGTTGGAGAAGCTTGTATGCACAGGCATGTTGATCAATCAGGTGTCCAGACTATATTCCT
>VZQC01012381.1:143760-156906 GCA_009823505.1 Rhizomys pruinosus
ATATATATATGATTTTAAAAATCTTTAAAGAATAATGGTATTAAGAATGTTTTTTGTGGGGGGGACGAAGAGATGGCTCAGCAGTGAAGACCACCAACAGCTCTTGCAAGAGGACCTGGATTTGATTCTCAGCACCCACATGGCAGTTAACAACCTTCTGTAACTCCAGTTCCAGGGGATCCAATGCCCTCTTCTGACCTCCTTGGGCATTGTGCAACATGGGTGCACTTACACACATGCAGGCAATACATTCATAAACATAAAATAGAATATTTTATAAAAAGAATTTTTATTTTTATACTAACTTTTATACTAATGGTTTAAGTGTAAAATTATATTAAGAATATATCATATTAGACCTTAAGACTTAAAAGAAACTCATCCTATAAGTTATTGTACAGTCTTTAAAGTAATATTATTCTTTTTAAAAATTTGAGTTCAAGGTCAGCCTGGTCTACAGAGTGAGCTCCAGGACAGCTGGTACTGGGAGACCCTGTCTCAAAATAGCAACAACAAAAAAATTAAGCATTTTCAGTTTTAAATTAAAAAATTTTAAATGTATTCTTATTTTTATGTGTTTGTGTGTATTGTCTACAGGGATGTAAGTGCATCTGTGTTGTATGGTGCCCACGGAGGACAGAGAGGACATTGGATCCCCTGGAACTGGAGTTATGGATGGTTGTTAGCCACCATGTGGGTGCTGGGATTCAAATCCCGGTCTTCTGCAAAAGCAGCCAGTGCTCTTAACCACTGAGCCATGTCTCCAGCCCCATAGCGTTTTAAATTTCTTGCAAACAGGAGAAAAGTGGTAACAGTGTTTTATTTTTTTTAACTTTCCCAAATTTACTTAAGACCATTAATCAATCATCCATAGATCTGAATAAGATTTGAGGAAGTCATTTACCATAACCTGTTTTGTTGTGATTAAAGCAAAATGAAAGACTTTCTGAAATGTTAACTACTGATCAAGAATCAAATTAGCAGCAGTAAACAAATCACAAATTACAAATAATTTAAGCACATTTTAAAATCAATCCTTGTTACCAAAGATAAATTTATAGTCTAAATCTCTTTACCCAGTTTAGTATTATGTAAGGGGTCTAGATTGAAATATTTATAATTTTATAAGCTTTTTAAATAAAGTTTTTCTTGAATTATGATTGACTTATTTATTTATTTGTCTTAGTTTTTACTGTAACAAACATTGAAAGGCCACTTACTAGTATTTTAAACTCTTTAATCATTTAGATATTTACAGTTTTTGATTTCAGTTCTTAGAGTAATTTAGCTTCCCTTCAAATACATCACCATATATTTTTGGTATGTATATGTTGTTTTAGTTTTATTTTAGGCACTGTAATTATTTATAATATTACAATAATTTTATGTTTAACCTGTAAAAATTATGATCTTAAAGTAATATCTTCTAAGATATTGATTTTATGTTATACTATGATTGAATTTTTCCCTTTAAGAAAAATGATTGGGGGGCTGGAGAGAGTGATCAGTGGTTAAGAGCATGACTGCTTTTGCTGAGAACCTGGGTTCGAGTCCCAGCACCCACATGGTGACTAAGAACCGTCTTTAAGCCAGGTGTGGTGATGTACGCCTTTAATCCTAGCACTCAGTAGGCAGAGGCATGTGGATCTCTGTGAGTTCAAGGCCAGCCTGGTCTACATAGTGAGTTCCAGGCCAGCTGGGGCTATAGGGAGACCCTGTCTAAAAAAAAAAAAAGAAAGAAAGAAAAATGATTGGAAGAAAATTTTAAAGTCCTGTAGTACTTTTGCTTTGAATAGTGTTAATATATGTTTTTGTCATGTTAATTAAACTTTTGAAATAGGAAGACAATAAAAACTGGAAGCCATAATTTTTTCCCATTACACTACTCTTGTCTTTATTTAATTTAACATTAAATATATTTGTTTCTGTAAACAAGTATATCTTGAGTTGGGAGAGAGTGCTAGCTGCTGCTCCCAGCCTGGGCTTGGTTCACCCTGGCTAGGTGAGGCTCTGTGTCCTTGATGTCATAATCTGCTGTCTGCAGAGATTTGTAGAGAACAGAGAGCAGGGCAGCAAGGAGGCATGAATATTCGTGCAGATGAGAAATGCTTTAGTAAAATGCCTGTTAGCTTTTCAGACAGGGAAAGAGAAATAGAAAGCAGCAGTAGAATTTTAAAGGGGGAATAGTTTGGAGAATCCATGGGCAATGGATAGAATGAACAGTACACAACCTCAGAGGACAGAGTTTACTGGACTTGCCAATATAATCCCAGACAAGGGACTAGCATAGGTGACAGGGCAGAGGAGTCTTCCCATGGGGAGAGGCAAGTATCTTGGGTTGGCTTCTGCTCACCAAAAAGCTACAATAAGCTTGGAGGACAGCCCAGGTCTTCTGACCATAAAATAGATAACAAAAAGACAAGACAGTACTGACAGGATTAGTCCTTAAGAACATTATATTGTATCCAAGGGAAATATTCAGTCATTCACACAATTCATCTAGCCATGAATTCAAACAAAACCACATCTCAATTTCTCCTGAGAGACAGAAACAGAAAACTGAATTAGGGCCCTCACCTACTGATGTTCCAATATATCATTAGAGGATGAAGGGAAAGTTTCTTGCTATTATCCTTCTCTTTCTGTAAAACCTTTTGATCATCTGTCTCTGAAGGAGCAGATTTCTGTGAAGTGTGTGTAGCCAAAGTCTTAAGATTACAGAAAGACCAAATATTTGAAGGGATGGGTTCACCTCATCTGTGTAATTGTTTAAAAGCTCATAGAGAAAGTAGTGAGCAGCAATATTTTCTATATATCTAGATAGCTCAAAAATTTCTCCTTAAGCATCATGCAGAACAATCATTTATACATTGTTATTGTTTATTTTCAGTTTGTCCCGTGGTTACACTTGAGTCCTGGAGCCGGTCCCTTGCCTCATTATCCCTCCAACATTTCTGGGTAGATTCCCAGCCTTCACTCTGGTCCATGTTCAGGAGCCATCATGTGTAGATGCCTTGCTTGAGCAGTACTGAGAAATTACGATTAGAGCAGGCATTCCCCAACTTTGCTGCTTAGGAGCACAGTCACTGTGCTCCTGAGAGCTTTAATTGGAAATCAGTGTTTGAAGTTCACAGTTTATATATGATAAGTGCTCAAGGAGTGCAAAACACATAGGACTTTTCCCTTCGAAATAGTATATATATAAAANAAAAAAAAAACAACAAAAAAAAAACGCAACAAGGCCAAGGCCATGGCAACTGGCCCAGGAACAGACCTCCTTTGATACATACACAAACATGGGGAAGGGCATGGTAAACTATTCCCAGTGTTCCAAAAAAGAGATGTCTCATCTTATTAGTCTTCCCCCGTACCCTAAGATCAGACTCCCTCCCATAAGCCACTATATCAACAATGCTACCCCAAATCTGTTAATTCAGTGAGTCAAATGGCAGAAGCCTATTAGCTATTAATAAACAAAACACTATTGTCCTTAAGGGGGAGGACTACACAAAATGAAAAATACAGACTTGGGGCTGGAGAGATGGACCAGTAGTTAAGAGTACTGACTGCTCTTGCAGAGGACCTGGGTTCAGTTTTCAGTCCTGACATGGTAGGTAACACTTGTCTGTAATTCCAGTTCCAGGGGATCAAACATCGTCTTTTGAAACACAACATGGGTGCACTTATATACATGCTGGCAATACACTCATGCACATAAAATAAAAATAATAAACGTTTGAGAATATGACTACTGATCATATGCCACTAATAATGATTATATTTAGAGCCCTTTCCTTATCTATACCCTTCCTATATACCACCACTGGATATCAGGTACTGTAAAGCCAAGTTTGTGTCCCCCAAATGTCCTTCAATCCTGCCCATGGAATCTGATTAACCTATCTCACATTATACAAAGAAATAAAACCAACTGTCCCTCTCTCAGGGGTAATAGCTTGCCAATAGTTCCACAGCTAGGGTTGGTGATTCTTATCCACTTCCTGACTGTTATGCTGGAATTTTGTATGGTTTAACCTTGCTTGGTCTTCTGCATGCTGTTACCATTTCTGTAAGATCATATGAGTAACTTCCTAGATGACTGAAAAACTCTGTTTATTTGTGGTCATCAAACACCTAGGAAATGGTCCATGGCAGAGGTTTGATATAGGTGTTCTCTTCAGGGAAAAATACTCTGTATGTAGTCTCTTCTTCTCTGCACTTTGGCCAGTTGTGGCTTTCTGTATTATTCAATTTCTGTTGCATGAGGAAGCATTGCTGGTAATATTCTTTCTGCCCCCCGTTCTACTGTGTTTCCTAAATATTTGGTGTAGCAGTTGCATTGTAGATGTGTTACTTAGGGCTGGGCACCTCCACTTATTCTCTGCATTTGACCATCTGTAGAACTTTGTAATAATTACCATCTGTCTGAAAAGGAAGCTTCTTTGTTGAGTGGTGAGAGGTACACATGTCAGTATAAATATAAGGCTATATATTTAGAATGCAATAAGAAATTCCATTGGTCTAGGGGTGTGACCAAAGTAGATTTTTCTCTAAAACGTATAACCTCTCCAGCTGTGTGTATTTAGCTATGTTTACAGTACAACACATGAGTTCCTTTGTATTGAGCACATCTTAAGTCCAATTAAATAGTTGTTGATTACCCCAAGATGAAAGTGCCAGTACTGCATGGGCTAGTCATTTTACTGGTTTATAGACTTTACAGCTGTAAAGGGATTGGTTTTCTCCCTTGGCAGTTTGCATAATATCCTCTTATAGTATGGGTGCTGGTCTTCTGAGAGGAGGCTTTCACATCAGATTCAGCTTGACTGCTCCAAGTTCTGTGTCCAAATAATGTCCTATCTTCAGCAATAGAATCTTACCTTCAAAAATTCTGGAAAGCAATCAAGCCTGTGCTATTTTGGGAGTCTTTTGGACTACCTGGCCCACAGCTTAAAGGTAAGTTTCTCCTGTATGGCATGGTGGTTTTTGTTATCTTAGCCTTTAGCTATATATATGCACACCCACACCCACCCCTACACACACACACACACACACACACACACACACCACAAACATATATGTATGTATAAGGCATTTTAAAATCTTTTTCTCTTTCTTGACCTTTCTAATTTGGGGGGGGGGTCTTTTTGAGACAGGGTCTTCCTGTAGTCCCAGCTCCCTGGAACTCACTATGTAGACCAGGCTGTCCTTGAAACTCATAGAGATCCACCTCCCTCTGCTTCCAGACTGTGGGCCTCTGCCTCCAGAGTGTGAGGATCAAAGGTGTGCACTATCACACCCAGATCTAAAACTTTTTCACCCTCTATCTTCCCTCCTGGTTATAGTGTCCTCGTTTCCCCCATTTTCACCCAGATAATAGCTGTCTCCTACTATATAGCTCTCTTGAGCTCATTTGTGTGTTTTATCTCCACCATTCCTTTCCAGTCTTCTGGCTCCTTTAGTTACTTCAGGATCTATAATCACACCTCAGATTTCAGAGCTAAGATCCACGTATGAGAGAGAAAATATATAGATGGTTATTTCACTTAGTGTAACAATTTCTAGTTCCATTCATTTACTGCAAATAGATGTGAGGGTGATCTGGCTGCAACATCTGTCACCCCATTGATCACCAGGGTTGATTCAGCTGATCTGGCAGGCTAACTGGGTGTCCCTTTCCTCACTCAGTGTTCCATGTGCATCCTTCCTGAAGCTGCACACTCGGTCGAGGACACCTTCTCTAATAGAGGAAGAAAGGTTTTCAGTCAAGGGTATATGAGTTGCTGTGCTTTCCAGCTAGAACCATCTCTAAACAAGCTCTCACTTTTGATTTTTTTTTAAATTGGAGTGCAGGCAAGGTTCCAGGCAGGCTAGTTCCCAGGCAGGCTAGTTCCCAGAAGGCTAGAAGCTCTCCAGATGCTTGTACGGGCCTAGTACCAAAGCAGAAAGTTCAAGTAGGCATATTCTGACGGGCTATTCACGAGTTCTCTGGCAAGGCAAAAGGGTCCAATGCCAATATCATCTGATGGAGACAAAGCGGGTCACTTCTGACTAGGCAAGCAGGTTAGGTGTGGTCCCTGGAGCAATGCACATAGGGCTGGTCTCAAAGTAGGGCAATGTCAACTAAGTGTGCGGGATCAAACTAACTTCCCAGCTTACTTGTTCTATATAACTTGATGGTAAAACAAATCTAATGTAAAAGTACTTTTTCACCTTATCTTCATATAGTCATTGTACAAAGTGATGAACTTCATAATGACACCTTCATAATGTACAACACGTACTTAGAAACTATTTTGCCCCATTACCTTCTCATGACTCCACTCCCCCTGCCTCTCCCCTTTTCTCTTACCAAATGTTCCCTGTACTATGTACTGTTTTCAACTCTTTTTCTTTCTCTCTTTCACTTTCTATAACACACATGAACAGACATTTTAGCATAGAGAAAGAGAGAAAGAAAAAGAGAGGTGAATAGATCAGATACAGATTTCATGTATGGGAGAAAATATGTAATATTTGTTTTTCTAAGCCTGGTTTATTTTGTGTAACATGATAATCTCCAGTTCTGTGCATTTTCTTACAAATGGTAAAATTGATTGCTTTATGGATGAATAAGCCTGCATCTGTAATTAAATCACATTTTCTTTATTCATTTACCTGATGATGGACAACTATGCTATTTCCATAACTTGACTACTGTGAGCAATACTATTACAAATATAGGCATAGGGGCTGGAGAGATGGCCTAGCGGTTAAGACTGCCGACCGCTCTTGCAGAGGACCCGGGTTCGATCCCCAGCATCCACATGGCGGCCAAGAACCGTCTGAAACTCCAATTCCAGGAGAACTCCAGTTCCAGGGGAATCCAACACCCTCTTCTGACCTCCGCGGCATTGCACGACACGAGTGCACAAACTTGCATGCAGACAGTACATTCATACACATACATAAATAAATAAAATTAATAAAAAAATTTAAAAAACAAATATAGGCATAAATGTTTCTCTATAGTATGCTGGGTTACATTACTTTTGGTATATCAGGACCATATGAAAGTTTTACATTAGTTTTGGGGATATTCCATACTGACTTCAAGAGTGGCTAGACTTACTGACATTCCTTTTCACCAGTAAATTTGCTGGCCCTTTTCCCTTAATGATTATGCCATTCTGATCTGGCTAGGAAAGAATCACAATGTACTTTTGATTTGAATGTTCTTGAGGGCAAAAAATATTGAATAGTTGTCATTAATTTATTGGCCATTTGTACTTAATTTTTTAATATCTGACTACATTTTATTTGTGAATTTATTGATTTGATAACTTGGGGTATTAGAAATGGTTACGTTGGTCAGTTTTTTACATGTTCTAAATATTAATATTCTCTCAGAAGCACAACTAGCAAATATTTTCACCCATTTTCTGTAGGATGTCTCTTCACTCTTTTAATTAATGCACTTTCCTGGGCAGGAGCTTTATAATTTCAATCAATCCCATTTCTATATCTGTGCTATTATTCCCTGAACAATTGAAATCCTTCTCAGAAAGTTCTTTCATTTGCCTATTTCTTGAAATGTTTTTTTTTCCCTAGCAGTTGTAGACTTTCCAGTCTAACATTAAAGTCTTTGATCCATTTTAACTCAATTTTTGTACAGGGGAAGACAGGGATCTAGTGTCATTTTCCCATATAAGAATTTCAAGTTTTGTTGGTACTATTTATTAAAAAATCTGTCTTACTGCATGATAAATATATGTATATACTTCCATTTACAGACATATATATATATATATATATATATATATATATATACTTCCATTTTCAGACAACTATATTTGTCCCCACTCATCAAAGAACCTTCTTTTTGAAAAAGATAAAGACTATTGTTACAGAGTTCCACAACTGGTGATACACAGATAAGTATCTGTGAGATCCCTAGCGCAAAGCAACACATCTACAATGGAATATGTATGGCTAAGGCACACGGAACATAGTTGAACAGAGGGGAGAGAAAATACAAAAGGATCTCTTAACACTTACCAGTGAAGCTTCATAATACAACAGATGGTGATTAAGACAGAAAGTCACAACTCTCCAAAATATAGAGAATAGGGCACTGCAGAGTCCATGTCTTTGGATAAGACTGCTAGAAACCTTACCAACCTAGGGCTCAGGGACCACACGAGAAGAGGGGGCAGAAAGATTGTAAAGAGCCGAGGTTGGTGGAAGACTACAAGGAAACAAAGTTTTCTAGGCTTCTGAGAGCTTGCCCATATAAACTGACAGCAATGGTGACAGTATGCACAAGACCCAAGCAAACTCAAACCAGACAAAACCCAGCATAGACTGGGCAATGTGCAAGAAGCACTAACCCTAGACAAGGAACTATTGCCAGCTGATTACTACTGGATGAGGGAGAGTTGGTCTCCTTTAAAGGAGTGACACTAGATAGACTAACCAGGCAGCAGTGGATGAACTCACACAGAGATATATCTGGGGACACAAACATGACTCCATAAGCCTTAGCACACATAAAAGAATGCATGAAATCCAGTTGGGAGGGCTATGGTAGAGTATAGATAGGGGAAAGGATTCAATGTGATTAAGATCTATGAAATGCTCGCAAAATCAACAAAAATGCATATGAAAAAATTAAATAAAAGCAAAGATTCTCTCCAGCCCTCTCTATGGGGTATTCTCCTAGCTCAGGTTCCTTTCTGTAGCTTCTACATTAAATGTCCAGCTGATCATCCTCTCCCTTACCATATTTCAGTGTCCAAGTCTCTGAGGGGACTATGAACCTGTAATTAGTTTTGTGTCTGCATATTGTCCTCTTATAAGGGTCAGGCTGCTTTTATAAAAATAATGTATAATATTTATTCGTGTGTGTATGTTTGGGAATATATATATTGATCACACACACGTATATATTTGTGTTTTATATATATATGTATATATATATATATATATATATATATATATGTGTGTGTGTGTGTGTGTGTGTGTGTGTGTATGCACATGTGCACATATATGCTTATCCATGCATCTGAAGGTCAAAGGAAATTTTAGGGATTTGATTCTCTCCTTCCACCACCTGGGGCTCAAGGATTCAGCTCAGGTCTTCAGACATTGGTGGCAAACCCACTGTAGCACTTACTGGGCTGTCGTGTTGGTGTTGACCCTCAGGCTGCTTTTCTACCAGTGTGCCTCAAAGCCAGTACTAGTATGTTCACATGTTTCTCAATTAGTCATTGGAGGGGGGAGCCTGAGAGCTGGAGAAAAATAGAGCACCGAATTTCTTGCACTACCTAGTAGAAAGACTCGATTGTAGAGCTACTCTTGGGATCATAACCCTCCTGTGAACAAAAGGTCCTGGAAAGAACAACACCTTACACTGAACAGTCTGCATGGTTGATTGACTGATTAGAACTTTAGCAGTTTCAGAGAAATTAAACAGTTATAGGTCTGGGACCTAATTACAGAATATCTTGGGATATCTTATGCCTCCTTAATAGCTTATCCCTGCCCACCTTTTTGTCTGATCAAGCATATTCTGAATAATAGGTGAAAAAGTTTTTAATTATTAATGCACAACTAGCACACACCAACGAAGCATCAAAGGGCCTTCAGAGCCCTACAGAAAAGACTTCCCTGTTTTGCTGTAATCTGCCTGTCTGCTGTCTCCAACAATGTATTTTACTACGGTTTGTTTTATTAGTATAAAAAATTTATTGCACAGTTACCATATTTGAACTGGAATTCGGGGTGGGCAGAATTTGTTTTCCTGGGCCATGATCGTGCATATTTGCCTCCAGAAAAGACTATGTCTCATCTCCTTTGAGGAGAGAGTTGCATTTTTACATCAAGCCCCCTCTACGAAGACTGTTTATTAGAGAGTTGGAAATCCACCACTTGTCAGTGCCTGCTTCGTCAGCTTTCATTTAAAAATTAACAATACACCAGAATACTCGTGGATTAGTTGATGTCTAATTGTTTATTTTAATGAGCATTTTCACATTCATTGTGATATTTTCAAAATGGGTATTTCTTTTTCAGAAATAATTTTTTTTCACTGCTAACAGTGACTATCTCATGAATTTAAGGTCTTGCTTTCCGCCTTGATGATCAGGAATCCCCTTGGTTTAGATATGAATGGTTAGTGTGTCTAAATGTAATATTATTGATCACTCTGGAGTAGCCTCCTGCTTCTGGAAAAATGACAAATAAACAGGGAGCTAGTTCAAATGACTCTTGATGAGTCAGGTACTCCGACTTGCTGTCTAGCTAGATTATTCCATCACCAAAAAGGTCCTTCAGTCTTCCTATTCAGTTTCTCTTTCTCAAATGTATCTTCTTTATTCAAGTTCCAATATTTTGGTAGATCTGGGAGAAAGGCTTTTATTTTGTTGTAAACAGGGCAGACCAATGAAAAATATAAATAGCACTGGTGACCTAAAGATCCACCTTTGGTCTTCTGTCCCTGGAGTCTTTTGAGAGCCTAAGGAAGAAAGGCTGACCATTTAAGTGTACTTCTATTGAAGTGGATCTGACACATGTCAGATGGATGGTGTGAAAACTAATAGCTTCATTGTCAAGGAAGCTGCAGGAAGAAACGTCTTTTCTGACCAAGGTGCCCATTTGGATGACAGCCCTTTTTCGGATGAGGTTCTGCTTTCTGATCTGACCATGAGTCCACAGATCACCTCAGAGTATAAATAGTCAAATTACAAGCTTGAATCAGGACGTCTGATCATTTCATGGGCTTCTAATGACCACGTTTTGGGGTGGGGGGTGAGGATATCAATGAAATGACTAGAAGATGAAGGAAAATGTGGATGTGCTGTGGGTTCTACATTCACCAGGTATAGCTTGCAAGCTTGCACCTTTCTTTTTGTTTTGTTTTGTTTTGTTTTTTGGTCTTTTTGAGACAGGGTCTCCCTGTAGCCCCAGCTGTCCTGGAACTCACTCTGTAGACAAGGCTCGCCTTGAACTCAAAAGATCCGCCTGCCTGTGCCTATGAAGTAAAAACGCGTACTCCAAATGGGACTATTGCTGAAATGATTCACAGACTGGAAGGGCTTGGATAAGTTCCTGTCAACTTCTCTAAAGAGTAAATCACTGTGGTAGTTTTGCCATCATGAGTTTCCCCAGGAGAGTCTCTCCAGGGAAGGCTGAGAATGAACTTCAGTCCTATTCTCTTTTCTGTCTTCTCTGGAAATTACTCTAAGCTTTTCATACAGTGTAAAAGTTGTGAATTAGAGAGAACTTTCCTATAAAAGCCAACTATACATTGGGGTGTTTTTAGTAGGAAGGAGTGGAGGGAGATACAAAAGCCTCATGGCTGTAAAATCATTTAAGGAAAACTGAAGCTTAATGTTAATAGGGGACTGGTCTCCACAGAAATTTGACAGGATTCTGGTCCCAGTGTTTGTGCTGATTTCTGTGGTGTAGCATTTCACAAAAACTGCAACTGGTTCTGAGACAGAAACATAGAGACACCCCCTCTTCATATCCCCCTCCTGCACAGGATCCCGTGCAATAGACACCTAAAAGAGCTTCCCAAACCCTGCTCCAGCTCTGCACCCTCAGCCAGAGTCACAAAGAAGACTGGAGTGAGACACACAGAGAACAGCAATAGCACCTGCATGCTGCTTTTGTGTGGGGACTAGAGGTCACTTAGGTAGTGAGTGCAAGGACACAAAGACTAGCAGGTCCTTCCTGGTCCACGCCACATGGGAAATTCCAGAATTCTCCTTTCTCCTGTAAGAAGAGACAGTGCAGGTGTGCAGCCCTCTTTCAGGAAATGTGTATTGGATATGAGAACTTCCAAAGATCCTGATTCTGTTTCTAATTTATTTCTAGTGAGCAAGAATGAATGATTGAATGATTAGGAAAGAGAGATACTCAGGGCTTGGGCCTAAAGAGATATTCCTCCTGGTGGCAAAGGATTTAGGATTTCACATCTGTGATTCACCATTGCTAGAGTGACAGGAGTGTTTCAGCAGATGGCAGTGGTGAAAAGCAACTTTAAAGGATAACCCTGCAGTTCATATGCAGACCTTTGTTTTCAAGGTCTCTAGATACCTAGGATAGGAGGCCAGATCAGTCCTGTGTTTGAACATCATAATGTGGGTTAATTTGTCAACTGTGGCTTCTGAGTACAAGCTATGATTATACTCTACATATTGATTATTCCAGGAAAAGCATATTAAATAATTAACAATGATTAAAATGTGACATCTTAGTCTACTTGTTGAATGTACACAGAAAAAAAATGTGTTTTTTTTCCTGTTAAAATGCCATTCTTTCTCAATAAATTGCCACTTGAATCATTAGAACATGGACAATTTGCAAAGTAACAGGAAAATCCATACATTATTTTTTCTAGGACCAATTTTCTTTCATTTCTAGACTATGAAACAAATTGAGATAGGTACATCAAGAACTTGCCAGTACTGTCAGATAGTGCACTTTGCTCCTGTCACAGGGCCTCGGATAGCATGTCTTTAAATGAAATCTCTGAGTTTTCTCTTCTCATCTGTAATTACTGGAGAGTAGAGATAAAAAGTAGTCTGTTCTTGAGAACAGTCGCTATTCACAGTCGTGATCAAAGAGGCAATCTTACTGCACGGAAATGTGTCCTTATAGCTGGAGCAGACAAATTTTAAGCAGGGCTCATATGCTCACTGGTGTATGCTCCTGCCATCATTTTGTGCCTGAGTTTGGGGGTAAACAATTAAGGCAAGGAAATCCTTGCCAGGAAATCCTTGCCATAGCCATGGATCTTAAGCAGTCATTGAAAACTCTTGAAACTGCCAGGATTCTTTTTTCAGATACTCACCTCCTGAGTAGTCTATGTAAAGAACATCCTTTTATATCCTTTAAGAAAATACTTGGCATATTTTGTTACTGTTTCTGTTAGACTACCTTTATAAGGTTTAATATGTACTTTTTGTCTCCTGATAAGATCCAGGAAGCTATGGAGCACAATATCAATAGCAATCATTCTTAACAGAGGAGTGTCACAAACTTTCACTTTGATAGCTGCAACAAGTAAAGTTATCTACTATCAGTGTTTCTAGTCAATAGTCCTGGGGTGAGGGAGGGAGTGTTCCCATAGAGAGCAGTTAGGTTAAAAAAAAAAAAAAA
>VZQC01012381.1:157117-280568 GCA_009823505.1 Rhizomys pruinosus
TCTAAACATTTCACTAAGCCTTAAAATATCCTATAATATGTGGATAAAGCTTGGGCAGAGTTGAGTACCTGCCACATAAATTTTACCCAATATACACTTTGCTCTTAATATTTTTATTAATATTTTATTTATTTCTGTATGTGTATGAATGTACTGTCTGCATGCAAGTCTGTGCACCCGTGTCGTGCAATGCCGCGGAGGTCAGAAGAGGGTCTCGGCTTCCCCTGGAGCTGGAGTTCTCCTGGAACTGGAGTTTCAGACGGTTCTCGGCCGCCATGTGGGTGCTGGGGATCGAACCCGGGTCCTCTGCAAGAGCGTCGGCGCTCCCAACCGCTAGGCCATCTCTCCAGCCCCGACACTTGTAGTTCTAAATGTTTACATTAAACCTGCCGACTGAACTCTATGAGCAATAGATTCAGAAAGTAAAAATTTCAATATTTGACAGGATATTTTAGGATAAAAGGTCGTCTGATGGTGAAAATGCAAAATACTATTGGAGCACATGAAATGAGATCTTATGAAGGGACTTCCAAGTCAGATGGGCAGATTAGAGGAGGAACAAAACAGGTCAGACATTACACAGGAATGTTACCCAGTAAATCCAGGTTCCATTTTTGGATTTGTAGTCTTTTTAATGAAAGAATTTTAAAAATTTAATCAGAAGTAAGCCGAAAAGTCCATTTTAATAGAGTTTGAGAAAGAGAGAGAGAAAAAAAACACAGTAAGCAAGCTGTAATCTAAACAGCTGCCAGGATTTCTGAGACAGAGAAGTGAAAGAAATTTGTGCCTTTTACATTTAAGGTTCAAGAAACACACTTCCCACTCACAATAGCCTCAAAAAATATAAAATACCTGGGAACAAACCTAACCAAAGACACCAAAGATCTCTACAACAAAAATTGTAAACCCTTGAAGAAGGAAATTGAAAATGACATCAAAAGATGGAAAGAAAAAAATTACTATATTAAATTTTCCATCCCATGCTCATGAATGGAAAAATTAATATAGTAAAAATGTCAATTTTACCCAAATTGAGATACAGATTCCATTCCAATCAAAATCTCCATGAGTTTCCTCACAGACTTAGAAAAAAAATCCTTAAATTCATATGGAAAACAAGACCCTGAATTGGTAAAACAACCCTGAGTGAAAAAATGCAAAACAGTGGAGATTGCTTTACCAGACTTAAAGCCAGGCCTATAGTCATAAAGACAGCCTGGTACTGGCACAAAAAACGATCCATTTACCAATGGAACAAAATTGAAGATCTAAACTTGAGCTTACACAATTTCAGCCACCTCATATTTGACAAAGGGGCAAAAAAAGGATAACATCTTCAGCAAATGGTGCTGGCAGAACTGGATCGATATTTGTAGAAGAACAAAATTAAACCCCTACCTCTCACCCAGTACAAAAATCAACTCCAAGTGGATCAAAAATCTCAATGCGAAACCTGAAACCCTGAAGGTGATAGAAGAAAAAGTTGGCAACAACCTATAAGACATAGGTATAGGAAAAGACTTTCTAAATCAAACAGCAGCTGCACAGGAAATAAGGTCGACAATTGACAGATGGGACCTCATCAAACTCAAGAGCTTCTATACAGCTAAAGAAACAATCAAGGAAGTGAAGATAAAACCCACAGAGTGGGAGGAAACCTTCACCAGTGATACATCAGACAGAACATTAATGTCCAGAATATATAGACTATTCAAAAAACAAAGAAGAAAACCAATTACTCACTCAAAAGATGGAGTAAGTAAAGAGCTGAACAGAGACTTCACCAATGAGGAAGTAAAGATGGCCGAGAAACATCTTAAAAAGTCTAAGATATCATCTCACTCATATAAGACTGGCTTAAAAAGACACCAAATGTTGGAGAGGTTGTGGGGAAAGGGGAACATTCATCCACTGCTGGTGGGAATGTAAACTCGTACAATCACTGTGGAAAGCAGTGTGGAGAAACCTTAAAAACTCAAAATAAGCCTACCACCTGACCCAGCCATACCACTTCTGGGTATATACCCAAAAGACTCATCCTACTGCAAAGATACACACAGATCTATGATTATTGCAGCTCTTTTCACAATAGCGAAGAGTCGGAACCAACCCAAATGCCCCTTAACCGAGTACTGGATAACAAAAATGTGGTACATCTACACAATGGAGTTCTAGGCAGTGGTAAAGAAAGATGATATCGGGGCTGGAGAGATGTCCTAGAGATTAAGAGCATCAGCTGCTCTTGAGGAAGACCTGGGTTCGACCCCCAGCACACACATGGTGGCTGAAAACCATCTTTAACTCCAGTTCCAGGGGAATCCGACACCCTCTTCTGACCTCCACAGCATTGCATGACATGGGTGCACCAACCTACATGCAGACAATACATTCATACACATATGAAAATAAAATAAAAAATAAAAAAAGAAAGATGGCATCATGAGATTTGCAGGTAAATGGATGGAAGTTGAAGCCATCATGCTAAGTTAAGTAACATA
Source organism: Rhizomys pruinosus (assembly GCA_009823505.1). Classification (NCBI taxonomy): domain Eukaryota; kingdom Metazoa; phylum Chordata; class Mammalia; order Rodentia; family Spalacidae; genus Rhizomys; species Rhizomys pruinosus. The sequence goes on from VZQC01012381.1 coordinate 159,616, forward strand.
GTTCCCCCCAAACAAAAGGGGAATGGTTTCCTTCATTTGTGGATGCTAGTAGCAAATCCCCCAATTGAAAGAAAAGCTGAGCAATGTTATTGTTATATTACTTTCTATCTGAAAGCAACTGTGATGTTATAATGTGAATATCTTAATGAGTTCTTGTATGAACTTACCACCTATTTTCAGGCATGGTAATTTAATGTACATGGGTGGAAGGTATATATTGATATTTTAAAAGAAAAAGTCTGAACACCTGAACATAATAAAAAAAGAAGGTATGTATGGATGAAACTGAGCAAGGAATACCAAGTTGGTTACATACAGCATGATGCTTTGGTGTACAATTTTACACTGGATCAATATAGATGTGATATTGCATACATTTCAAAAGCTTCAAAGAAAGAACTGTGTAATTTTGTTTAGAATTGTGGAATTTTTAACCACAAGGAAATTATACATGTTTAATGACCTAGACATGTTCAGCAGTTTTAAGTTTTAAACAATGTATATATGCATGAAACATCATGTGACCCTATAAATATGTACAAATTTATATTTGTATATATAAGCCAAAACAAAAAAATTTAAAAACTAAAAAAAAAAGAAACACACACAGTCAGCAGTGGAGCTGCATGGCAAAAAGGGTGATTGGCTTCAGAGAAAGAGGGTGTCCAGGGTTTCAGGAAAACGACAGTTTATTAAGAAAGTGAGAACACTCTCAAGAATAGGTGTGGGCTACTGAGCTGAAGGAAAAGGCCAAAAGGCATTGGATCCCAAGGTGCATGACCCTTTACAAGACGTTTTCATACCCTCGCCTTCCCCACTTTGTATATCCTGGGCTCTGGCTGTGCATGCTCTGCTCCTTAGATGAAGCCCAGGTGAGGAAATGATTCCAGTCTTCCTGAGCAAACTGGTCTGAGCTCAAGGTGCTTGTGTATGAAGCCCAGGTAGACAGGGGTTTCCAAGATTCCAGGTTTAGGGCTTCACTGGCTTCCACCATGTGTTCATCTTGATGGAGCTCTTTTTCACTATACTCTCTTGCTCTTGTGTTGCGAGAGATAAGGTCTGAAGGCAATTTTGAGAAAGCTAGCTATAATAGAATCCTTATAGGCTACTGAGACTTTGGATCTGACCTACCCTTTTCCCTGGTAAGCATAGAATGAAAACATCAGCTTTTCAATACTTCAGGTTCTAAATTTAAATTTGCTAAACAATACAGTGGGGGTACCTGGGCTTTGCTGGTCCCCATAAGGGCAACTACTTCTTCCTACTCCCAAGTTTGACCTGTTAGAAATGAAATCTGTTCTGATGAAAATATATTGAAACTCATGCTTGTCTTTGTCTTCAGTGACCCTGTTATAGGACCCTTGTAACATGTACCTTGATGTTACTTATTTCCCAACATGCAGCCTTCACTTGTAGCCTTCACTTCTCATCCTCTCCGTTTTGTAAGTCTCAAAGTTACACTGTGGGAGAGATTTTGCTCCCATAACCTAATATATCTTATGTTCTCACCAGAAACTCCTTTCTTTCTTCTGTGACTTTTAGACTCTGGCTACTTGCCAAAAGCCTCACACTCCCAAATACCAAACGATTTGGACTAAAGTGCCTCCCTCCTATTTTACAATTAGACATGTAGAATTAAAGTGTGAGGTTGAACCTCAAGTAATGAGGAAGAGACAACAGCCCAGCTCTCTTTCCCATCTGGGATAAATGGCGAAGACCATACTGAAGATGTTTGGTTGCTCCCTTGTTCCTGTGAGATTTGCACCCTTGTTATCAGAAGTGACATTTGCCTTGCTGAGAGATTTCATTTGGAGTGGTGGTCTCTTTCTCTGTGACCCTGAATTTATTGCTAACATACCCCAGACCCCAGGTGGAGACCCCAAACAGAACCTACTGTTTACTGTCTCCTTTTGAGACTTAGTCCAGCTGGGCCTTCCAGGAGTCCACCTCACGAACTGCTCAGGAAGTCTGAGTCACCTGAAGACATGCAGAGAGTGGCAGGGGACTTTAAATATCCCCTTGCTGAGATAATGTGCTTCTCTTTCCCAGAAGCCTCTGCCTTGGTGCAGTTTCATTCAGAGGTTCCACCAACTAGCACTGCAGCCTGCCTTCTTTTCCCAGTGACTCAGAAAGGCATAAACTTTTCTTATCTTATATTTGAAAGCAAGGGAGCCTTTCTCAGTTCTGTTGTGGGAAGCTTGATGCCTAGGGTCTTGAAAGTCAAAGGTAACCAAAGCATTCCTGAGCCAGAGGCTTTTAGGTTCTTGTATCAGGAATCCGAAGAATGAAATTAACGGATGGTGACTTTTAGAGTATTTTATGAGAGAGAGAGAGAGAGAGAGAGAGAGAGAGAGAGAGAGAGAGAGAACAAATCCTGTACAACAGGAGGGGTCCCAAGGAGTATGATGCCATTGGCCTCATTGTTTTGGAGTTGAGGAGGCTTTAGTACAGGGAAGAAGGGAGGTGGGGAAGAAGGGAGGTGAGGGTGAGCTGCTCAGCCCAGTTACCATTCCAGGTTTTGAAGTGTCTTGTAGATTTAGTCCTCCCCTGTAAGGCTTCCTGGAACAGAGTACACTTTGGGAGGGGGGGGGTTAGAGATAAGGACAGCCCCTTTCTGGCATTTTCAGCCTCTGGCCAGTGTGAAACCAAAGACATTTTTGGCTTTAGAAACTTCTGGCAGCTCGGGCCTCAAGCAAGGTCAAGGCTACAGTCAGTCCTAAGAACAATTCTGGCCCAGAAAAGACATTGGTTACTTTCCTATGGGTTCCTCTTATTCTAAACTGCTGGCCAAATTCTATCTCCTATTCTCATCACTTCTGCATTGCTTACAATAGTATGGTTCTCCTTTCCTCTTCACATGTCCTTTCTCCACACAGGTACTGACATTTACAGCTTGCCTGCCTGGTTTCTTATCTCTCAGGTTCTAAGAGTTGTCTCTGAGTTTCCCACTTTGAGACTATTTCCAAGCTTAAAAAACAAAATTTGTTTTTATTGAATTTTTGTGGATTTCATACATGTTTTGATCCTACTTAAATCCTCTGTGGTATTTGCTACTGCCTTACTATTCCCGCACCCAATTTACTTTCTCTCTCTCTCTCTCTCCTCTCTCTCTCTCTCTCTCCATACACACCACACACACACACACCCCACCACACAACAACACACACCAGAAATACACACAGTCATCAGGGCCTATAGAGTTACATTTGTGTTCCCAAGTGTCCTTTGCTGTGGGTCCATCCACTACATGCTGTTAAAATTATTAAGAGTAAAAACCTTAAAAGAGAGTGTCTCTCTCTTTCCCAGCAGTCATTGGATTCCAAAATTTCTTTCGGTTGTGTTGGGGTTTCTTATGCACTTTCCCATATCAATACTAGGATTTTGTGTGGATTGAGCTTAAGGGGGACTTTTACATGTTTTCACCATTGCTGCGAGTTCATCTGAACAGCTTCATGACTGCACAAGGCCTGCACAACATCAAGCTGGTTCACATTCCAGCATGGGTCTGGAAGGCACTCATTAGCTCACTGGGCCCCTCCTCTAGTGAGCAGCTATTGGCAGTTTATTGTTGCTGAGGGAGCAGGAGTCACTTTTTCTTCAGGAGTGTGGCTCAGTTGGATGGTCCATTACCCATACTGTTTAGGATCAGAAAGAAAGGACATGAATGTGGAAGGGGATGAGTTGACTTAGAGTTCCTGGGGGGAGCATTTAAGTGAATTGAGGGTGAATATAATCAAGATGCATTGTATATCTGCATGAAATTTTTCAAGCAATAAATTTGAAAATGCACAGAAAAATAAAATAACTGGGCAGAGGAGGAAGTTTGGGGAGGGCTAACTAACCTAAAGGCCATTTGATAAGAAGGCTTTTAGTTTCTATATGGACTATAGAAGCTTATTAAAGCATATACATTTACCATATAAAAAAGAGATTAAAATGAGTTACTATATGACAGGGAGACATCGCTCCTACTAGACACCATAGGAAAAGAAAAATAAAACTCCACTGCCAGGAACAGACTCCTTCCCTTGCACATGTTGACTTGGATAACTTACAGACTCTCAATCAATACTGTCCAATGCCCCTGGTCTTGGTTACCAACTAGAACTTGATGTTAGGACCCTACTGCTGAAAACAGTTTATACCTGATATATAGAAAAAAATTAGGATAAATGAAGCTGGTAGTTACTTCAAAGTTTCATCTGTACTGGTTAGCTTCCATAGCCCTGGAAGATACTATGCATTTTATTGAAAGAAAAATAATCATCCACCTTAACTAGTTGTGAATCCTGCCAGATTCATCAACAACTGGCCTTGCAAGATGTGACCTCTGGTGCAATAGTGGCATGGATATTATGGGAGTAACCAATACCTTCCTAATTGGAATTAAGATCTGCTTCATAAGATACCTACTTGACATTGATATCAGTTATGTGGTTAGATAGGCCACAAATTGAATCAGAGAGTCCAATACTATCATTCTGCTAAATAGATTATTAAAACTCCTTCTAATGACTTATTGTTATACCTACAGATTTATATAGCTCTCATGTTTCACTGGAGAAGTTTCCTCCCTAAACCTCAATACCCTACACAAACTTCATATGGATAAAGACTTGACTGTGAGAGGCAAAACCATTTAGTGTTTAGAAGACCATTCAAGGAATTATTTGGGGACATACTCTCCCTCCCTCTCTTCCTCTTTCTTTGTTCTCCCTCCCTTTCCCCTCCCTCCCTCCTTCTGCCCTCAGTATTTGTTTTATTGCTGCATTTTCACACATAAATGTTTCTGCAGTTCCTCCTGCTATCTCTTCTCCTCTCATCCTCTACTGTGCTCCCCTTTCATCTTTTCACCCCTAGCAAACCCCTGTCTGCTTTTATGCCCCAAGAGTTCTATCACCCTCCCAGCCATTCAAAAAATATCTTCTCTGTCAGAGACCCTTGCCCAGAAACATTGACTTAAAAATATTTTTTTAAAGGAAAAGCCCTGGGGATGGAGAGATTGCTCAGTGGTTAAGAGCACTGGCTGCTCTTGCAGAAGACTTGGGTTCAATTCCCAGAACATACATGGAAGCTAAAAACCATACCTTACTCTTTTTCCAGGGGTTCTGACACCCTTTTCAGAACTCTGTGGGCACTGCATGATAGGGTTGTCTGTACAGATATTCAGGCAATACAGTCATACACATAAAAAATAAATAATATATGTAAAGAAAAAATAGCTCTAACTTAAGTTACCTTTTTCCCATTTGAGTACAACATAAGATCTTCATTAACAGAATAAATACAGCAGAAATGGAGAAAAAAATCAACAGGGTAAGGGGATGTTGTAAACACACATAGGGACTGTCCTCAAACCATATAACTAATTAAATCTGTAAGCACAAGATGGGAACTAGAATAGAAATCACATAAAATAGTTAAATTGGTAGTAGGCCCTTCCACACCAAAAGAGAAAACCCAAGTTTCATAAACATGAAAATGTGCTAATGCTTAATTGTTGTGCATGTGTGTGTGTGTGTGTGTGCGTGTATGTGTTGACCACTATCAGATTAATAAAAAATTCTCTTAATTCTTGTAAATCAATATGTGCCACAGCAAGACTTCTCACTCTGTTGCTGGTGCTGCTGAAGGTTGGTACAGAAAACAGTACAGAATACAAGTTGAGCTGGCCTGAGCTACATAGTGAGATCCTGTCTCTATAACAAGAACAGCAGGAATAATAACAACAAACTTACAACAAAACACACAGTTGACATTGGCTTGTAAAGCTGAAGATATGCACTCTCCAGGGAATAGTCAGTGATTTGTTGTTGTTGTTTGTCTTCATTGGTTATTTTTATTTATTTTTCTTGAGACATGGTCTCTGTGGAGCCCCAGTTGCCTGGAACTCACTATGCAGACCATGTTGATCTCACAGAGATCGATCTCCCTTTCCCTCTGGAGTTTTAAAAGCATGCACCACCCCAGCAAGCTCACCATTTTCTTTTTTGAATTAAGGCTTCAGATGGCCTGAAACTGGCTATGTAGATCACGCTGATCTAGATCTCACAGAGTTCTGCTTGCCTCTGTCTCCCTGGAGCTGGGAATAAAGGCCACTACACCCAATCCCACAATTCTATTTTTGGTTGTATACTCCAGAATAGACTTTTACTGGTGTCTTCCATATTAAGACACAAATGTTCATGATAATAGAAAAAAAAGCACCAAAGCAAAACAAAACCCTAGAAATATCCCTTTCGTCCATTTACTATAGAATGGCATGATCCAGTTCCTGCTATGAACACATGCTGGTTTGCTAGTCAGGAATGGAGACAAAAGGGTTTACCACACAGCTACTGGGAAGAACATGGATGAGTCTTGCAAATAAAATACAAAAGTGAAAGAAGCAAGTCACAAAAGGAAACCACGTGGTATGGCTTCATTTACATAACTTCATATAAACCACATTCACTGTTTACAGATGTGTACTCAGAGCATTCTACTGGGAGAACCCAGCAGCAGGTTGAGTGTTTTGAAGTTCATTATGAATTGCTCCAGGCTTCACACTCCTAAGTGCCAATGTGTTTGGACCTATGTCTTATTCTTAACCTTCCACCAGGAGGACAAAAAACCACAAGCTATGAGGAAAATTTTACCTAGGACCTTAGTCAAAGTAACTAACTCTCAGTATTAGAAGTTAGCCTCCCCCCACCCCCCTTCCGCTTGTGGTTTTTTGTGTGCCTGGGTACTGAGTACTCTATGTAAGTCAGTCTCTCACCCACTCCCCCGTGTATTTTGTGTGTGTGTGTGTGCGCGTGTGTGTGTCGAGAGGGCATTTTCACAAGAATCCACAGCATTTTGTTATTTAATGAGGACACCGTTTATTCTGTCAGAAATTGTCTCATCAGTCCAGTGGTAGAGCATTTCTAACAGCCCCCAAAGTGCCAGTGAACACAGCAGCAGGACAGGCTGAGGTGTGTTTATTTGCTGTACCCAGTGAGGTATGGAATTCAGTTGTTTCCTTTGGGCAGATATCCAGGCGCTCCTACAGCCTTATGGAAAACCTGTCATTTTCCTTTCACTTCAGAAGACCTTGATTACTCTGTGACATAAAGAGTGTAAGTTATTTATCCACAGCAGACTGTGCCTCTGGGCTTTCTATGCGGTCCCCAAGACCCAGTCCCCGAATATGTAAATCACTGAGGCGTTAAATACGTTTTAATATCTGATAGGGCCAGTTTCTGCGCATTGCACTTTTTTTCCTTTCAGGAACGTGTACAGGCTCGCGGCAGGGGGCGGGGTCGCGCCTCCTCCTTAGCTCCTGTTCCAGTGGAGCCTCAGCTACGCGGAGATGGAAATCCCGAGGCTGCTCCCGGCTCGCGGGACACCTCAGGGCGGCGGCGGCGGCTGCTGCCCAGCGGCAGGCGGCGGGGTCTACCGAGGCCCGAACTCTCTGGCTTGTCAGGCCCCCACACGCCGCCTCCTACTGCTCCGGGGGGCCCAAGATGGCGGGCCCGGGCCGCGGAGGAGCGAGGAGGCCCAGAGGGCCTCACGGGGCCCGATCGCGGGCCCGAGCCCTGGTCCCAGCCCGCTGGCGCCGAGAGCGGATCAGCAGAGCGGCGGCGGCGGCGGCGGCGGCGACGACTTCTTCCTGGTGCTGCTGGACCCGGTGGGTGGCGATGTGGAAACCGCGGGCGCGGAGCAGGCCGGAGGGCCCGTGTGGAGGGAGGAGGCCGAAGCGGGCCTGGCGCCCGAGGGGGGCGAGCGCGGCGCGAACCCCGCGGGCCGCCCGGCACCGGGCCCCCGCTGTCTGCCGGCCGTCGCGGCTCCGGCCCCGGCGCCGCTCCCGGGCCCAGGCCCGGCTCCCGCGGCGGCCTTCGCGGGCACCATCACGATCCACAACCAGGACCTGCTGCTGCGCTTTGAGAACGGCGTCCTCACCCTGACCACGCCCCCGCTGCCGGCCTGGGAGCCGGGGGTCGCGCCTTGCCCTCCGGCCGGGGGTCCGCTCGCCCCTCCGGCCGCCTTTCCGCCCGCCGCGCAGCTGGGGGACTGCCCCGAGCTGCCGCCCGACCTCCTGCTGGCCGAGCCGGCCGAGCCCACGCCAGGCCCGGCGCCTGAGGAGGAGGAGGCCGAGGCGCAGGCCGCCGCCCAGAGCCCCCGCGGGCCGCAGGTCCCCGGGCCGGGCGTGGTGCTGTACCTGTGCCCCGAGGCGCAGTGTGGCCAGACCTTCGCCAAGAAGCACCAGCTGAAGGTGCACCTGCTGACGCACAGCAGCAGCCAGGGCCAGCGGCCCTTCAAGTGCCCCCTGAGCGGCTGCGGCTGGACCTTCACCACGTCCTACAAGCTCAAGAGGCACCTGCAGTCGCATGACAAGCTGCGGCCCTTCGGCTGCCCGGTGCAGGGCTGCGGCAAGAGCTTCACCACCGTGTACAACCTCAAGGCCCACATGAAGGGCCACGAGCAGGAGAACTCCTTCAAGTGCGAGGTGTGCGAGGACAGCTTCCCCACACAGGCCAAGCTCAGCACCCACCAGCGCAGCCACTTCGAGCCCGAGAGGCCATACCAGTGCGCCTTTTCGGGCTGCAAGAAGACCTTCATCACGGTGAGTGCCCTCTTCTCCCACAACCGCGCCCATTTCAGGGAGCAGGAGCTCTTTGCCTGCTCTTTCCCTGGCTGCAGCAAGCAGTATGACAAGGCTTGCAGGCTCAAGATTCACCTGCGCAGCCACACGGGCGAGAGACCTTTCCTCTGTGACTTCGACGGCTGTGGCTGGAACTTCACCAGCATGTCCAAGCTCCTGAGACACAAAAGGAAGCACGAGGACGACCGCAGGTTCACGTGCCCCGTCCAAGGCTGCGGGAAGTCTTTCACGAGGGCCGAGCATCTGAAAGGACACAGCATAACCCACCTGGGCACCAAGCCCTTCGTGTGTCCCGTGGAAGGCTGCTGCGCCCGCTTCTCTGCACGGAGTAGCCTCTACATCCACTCCAAGAAGCACCTGCAGGACGTGGACACCTGGAAGAGCCGCTGCCCCGTCTCGGCCTGCAACAAACTCTTCACCTCCAAGCACAGCATGAAGACCCACATGGCCAAAAGGCACAACCTCAGCCAGGATCTCTTGGCGCAGCTGGAGGCTGCCAATTCTCTGACACCCAGCAGCGAACTCACCAGCCAGGGGCACAGTGATCTCGGCGGTTCAGAGGTAGCCTCTCTCTTCTCTGATGGGCCTGGCAGTAGTTCTGCCGGGGTGCTGGACACAGCGCTGGTTAATTCTGGAATCTTGACTATTGATGTGGCCTCTGTGAACTCCACTCTCACAGGGAGTCTGCCTGAGGATAACCATCATTCCTTAGGGCAAGCTGTGGACCCGCGGCCCTTGAGGCCCACCAGTGACCTTGCTCAGGGTCTGGATACCTCGCTCTTCTTTGCAAGCACGGCTGCTGGTTACCAGCAGAGCCCCTTGGATATGGACGATGTCTCCAGTGCAAATGTGGGGCTCTTCGGCTCTTTGGCTCCGAAGAACTCAAGTCCAGAACCCCAAGCTCTGACTCCCAGCAGTAAGTTATCAGCCGACATGGAAGCTCTGACGCCCTCCAGCACCCTTTGCGAAAACAGTGTCTCAGAACTCCTGGCACCATCCAAAGCCACTTGGAGCCTACACCCTGACTCTGACTTCTTTGGACAGGAGGAAGAAACCCAGTTTGGATTCTCCCATTCGATGGGAAACCATGGTTCTCACAAAGATACAGATCTTATCACGGTTACTGGCAGCTCATTTTTGGTATGAACCAACTCTGTCCTTTGCCCTGTGGCTCACTAATTAGTACACCCAAATTTGAGGATATTCTGGACCGAATGCTTACATGCACTTATTTCTTACTGGTTGGCAGAAGAACAAGTCTGTGGACTCTGAGTTTAGAGAGTTAGGTTCTGATCTTGAGTCTGGAACTGACAAGTTCTGTATCCCTGAACAAGTCTCTTAACCTATCTGAGCCTTAATTCCTTATTTATAAAAGTAGGTGATTGAATAGATGGTCTTTTCATCTCTATTTCTATGATTTTGTGCTCCTTTGGGGAATTTTTTGAGAGTATTTTACAGTGTTTGCATGTGCTTCTAATGTAATGGATTGATTTCTTTGAACATTATATCTTCAGAGAGGTATAGGAACTGGTGTTTAAATTTTTAATGACATTTTTACCTCATTCTCATCTATCCATAATATCAGTAGAATGCAAAAATGCTGAACCTGAGTTGGTTGTTTTGTCTTTCAGCAGTCTTCTTTTCTTTGTATAAGAAGCTTTATTTTTGTTGTGAAAATGCCAGGGCTTTGATGTATTACAAATATATTCTAAAATATTGATTTGTTAGCATTGAACAAGTGTCCTTAAAGTACTCTTTTAGTCTTGCTTAGCCTTGCCTTACTTTCCTAGCTTTACAAATGTTATAGAAATGTACATCATTCTGGTGCATATTCGTCCTACTTATGCTTGGAATTGTTATTGATGAGAAAAATACATGTTTTATATTTGGCGCAGCGCATCTCTTTTTACTTTTCTTGCACCTGTCATTCCATTCTCGAAGTAGAGCAGTTGGCAAAATTTTATATCATAGTTTTGCAGGCAATTAAAGCATATGAGCATTAAGAAAAATATAAGGGAATTTATTCCTTGTACAAATTGTGAAGGAATTTTTTCCACATAGTTTTATGTAACTTAGATCCTAGTTCCTCCATTATTCCAGTTTGCTAGTTTCTTTCCTGTGTTCAAAGTTAGCTTCTGCCTGACTGTGTACTCTAGTGTTGTAATAAAGTCTGGGAATGGAACAGAAGGAAATCTTCAAAATCTCTGACCTGGAGACCTCATTCCTGCCCCCCTTTGAATGGGAGGTTTGCTGTACATTTTGAAGAAATACCATCAATCATAACACAAGTGTAACATTTTACAGTTTGTATAGAACTGTCATACCTAGTGTATTTGTTCCTCACAATCTTGAAGAGCAAGCCTGAATTTCAACTGATAATTGAAACTGTCCTGACAAATTACAAATGGATTTCACTTAGTAAATATTAATTTTCTCTATATGTATCATTCAAAACTAATAGGAAATATCTCTACCTCTCCCTTTCTCCTATTCTGAATTCCATGCTAATTTTGTTCATAAGCAGTTCCTTTGTTCCACCTAAGTCTGTAATTGTTACCTTTGGCCTGCTCTGCTTCCTCTGTAGGCTTTTGCAAATGCACACCAGTCCTTTCCATGCCTCTTCTTTGTGTTTTAGACAGGTTTCTTTTCTGATCATTTTTCAGTTTTTTCCACATGGTCCATTTTTTAATCTCAATATTTACTGCAGCCTGTGAGATGATGAATTTACATGAGTCAGACTGTAATGGGGATATTCTGTATAAGGCTTGATGACAAGCACTTTTTTGAATTTGTTCACTGTGTTTTCTGCTAGTACATATTCAGTTGTTTTGAAACAGTCAAATCTGCTACTGTTAGCATGAGGATACTTGAGGAAAATGATAATTATAATTCCTTGAAAATATGTAAGATGTCACTTTGAAATGCATATGTACTGTCTTTGTAATTTTTGAGTTGATTGAACCTATTCTGTGAAAAGACAAAAAGCGTACTTAATTAAATTTGTAATTTAAAGAAATATTCAGAATTCATTGTATACAAGCATCAAAAGCATTTTGGAAAGATTTTTTAAGCATGCTTCATGTTTTAGAAAGACTGCAGAGGTCTGAGGTAAGCCCACAGTTCTTAAGTACCTTTTAACCACAAAGATATTTAAAAGTGGCACTTTGTTTCTTTTTTTTTTTTCTTTTTTTTGGAATTTCGTTTCTTTAATATTTCTTCCCATTAAATCTATCCTAAAGTAATCTTATCCTATAGTCCCTGGAATCTCCAAAGGAAAATTTTCTTAAAAGATATAAAATCTGGTAGTTATCTTTAAGATTTCTCTGTATACCATTTTCCTAGCATGATGATGGAAAGATATGGAATTACAGTTAGAAATGTGACTATAAACATAGTGGCTATATTTTTGTCATAAATTTGACACTTTTATTTTTTTTAATTTTTTTAAATTTTAATTTTATTTATTTTTGTATGTGTATGAATGTACTGTGTGCATGTAGGTTTGTGCACCCGTGTTGTGCAATGCCGCGGAGGTCAGAAGAGGGTCTTGGATTCCCCTGGAACTGGAGTTCTCCTGGAATTGGAGTTATAGACAGTTCGTATGTGTGTATATATGATTAAAAGCATAAAGAATATTATTTTTATGCAGTTCAAATGAGAAGTGGATTTCTGTTTCATTATTTCCATTTAAAATGTTTTTTGTTTTCCCGGAAGTTCCTTCATAATACTTATATTTGTTCTGTGGTATTAGTCCAGTAGCATTTTGGCATGTAGGTGTCCCCATGGATGAGAGATTTTGGAATGCACGAAAAGTTGCACTACGAAATGCTTCTCGTTGTTGTCTGTTGGTATTTACTATACTCACAGATCATATTTTTGAAGTGGTTGTATTCATTTAGTGAAAATGAAAGGTAGACATACTTATATAAATCAGGGAAATGCTTGGAATTTTACTTTGACAGTTTTCCCTGTTCTGTTTAAAGTATTTGACGCAAAAATAGATTTCCAAAAATATTATTTCAGTTGAGGGCTCTACAATACACCACTATTTTTCATGTTTGGCAAATACAATACAGCACTATTTTTCGTGTTATTCAGTTGAGGCATCTTACAATACACCACTATTTTTCGTGTTTGCCAGAGATGAATACACGGTCATGAAATAAAGATAATTTTATAAACATGGAGATAGTTAAACATGGTTGATTTTATTTCTTTAATTCGAAAGCAATTTCTTCCCAATTAAAAAAAAGTATATTTTTTCCCAATTTGTCCTAGAAGTTTCAAGGACAAATAGCTACATTTCTTTAAAGATGCAGACTTGTAGTTTTCCATGGTTTCACCAAAAGTTGTCTGGACTAATTATTGTTCATTTTATTCTGTATTTAAACATGTTTTTTCTAGTGGAGAAGTATTCGAGAATAGCGTAAAGAAGGTTGTTTCTGATTGGTGCTATAAAAATGGCCATCACCTCCGTTTTTTAACTTGGAGCCTACACCCTGACTCTGACTTCTTTGGACAGGAGGAAGAAACCCAGTTTGGATTCTCCCATTCGATGGGAAACCATGGTTCTCACAAAGATACAGATCTTATCACGGTTACTGGCAGCTCATTTTTGGTATGAACCAACTCTGTCCTTTGCCCTGTGGCTCACTATTAGTACACCCAAATTTGAGGATATTCTGGACCGAATGCTTACATGCACTTATTTCTTACTGGTTGGCAGAAGAACAAGTCTGTGGACTCTGAGTTTAGAGAGTTAGGTTCTGATCTTGAGTCTGGAACTGACAAGTTCTGTGTCCCTGAACAAGTCACTTAACCTATCTGAGCCTTAATTTTTTTTACTTACCTAAAAGAGGTGGTTTAGATAGATTGCTTTTAATTTCTTAAGTTCTTAAGTTTCCTGATTTTATGCTTTTGTTCCTTCAAAATTCTTGGGGCATGCTCAATGATGACATGTCATTCGTTTGAATATACACACAATTTAAGCTCTGTACCAGTGAACATATACTTAGCCCCAGGTTCATTAATTATAAATCCATGAGCCATCTTATTTAACTAATTTTATGTTTTTTCTTTTTTCTGCATTATTTTGGAACAAATACCAGATATCAGTTTATAATTATTAAGTATTCAATACATAACTTCAGATTACATAGTCTTTTCAAAATAACTTCATTATAATAATTAATTATTTATCAGTGAAAATCCCCTTTTGTTTTATACTTCATATTGTCTAGTAAATGCTAGTTGGTTTAATTCTCCTTAATATTACAATGTGTATAATTCTGAATTAATTTAGTCTGTATGCTCCCTTTTCCCTTTTTAAAAAGATTTTTGTTCTTTGAAAGCAATGTTTCTTCTTTAGTTTGCCACAGTTTGACTTTTGCTGATTACATCTTTGTGTTCACGTTATTTTTTCAAATTAGTAGTTAAATTGACTTCATCAGATTGAAATATGATTTTGCATGAATATTTCATTGATCATTCTGCATTCTTTTTAGTTCATTCATAATGTCTAATATTTTGTGGCACTAACAGTTTTTATTTATGAATGCATTAGTTTGTTACTGCTTTTGCTTCTGATATGTTAAATTATTTCCATAAATTACAAACAATTAGGGAAAGGGGTAATGCTATTTAGAACACTTTAAAAAGTTCAATAGAAATATTATTCATTGCCAGAGTATTTTCTTGAGTGATGTTAAACCTAACAAGAAAAATAGCAAAGAAAATTGTTTGATGTTTTCATTTTCATGCTGATCTTTCTCACCTCTTTTGATGATGGGAGGGAAGGTGTGTTGTAGAATTGCCATGACGATTTTGACCTGAAAGAGAGGCAGAATTTGATTTGTACTTTGTGGTTCTGGGCAGGACGTTCTGAGTATGTTTGTCTCACTAAGCTTCATTTTCCTATCTGTTAACTGATTACTGTAGTGACTAACATTCTTTAGACCTTTCTTCTTAGTTTTCAACGTGGAAGTAAAATTTTTAATGACTAGATGATCCATTTTCAGCCTTAGTTTTTCCTGCTGAAAGGGAGAAATAGGGATAATGTAATCCAGTACATGTTCAGTCAATAAGGTTTTGTGAAGTTTAGGGTGAAACAAGGAAAGGTCTCTTTGTCCCTGTCCCTGAATAATTTTTTCTCCCAAATTGTGGGGAAAATCTGGAAGTGGAGACACTCCTCACATGTTTATCTGCATACCTCTCCATTTGATCACTCTATCAACATCCTAGTTGTTTCTAACATCAGACTTCTCTCTGTCTGTGGAACCTTTGATTCTTTCAAAATTTGATAATGGAGCAGAGGGTGGTCATACACAGTCTCTGTGGTCAGAGGAGCTCATTGTTTACAGTTTTCCAGAGTTGAAAGAAAGGAAAGATTGAATCTCAATATTGTGTAAACTCTGTTCTACAGAGAGCTTAGCAATTTTAGTTTGTGGAATGTTTTCATAACTATGTCTTTTATTTGGTCAGAGCAATCCTGTGAAGTAGTTTTTTAAAACTCCGTGTGTGTTTCATATTATAATTTAGGTAACTCACATTCCAACTGGGTTTGGCTGTGACTGACAATTCTATATATAGTTTCACAAAAAGGAAGAGAGATTATTTTCACCTCTCCTGTCTCCAGCTTTCAAGATTCATTCCTACATCCTAACTGGTGGCTTTGTTCTAATTTAGTTGGTTTCTTTTAGCTTCTGTTTCATTGTTCTATATTCAGTATTCTCCCTGAACATTCCAGTTCCTGGCATACCTCTTTTTTTTCTTCCTCCTCCTCCTCCTCCTCCTCCTCCTCCTCCTCTTCCTCCTCCTCCTCTTCCTCCCCTCCTCCCTCCCTCCCTCTCTGGATAGATAACTTTCCTATGTCTATCCCTCCAACATTGGCCTCATGGTACATTTTCTTCCAATGCTAGCATTTGCTGAGTATATATTATCATTATCTGTGTACAGTAAGAAGCTATTTTCTGAGGTTAGATAATAGTATGTGTGTATATATGATTAAAAGCATAAAGAATATTATTTTTATGCAGTTCAAATGAGAAGTGGATTTCTGTTTCATTATTTCCATTTAAAATGTTTTTTTTTCCCCAGAGAATTCTGCTAATACTTTATTTGTTCTAGTGTATTAGTCCAGTAGCATTTGCATGTAGGTGTCCATGGATGACAGATTTTGGAAATGCACTAAAAATTTGCCACTACGAAATGCTTCTCTGTTGTGTGTATGTTGGTATTTACATATACTCACAGATACAAATATTTTTGAAGTGGTTGTATTCATTTAGTGAAAATGAAAGGTAGACATACTTATATAAATCAGGGAAATGCTTGGAATTTTACTTTGACAGTTTTCCCTGTTCTGTTTAAAGTATTTGTACTCATAAAATATATTTCCAAAAATATTATTCAGTTGAGGCATCTTACAATACACCACTATTTTTCATGTTTGGCAAATACAATACAGCACTATTTTTCGTGTTATTCAGTTGAGGCATCTTACAATACACCACTATTTTTCGTGTTTGCCAGAGATGAATACACAAGTCATGAAAATAAAATAAATTTATAAACATGGAGATAATTTAATACTGTGATTTTATTTCTTTAATTCGAAAGCAATTTCTTCCCAATTAAAAAAAAAGTATATTTTTCCCAATTTTTCCTAGAAGTTTCAAAGGACAAATGCTACATTTCTTTAAGATAGCAGATTGTATTTGTCCATGGGTTCACCAAGTTTTACTGGACTAATTTGTTCAATTTTATTCTGTTTAAACATGTTTTTCTAGTGTAGTATTCGAGAATAGCGTAAGAAGGTTGATTTCTGTTGGTGCTATAAAAATGCCATCACTCCTTTTTTTAAATTTTATTTTTGTATGTGTATGAATGTACTGTCTGCATGTAGGTCTGTGCACCCGTGTCGTGCAATGCCGTGGAGGTCAGAAGAGGGTTTCGGATTCCCCTGGAACTGGCATTCTCCTGGAATTGGAGTTACAGACAGTTCTTAGCCGCCATATGGGTGCTGGGGATCAAACCTGGGTCCTCTGCGAGAGCTCTTAACTGCTAGGCCATC
This sequence comes from Rhizomys pruinosus, assembly GCA_009823505.1. Lineage (NCBI taxonomy): Eukaryota > Metazoa > Chordata > Mammalia > Rodentia > Spalacidae > Rhizomys > Rhizomys pruinosus. The sequence continues at coordinate 176,313 of VZQC01012381.1, forward strand.
TCTCCAGCCCCATCACTCCTTTTAAATAATGGTACAATTTGAATTTTAACCATTTTTCTCTTTTTACTCTTCAGTTGTTGGGACAGGGTCTACATGTAGCCCAGCTGGCCTGCAACTCACTATGTAGACCAGCTGGCTTTGAATTTACAGAGATCCACCTGCCTCTGCCTCTGCCTCCCAATTGCTGGGATTGAAGATGTGCGCCACCACGCCCCGTGAAGGATAATATTTCAGTTTGGTCATGGGAAATATTTTTTCATTTTGCTAATTGAAAAATCAGTGACAAGATGGCTTGAAAAGAAGTTTATTTCTTAGTAGTACATTGATCATATTGATTATGAAGTAAAAATACATTGGCCTTTAGTTGAGGATATAGCTCAATGGTCGACTCTTTGCTGAGTTGTCATGAGGTCCTGAATTTGATCCCCATCACCACCAAAAATAAATGTGTATAGTACTAAAGCACAATGCACCTATATGTATGTATATATGTATTTATATACACGTACTTGAGTAGATGTTTTTGCCAGTCAGTATAATTAATTTAAAAATCCTGGAGCACTAAGTGTGAATCATGGATGAACTATGACTTTTATTTGTCTGTGGTCTATTCCTTATGTTCCTGTTCAGGACATAGAGGAGGATAGGAAATTAATGTGTTATATAATTGGAGAATAAAACCAGTAAAAGTTACCTTGGGAATTGTAATAATCATATTTTTAGAAATAGATGGAGAGAAATAAGGAAGAGATCTTTTGAAGAATGAGTGTGCAATTTTGGTGTATTTAGTTAAATGACAATTGACACAATTGTGTATAAGCTGCCAATATTGTGGATTATTTGTGTTCTCTATGACTGTAGAAAGCCACATCCTTGGTTCCCTCAGGCATTCTCAGAACTAACTTGTCAGTGTGGTAGTAATGACCAGTCATAAGGGTTATTGAGTACTTGAAATGTGGCTAGTATGATAGAGAAATTAAATTCTTAATTGTTTATTTAAGTTTTAACTTTAAAAGTCACAGTATGAAATACTTTTTCTTGTTATGACAAACTATATTATTTTAGTAGGATAATATAATTTTTTGGTCTGAGACAGGATCTCCCTGTAGCCCCAGCTGGCCTGGAACTCACTATGTAGACCAGGCTGGCTTTGAATTTACAGAGATCTGCCTGCCTCTGCCTCCTGAGTGCTGGGATTAAAGACATGTGCCACCATGCTTGGCAAAGGATAATATTTCAGTTTGGCCATAGGAAATGCTTTTCTCATTAAAAAAAATCCATGGAAAACTTGAAATCCAAATTGAGATATGTTGCAAGTGCAAAATTAAAACTTTGATTTTAAAGGGCTAGTATAAATATTTAAATATTTTGGTAGCAATTATATAATAAATGATATTTTGAAAATACTTGGTTAAAACATTAGAATTATTTTTCCAGTGTATTTTTACTTTTTAATTATATTTTTTTGTGACAAGATATTTCAGTGTAGCCCAGGCTAGTCTCAAACTCATCATCCTCTTCCTGCACCATCTTGATTGCTCAGATTACAGGCATATACCACTGTTCTGGATTTTTTCTTTTTTACTTTCTGAATATAGCTACTAGAAGATTTAAAATTACACAAGTAGCTTTTCACAGAGTTACAAAACTAAAGTAAAATATAAAATTGTACTTTCAGCTTTCCTTTTATTTCTATTAACAGCAGTCTGGTTGCTATTTTCCTCTTCACGCTGCTCTATATCAAAATGTGGTATGCCACTTCTGCCGATTTCAGGGTCCTTTCTGTTTTTGTTTTTAGAATTCAGCCATTAGTTTAGTTATGTTTAATGTAAAAACGTAATGTGTGTAAGACTATACTTTCGGGGATCATTTCTATAGTTTGTAACTGGAGAAGTTCTCTGACTGTGTAGAGTACCAGAAACCACAAGGACAAGACGTAGTGCTTCCTCCTGAACAGGAAGATGGCTCTTGGTATTGCTTTTTTGCAATTTCTGGTTGCCATTGATGATCCTTCTACTCTTCCTTTGGGAGAGTTACAGGGAGGAAGCGCATTCTGAGTGGTAAAAACAACAACAAAAAAACAAAAACAAAGAAACATAATGTATTATAAGAACTTCACCATAATTTAGAAGATAATATTTTGTTATGAATTTCAATATTTTTATTAGAATACAAATATTAGGTCTTGTTATGGCATTTTTCAAATAATTTTTTTTGTTTCTCTGCCCTGTTCTCCCCATCCTCCTTTGCCAACTCGTACCTTCCTGCTTGCATGTCCCCTATGTCCTTTTACCCTCCCCACTCCTTTCCTAACACCTCATCTTCCCCCACTTGTGGTTGTCTCTCTAGGTTCCCAACCTCTACCCACTTTCACAACTCACCGGTTTACATGTGTGCAAACATTAAATGTTAGGATCTTCATCTAAGAGAGAAAATGATTTTTTTTTTTTTGGTCTTTTTGAGACAGGGTCTCCCTTTAGTCGCAGCTGGCCTGGAGCTCGCTCTGTAGACCAGGCTGGTTTTGAACTCACAGATATCCTCCTGCCCCTGCCTCCCAAGTGCTGGGATTAAAGGCATGTGCCAGCACGCCTGGCTAGAGAACATGATTTTTAAAAATCTGAGTGAGAAACCTTGCTTAATATAATATTTTGCAGTTCTATCAATTTTCCTGAAAACTTCATTTTTACAGCTGAGTGAAATTTCATTATTTATAATATATATATATATATATATATATATAATATACATATATTAAACACACATTATATGCCACATTTTGCATAATCTGTTTATCTGTTTGATGAGTCTAAGGCTAGCTCCATGCGTCTTGCTATTGTGAATAATGCCGCAATAAACATGGCTGTGGCATGTATCTCTGCGGTAAGAAAAGTCCTGTGGGTTATAACCAAGGAGTGTAAATAGCTTGGGTTGTATGATAAAGTTTAATACATTGAGAAGACTTCATACTGACTTCTATAGTGGCCATATCCCCCGGCAGTGAAATAAGATCCTAGTGCCTACATCTTCACCAGCATTTCTTTCATCTGTGTTCTTGATGATAGCTATTCCTGACTGGGGTGAATTGGAAATCGGAAGTGGTTATAATTTACATTTGCCCAGTGGCTTAAGATAGTGAAGTAAAAAAATACTTTTAAATTTTCATGCGTCCTCATTGTTGATTCTGGGTCTGTTCCTGTGCGGTTAGATTACTTTTCAGAAAGTTCTTGATTATACTTATAATTTGAAGTGCATCCTCTATTTTTTCCTCTAGAAATATCAGCATTTCAGGTTTTCTAAATTAGGCCGTTAATTTACGTTTGATGGATTTTCGTGTAGTGGAAGATAAAGAACTGTTTTCCGATTCTAAAAGATGGATATCAGTGTTTGCCAGCATGATTTGTGAATATGCTAGGCTTTTTTTTTTTTTTTTTTTTTGTTTTTTTTTTGGTCTTTTTGAGACAGAGTCTCCCTGTAGCCCCAGCTGTCCTGGAGCTTGCTCTGTAGACCAGGCTGGCCTTGAACTCACAAAGATCTGCCTGCCTCTGCCTCCTAAGTGCTAGGATAAAGGCGTGCGCCATCATGCCCAGCTGAATATGATGCTTTTTAAAAATATATAATTTTAGGGGCTGGAGAGATGGCCTAGTGGTTAAGAGTGCTGACTGCTCTTGCAGAGGACCCGGGTTCAATCCCCAGCACACACATGGCAGCTGAGAACCATCTTTATCTCCAGTTCCAGGGGAATTCGACACCCTCTTCTGACCTCCACATTGCACGACATGGGTGCACAAACAAACCTACATGCAGACAGTACATTCATACACATACAAAAATAAATAAAATTAAAAAAATATTTAAAAAAATATATAATTTTGATGATTTTTTCAAAATGCTACCTCCAGAAAAAGTTCTTTATCATTAGTACTTTTTAAGCTGTGTATGGCCTTTGGTATTCCCAAATAAATTTTTGAATTTTTCTATTTCTATATAGAATTTCATTCTAATGTTGATAGGAATAAATAGATTACTTTTGGGAATAACCATGTTCACAATATTAATTCTGCCAGTCTTGTAGCATCTCTAATCATGTGGTATCTTCTGGTGTTTTTTACTTTTGATTTTGGAGACAGGGTCTCCCTGTAGCCCAGGCTGGCCTGGAACTTGCTATATAGACCTTCGGCCTTGATCTCACAGAGATCCACTTGACTCTGCCTCCCAAGTGCTGAAATTAAAGGCATGTGCCACCGTGCTCAGCCTTAAATTTTTTAAAAACGTTTGTGGTGTGTCTCTGTGTGTGAGAGAGTGTATGCATATGCCTCTCTGTGTGTTCACATATAGGTGGGCATACACGTGCATATGGTTGCACGTGCATTTGTGTGATCATGTGTTTCATGCCAATTTTTTCCACCTTTTATATTGATGCCAGGTCTCTGACTGAACCGGGAGCTTATCATTTGGGCTAGTCTGCCTAGCCAGATTGCTCTGGGGATACTCTGTCTTTATCTCCCACATACTGGAATTATAGCCTGGCTGTTAAACCAGTCCGTCTTTTGCAGGGCTTCTGGGGATCTAAATTCTGCTTCTTATGATTACATGGCAAACAGATTTTTTGCCTACTGTGTCATCTTCTTTAGTCCCCTCGTAGCTTCTTTACTTTCTTTTTCAGAGTCCTTAAGTTTTTACTGCAAAGGCCTTTTACTTCCTTGGTGGGCACTTTACTTCCTGGGCACTTTATTTTAGGGCATATTTTGGGGGTATTTTCCCTAATTTCTTTTTTCATCAAATTCATTATTAGTATATACACACATTATTGTTTTTTATATGTCGATTTCTATCCTGCAACTTTACTGAAAGTATTTATTGATTCCTTGAGTTTTCTGATGGAATCTGCAGGGATTTTCATGTACAGAATCACATCATCTGTGAATAAAGGTTATTTTCCTTCCTCCTTAACTATTTTTAGGCATTTTTTTAATCTTTTATATTATTACTATAAGGCTTTGAGTCCTGTATTAATAAGAATGAACATAGTGGTCACCCTTGTCTTATTTATTCTAGAGTTAAAAAATACTTTTTGTTCTTCCACATTTAGCATAATGTTGGCCATATATTTTTCATATATATCTTTTATTATTTTGAGTTATGGTCCATCTATTTCTAATTTCTCCAAGAGTTGTATCATAAAAGGTATGTTGAGCCGGGCGTGGTGGCGCACGCCTTTAATCCTAGCACTTGGGAGGCAGAGGCAGGCGGATCTTTGTGAGTTCAAGGCCAGCCTGGTCTACAATGTGAGTTCCAGGACAGCTGGGGCTACGGGGAGACCCTGTCTCGAAAAGACCAAAAAAAAAAAAAAAGGTATGTTGACCTTCATTAAATTCTTTTTCTGAATCTTTTGAGGTGATGATATGATTTCTATCCTTAAGTTCTTTAATATGATGAATTATATCAGTTTTCATGTGATGAACCAACCTCACATTCCTAGGATAAAACCCACCTCATAATAATAATAATGTATAATCTNGAAAAACCTAGATGAAATGGAACAATTTCTAAACTCACATGGCATACCAAAAAGTAAAAGTAGATAATGTAAACACTGGTTACAATACGCCCATAATGCTCTATGCGACCCGAAGCAGTATGCTAAACAGTCTCCCCACAAAAAAAAAAAAACCCCGGGCCAGATGAATTCACAGATGAATGTCAGTCTTACGTGATGTCCAATTACCAACACTTCTTAAAATGTCCTCAAAACACAAAGTGGAAAGATACACTCTCAAATTAATTTATGAAGCTAGCATTTCCTTACTCAATAAAACTATGATTAAAAGACAAATATAAAGCCGGCGTGGTGGCGATGCCTTTATCAGCACTCGGGAGGCAGAGGACAGGACGGATTCTTGTGGTGTTTCACGGCCGCCTGGTCTCCAGAGTGAGTTCCCACGGACAGCTGGGGCTACAGGTTTATACCCTGTCTCAATAAAGACCAAAAAAAAAAAAAAAAAAAAAAAAAAAAAACTTATATATAAGACTACAGACAAAATTTCCTCAGAACCAGATGCACAAACTTCAAGGAAACATCTGCACACAAAATTCCATTATTTCATTATTTTTTGGTCTTTTTGAGACAGGGTCTCCCTGTAGCCCCAGCTGTCGTGGAACTCACTCTGGAGACCAGGCTGGCCTTGAACTCACAAAGATCCGCCTGTCTCTGCCTCCCGAGTGCTAGGATTAAAGGCATGCGCCACCACGCCCGGCTTTATATTGTCTTTTAATCTAGTTTTGATGTAAGGATAATGCTAGCTTCATAGAATTAATTTGAGAGTGTTCTTTCCCTTTGTGTTTTGAGGAACATTTTAAGAAGTGTTGGTATTGGACATCACTTAAGACTGACATTCATCTGTGAATCCATCTGGCCCTGGGCTTTTTTTGTGGGGAGACTGTTAGATACTGCTTCGGTCTCATAGAGCATTATGGGCTTATTTAAATTGTTTACATTATCTACTTTTACTTTTTGGTATGCCATGTGAGTTTAGAAATTGTTCCATTTCATCTAGGTTTTCCACTATTTTGGGAATGTGAGTTGTCAAATCATATCCTGATTTTTAAATATATATTTCATAGGTATCTGTTTTTAGCAACCTTCCTTCCTCCCTTACTCCCTTCCTTTCAGCATTTTTTTGTCCAACTTAATTTTTTATTATTATAGTGTGTATATTTATGGACTTGTACTCACCGTGCCAAGTATGTGGACATCAGAGATAGAACAACTTTGGGAAGTCATTTTTCTCTTTCTACCTTTATGTGGATTCTAAGGATTGAATGCTGGTCTTAAGGCTTGCACAGCAAGCATTTTTACCTCCTGAGTTATCTCACCAGCCCCAACAACTTCTTTTTCATTTGTAATTTTATTTATTTGTATCTTCTTTTTTACTTTTTTATTTTTGTATATGTATGAATGTACTGTCTTCACGTAGGTTTGTGCACTTGTGTTGTGCAATGCCGCGGAGGTCAGTAGAGGGTCTCATATTCCCCTGGAACTGTAGTTCTCCTGGAATTGGAGTTACAGATGGTTCTTAGCCGCCATGTGGGTGCTGGGGATCAAACCCGGGTCCTCTGCAAGAGCAGTCAGTGCTCCTAACCACTAGGCTATCTCTCCAGCCCCTATTTGTACCTTTTTATACATGTATGTTAGTTTGGTGAGGGGTTTGCCCATTTTTCATTTTACTTTAAGATATTTATTTTGTTTGTGTATATATAATGTGCATGTGTGTATGTGTGTGCGTGTGTGTGTGTGTGTGTGTGTGTGTGTCTGTGTCTGTGTCTGTGTCTAGATCACTGGAAAATTCAAAGGAGTAGGTCATGTCTTTTCATCATGTGAACCCTAAGGATCAAACTCTAGATCATCTCTTATTTTTTTTAGATTTTTAAAATATTTTATTATTTTTATTTTATGTATATGAGTGTATTGTCTTCATGTGTGTAAGTACAGCCATGTAATGCAAAGTCTGCAGAGGCCAGAAGAGGGCATCATATCCCCTGGAACTGGAGTTATGGATGGTTCTTAGTGGTTGGTGCTGCTAGGAGCTGAACCCAAGTTCTCTGCAAAAGCAGCCAGTGCTCCTAACTGCTGAGCCGTCTCCAGTCTCTAATCTCTGATTTTTTCTTTTCTTTCTTTCTTTTTTTTTTTTTTTGTCTTTTCGAGACAGGGTCTCCCTGTATCCCCAGCTATCCTGGAACTCACTCTGTAGTCCAGGCTTGCCTTGAACTCAAAAAGATCGGCCTGCCTCTGCCTCCCAAGTACTAGGATTAAAGGTGTGCGCCACCACACCCGGCTTCTGGGCTTCTGATTTCTTCTTAATGTGAGTACTTAGAGCTATAAACTTTCCTCTTAGGACTGCCTACAGCAGTGTTGTCCCCATTCTGTGGATGGGTTTTCTGTAGATATGTGTTAAATGCAATTGGTTTATGGTACAATATTGCTCTGAAGTATCTTTGCTGATTTCTACTGTTTAGCATCCACCTAAATATGAGAATATTGAGATCTCCCACTAATATCTTTGTCAGGACCTATTTGACCTTTTTTTGCCTTTCCTAATTTCAGAAATTAGGAACCCAAATATTCGGTGAACAGATATTTATATTGTTAAATCTTCTTGATGAATTGGTCTCTTTATTAGGATGTATTGGCATCTCTTCTGACTGGTTTCTGTTTGAAGTCTATTTTATCAGATATTAGGATTTCAATGCCAGCTTGTTTATGACATCCTTTTGCTTAGTGAGTTGATTTCCAGCCTTTGACACTCAGTTTTGGACATCTTTGCTAGGTAGATATGCTTCTTGGAGACAACAGAGACTTGGTTCTTGTTTTTTGTTGTTGTTGTTGTTTGTTTTGTTTTGTTTTGTTTGTCTTTTTTGAGACAAAGTCTCCTTGCAGCCCTAGCTGGCCTTGAACTCACAGAGATCCACCTACCTCTGCATCTGGAGAGCTGGGATTAAAGGCATGTGCCACCACGCCTGGCTGGTTCTTTATTTTTTTTATTTTATTTTTTTTTAATCCAGTTCATTAGTCTGCATCTTTATAGTGATGTGTTGAGGCAATTTACATTCAAAGTTATTATTGAAAGTGACTTTCCTATAATTTTGTCAACTGATGTTTTGTTTGGCTGATTTACTAATATTTCTTTACCTCTTTCCTTATTTGACAGTTTGCTTGTTTGCTGCATTGTGCATAATTGATTCTTTCTCAGTTCTTTTAATGGAGTATATTCTTTCATCTGTTCTCATGGATAAGACTTTCTTATTCTTTCTTATTCTTCCCTATACAGTATTCCTTCACAAATTTTCTGGAGTGCTGGTTTGATTGTCAGGAATTGCCTTAATTTGTATTTGTTCTGAACTATACTTATTTCTCGATCAATTTTGAAACATAATTATTATGGGTAAGGGTATCTCCCAGAGTTCTTGGAAGTATAGAATGTATTTATTTATGTGTTTATATTTATGTGTTTATTCATTTTACTTTATAAATGTGTTAGTGTACTATTCTCTCAACTAAAGTTCATTCTCTTTTTTTAAAAAAAGATTTATGGGGGGCTGGAGAGATGGCTCAGTGGTTAAGAGCACCGACTGCTCTTGCAGAGGACCCGGGTTCGATTCTCAGCAACCACATGGTGGCTAAGAACCATCTTTGACTCCAGTTCCAGGGGAATCTGACGCCCTCTTCTGACTTCCACGGCATTGTGCGACATGGATGCACCAACCTACATGCAGACAGCATGTTCATACACATAAAAAATGATAAATAAAAAGATTTATGGGGCTGGAGAGATAGCTCAGCAGTTAAGAGCACTGACTGCTCTTGCAGAGGACCTGGGTTCGATTCCCAGTACCCACATGGAGGCTAAGAACCGTCTTTAGTGCCATGCGTGGTGGCATATGCCTTTAATCCCAGTACTAGGGAGGCAGAGGTAGGAGGATCTCTGTGAGTTCAAGGCCAGCCTGGTCTACATAGAGAGCTCCAGGCCAGCAGGGACTAAAGGGAGACCCTGACTCAAAAATACAAAAAAAGATTTATTTATTTTATATCATGTGTACAAGTGTTTTGACTGTATGTATGTATGTATGTATGTATGTATGTATGTATGTATGTATGAGCCTAGAGCCCTGGGAGGCCAGAAGAGGGCATTCGATCCCTTGGAACTGGAGTTACTTATTGTTAGCTGATATGTGGTTGCTGGGAACTGAACTCTGGACCTCTGCTAGAATAGCAGTTGCTCTTAACCACTGAGCCATATCTCCAGCTCCACTGAAATTCATTCTTTTGTATGGTCTGGATGGTTGATGATGCCATCTGGTATGTTTTTTATTTGATTGATGATTTTATTTCCAGAATTCCTGTTTGGATTTTTTTCAGTGTTTCAATTTCCTTGCTGAATTTATCCTCCTTATTCTCAGCTTTCTTCTCCCATTTAATAACTGTTTTATTAACTTTGAAGAGGTTTTTAATTATTTTCCTTAGTTGATGGTTCTGCTCATTTGAGTCTTGAATATGGTCACTGGTAATTTTTTTCTTTTTTTTTCAAAGCCAATTTTTTATTGAAGCTTTGTACATTTCGTACAAAATTTCCAATCAAGTCTAGACCCATTCCTACTTCCTTGCCCCACCCCACCCCACCAGAGCTCAAGCATTCTGCCAAACATGTTTGTCATCTTTTTCTCAGTCTCTCTCAAAATTCTCAATGCAGAAGTTTACTGTTTCAAGCAGAAGTTCACCGTTTCCGTCAGTTCTTTGACCCAGTCTTTGTGTTGTTGTTGTTGTTGTTGTTGCTGTTACTCCTTCCAATATGCATCACTCCAAAATATGCATATATGCATGCCACATGTATCATAGGTTTTAGCATCTTCAGCTTATGATTTTTTCTTTATTATACTGAAAGATGTCATGTTTGAAGTCTCCTCCTTGGCAAGCCCAAACAGCCATCAGTTCTGCCCTTGTGTTCCACACTGGGGTATTCCCTTCCCATGGTCACCAAATGAGGTCCAGTAAGCACCACGTCCTGTCTTGACCTTCCTGTACTGGTCTCCATGATACAGTCTGGGTAGTCCAACAATGGCAGTCTGTACTCTGAAGAGGCTGAAACCCCAGTAGTAGCTCAGTCCACAAACTGGGTATCTCAGCAGTCCCCCTCTGGCACTGAAGGTTTGGAGGATTCTTGGAGAGACATGAGTCTTCAGTCCATATTGGAAAGCTGAAAAGCTGTGTCTCCTGTCTTTGAAGGATGGCAGAAGAAATAGCAGCCACAGGGTAGCTGCACTTGCCAGTAAGACAGATAAAACAACTGTGCTCTTTTTTTATTTTTATTTTTTTACTTTTGGTCTTTTTACTAAGATCTCAAGTTTATACCTGAAGTATAATTTCTCAGGCCTTACTGTTTATTTATTTCTGGTTATACCTTCCCTTTGGATGTTTAAGGCCACATAGCCCAGATTAACCAAGGTTTTTGTTTTCTCAAGGTCACTTGAGGATCTGGTCCCCAAGGGCCACTCAGGTTTTTTTTTTTTTTTTGGGGGGGGCTGGCTCCTGGCTTTTCAATTACCTGTTCCATCCACTTGAGGACAAAGTCAGGTCTTGATAGACCAGACTTCCCTTTTTGAAGCATGAGCAGACTTTCCTCTTTATAGACTGGACACTGGCTGAAGTCCCATTAGTGGATCTCCAAGACCGCCCTGCACAGGAAGACTAGTGACTCCCATTTGCAGAACATTTTAAGAGATGCCCCCATGCATAGTCCCCTGGGACTTAGTTGACCCCTGAAGGCAAGGAACAAAGTTATCCCTTTTAAGACCCTTGGCCAAATTGGTATGGGCATTAAGTATGGTCGTTAAGTATCCAGAAAGGCTAAGTTATACCAGCCTGATATTTTTAACTACTGTGTAATATTTTAGAAAAGGCTTGGACAAAAGCTCAAGCAGCCTTGTATAAGAAATACTAAAAAGCACTCCCATAAAATAAATACTGTGGTTAGACATAATGTCATGACAAACTAGTTTTTTTCTCATTCTTTTGATCTTATATTACTCTAAAATATGCATACATACCCTCCACTCATATACCAAAAATTCCTAACTCTGTAAATAAATGGTAGCTTAGTTCTAGAACCTGTTAAGAGATTCACAATATAAGAGCGCAGTTGTTTTCAGATCACGAGGAATATAACATTAACATTGCTCAGTTTGCCTTACAACTAGGTAATTGGCGTTAGCATCCATAGATGAGGGATGTTTGTTTTTCTGGGACTGTGTTACTTCACTTAACATGATATCATCTAGTTCCATCCATTTACCTGCAAAGTTCATGATGTCATCTTTCTTTTCTGCTGCATACAACTCCATTGTGTAGATGTACCACATTTTCTCTATTCACTCATCAGTTGAGGGGCACTTGGGTTGGTTCCAGCTCTTCGCTATTGTAAAGAGAGCTGCAATAAACATGGGTGTGCATGTATCTCTACTGTAAGATGAGTCTTGTGGGTATATACCCAGGAATGGTATGACTGAATCATGTGGCAAGCTCATTTTGAGTCTTTTAAGGGTTCCCCACACTGCTTTCCATAGTGGTTGTACAAGTTTACATTCCCACCAGCAGTGAATGAGTGTTCCCCTTTCCCCACAACCTCTCTAGCACTTGGTGTCATTTGTTTTCTTGATCCTAGCCAGTCTTATTGGAGTGAGATGATATCTTAAACTGGTTTGAATTTGCATTTCCTTAATTATTCATGATGTTGAACACTTTTTAAGATGTTTCTCAGCCATCTCTAATTCCTCACTTGTGAAGTCTCTGTTTAGCTCTTTGCTCCATCTTTTGAGTAGGTCATTTCTTTTCTTCTTTGTTTCTTGAGTAGTTTATGTATTCTGGAAATCAATGCTTTATTAGAAGTATCTGCAGTGAAGGTTTCCTCCCACTCTGTGGGTTTTTCCTTCACTTCCTTGATTGTTTCTTTTGCTGAAGCTTTGAGTTTAATGAGGCCCCATTTGTCAGTTCTGACCTTATTTCCTGTGCAGCTACTGTCTGATTTAGGAAGTCTTTTCCTACGCCTATGTCTTGGAGGCTGCTGCCAACTTTTTCTTCTATCACCTGCAGAGTTTTGGGTTTCATGTTGAGGTCTTTGATCCATTTGTAGTGGACTTTTGTACAGGGCGAGAGGTAGGGATTTAACTTTATTCTTCTAAAAGTGGTGATCCAGTTTTGCTAACACCATTTGCTGAAGATGCTGTCTTCCCTCCACTGGGTCACTGATACTTTTTAAAGTAGGTTCTGAATTCTTTCTTAGACATTTCAAGTATCTTGGTTCTGTTGTAGGAATGTTGGGAGGTTGGTAATAGGTCATGTTGGTTTGTTGTGTCAAATTCTTTTTGCTTATTTCTTGTGTTTTTTGCATATGTGGGGGGTTTTTGGTGTTTTTTTTTTTTTGTAGTTTTTTGTTGTTTTCTTGTTTGTGTTTTTTGTTGTTGTTTTGTTTTTGACAGGATCTTTTTGGTCCCAGACTGCCTAAAAGTCACCATTGGACCAGGCTGGCCTGGATCTTACAGAAATCTCCCTGCCTCTACCCCCTGAGGCCTGGGAATAAAGGTGGGCCTTTAGGCCTGGCATTCATGCATGTGTTGGAATGACTGAGTCTTCAAATTTTAAGTTCTACTATTTGCAACTCTCTTCATTTGTTTTGCTTTCTGTGAGTCCCCTGAATATATGTTTTCACTAGAAATTACATTTCCTTTGGCCTCTTAAGGGGGGTTGCATTACACTTGTGAGTCTGTTATGAACCATACATACTAGCATTTGGGTACTAGTAGGAGGAGGTACAGTTAATAGAGATTATTTTTAACTCTAAGGGTACAGTATTTAAGTAGAAAAATTGAGAAGCAATGGGGAAGGTAGGTAAGAGGGGATACAATATGAATGAGAAGAAAAAAATGTAAGTTGGTAGCATGAGATGGAATATTTTAGACATGGGAATAGATAATATTTTTTAAGTGAAGGACTGCCATCAAGGGTTATTTTGGCAAAACAAGTTAAAACATGGTGAGTTAATAATTAATGTACAAAACTGCAAGTAGTTACAACATCATAACCAAATAGGAACAGAAATTAAACTACAGTGTTAAAAAAACAAAGGTGTAACAATGCATATTAAAAAGTGCAGTTCAAAGCCGGGCGTGGTGGTGCACGCCTTTAATCCTAGCACTTGGGAGGCAGAGGCAGGCGGATCCTTGTGAGTTCAAGGCCACCCTGGTCTACAGAGTGAGTTCCAGGACAGCTGGGACTACAGGGAGACCCTGTCTCGAAANTGGAATGTTTATTTCCATCCATATTTAGCTCATCTAACCCTTTAGAGACAACACTGCAAAAAAAAAAAAAGTGCAGTTCAGCTGTGGAGATGATTGATACTGATTCTCCGGTGGAGTGGCTCAGTTGATTCTGTATTTCTAGGTAATGGCAGGTTGGGGGCCAGGTGGGACCAAAGTCTGGAAACATGCAGTTCTCCAGGCGTAACAGTTGGCTCTGAAGCCTTGGTGTGGGCATTGTACTGTGCTCATTGGCAAATTGGATAAGACATGTGGTTTAGGCATTCAGTCTGACCTCACAGAGCAAGCAGTAGTAGTAGGATCAAAGTCTGACCTCATGGGTGACCAGTGGTGGGAAGTCTTGGTGTATAGGCTGACTTCCATTCTCTGTTTTTACAGTTCTTAATGCAAGTGTTTCTGGAATAGATTTTAGGAAGATCAGCTCTTCCTCATCCAGAAGTAATCAGCTGCCAATATTTCTTCAGCTAAGATTGGGGTCTGCTGTCCATTTCCCCAGTTCTATGCTAGGTTTTTGTCTGATTGAGTTTGCATGGGTCTTGTGCATGCTGTCACCATTGCTGTAGGTTCATACGAACAGGGCCCAGGGACTTGTAGGGCTCTTACTTTCATATGGTTATGGACTTCTTTCCTGGCTTTTACAATCTTTCTGCTCCCTCTTTCTCAATGGTCCCTTAGCCCTGCAGTCTTCCTAATGCAAAGGAGTCTAGATTGACTGACTAGACTTCAGTACATGAACTTGTACTGAGGAATATCTGAGGACACTACCTTGACACAATCGGCCATAACACAAATGGCAGAATCTATGAATTCCAGCAGGGGGTATGGGACAGTGCCAGTGGGGAAGGGGGTATAAAAATGATTAAGATTGATTGAGATGTTCTGTATGAAATACACAAAAATTCAATTAAAAATGTTTTTTAAAAGGAGTAGATTTTATCTGTATTTGCCTTAGAGCAGGGAAGAATAGAATTTTGAAAGTTCGGCATCTTTGACTCTTCTGATTGAATTTTAGATGCCTTACTCATAAGCTCTTCTTTCATCAGATATGATCATGAGTGAAGTGATGCCATGGGAACCTAGTGAAGAGAATACCTAGCATTTCTTAGTTCCCCTAACAAAAGAGCACTCTAAATGTGGTGTAATAGAGTGAAAAAAAAAATAATGAAGAGCCAGACCTGATGGTACAGGCCTGTAACCCCAGCCCCTTAGGAGGTTGAGGGAGAAAGATTACAATTTCAAACCTTTTCTGAGACGCAGAGTGAATCCAAGGCCAGCCTGAGCATGGTAGTAGACCCTGACTCAACAAAAAAGTAAAAAGAGGGCCTGAGTATACCTCAGTCATGGGATGCTTACCTAGCATGTGTGAGGCCCTAAATTCCAGTCTCAGTAACCCCTCCAAAAGAGAGAAAAACAAATGAAGAAACATGAATAACTATACAGAAATTGGACATTTCATTGTACATCTGGTAGGATTCCTGAATTGTCAACTGTAATTATTTCTCATTCTTGTTAATTACAAACAACAGTAAACCTTTTTCTTTTGGTCTTTTTGAGACAGGGTCTCCCTTTAGTCCCAGCTGACCTGGAGCTCTCCATGTAGACCAGGCTGGCCTTGAACTCACAGAGATCCGCCTGCCTCTTCCTCCCAAGTGCTAGGATTAAAGGCATGTACCACCACGCCCAGCACAATAAACCTTTTAAGGTAATAGTCTTTCAAATGTATTTTGCATTTTGTATGATCATGACCTTATGGGGGCCAGGGAGTGTAATGTGGTAGTTTGAATGAGAATGTCCCCCATAGGCACCAATTATTTGGATATTTTGTCCCCAGTTGATGACACTATTTTGGGAGGACTTAGAAGGTGTAGCGATGGGGCCTGTACTTTGAGGGTTCTCCCCCCCCCCCAGACAGGATCTCCCTGTAGCTGCACCTTGCCAGATTTCCAGTTGCTCTCTGGTTACTGTGCCTGCTTAAAGATATGAGTGCCTTTCCTTCTGCTCTGACCACCTCTTCCACCATGCCTCCCCGCCATGACAGATACTAATCCCTCTGGAACCTGGAACCATAAGCTCAAATAGACTGTTCTTTCTATATATATAAAAAGATATTAGTCTTTCAGGGGTTAGAGAATGGCTCAGTGGTTAAGAGTACCACTCTTGCAGAGGACCCAAATAAAGTTCCCAGTACCCACATTAAGGTGGCTCACAACTGCCTATATGGTCTACAAGGCGAGTTCCAGGACAGTTGGGGCTACAGGGAGACCCTGTCTCGAAAAGACCAAAAAAAAAAAAAAAAGATAGAAAATATAGTATTTTATTTCTCTTTTCTGATTTAGATCATTTATCTTATTAACATGATGATCTGAAATATCCATTTTCCTTCAAATGATATATTTTTATGGATTAATATGTCCAGTTATACCACATTTTCTTTTTTTAGCTTTTATTGAAGTTTTGTGCATTTCATACATCACTTCTCAGTTCAATCCAGACTCATTTCCCCTCCATGCCCCCACCCCTCCCTAGTTCATGCAGTCTGCCATACCTGTCCTGTCTCTCCTTCTGAGTCTTTTCAAAGTTTTTCAAAGCAGAAGATTATTTTTTGCGGCAAAGAACTCTACTGCTTCAGTCAGTTCCCTGTCCCAGTTCTTTTGTTGTTGTTGTTGTTCCCTCCAATCCGTATTGTTTCACATTTTCTTTATTCATCTCTTCATGACCATTGATGCTGATTCAGTAACTTGGCTATCATGAATTATGGCATAAAAACATGGAGGTGCAGTTATTTCTATAGTACACAGCCTTAGATTCTCTTGGGTATATACATAGCAGTAATATTGCTGGGTCATATGATAGTTCTATTTTTAGTGTTTGAGGAATCTTGATACTGATTTACATAATGGCTCCACTAATTTACATTCCCACTGACAGTGTATAATTCTTGCATTCTCATCAGTATTTGTTGTCATTTTATTTGCTAATAGCCATTCCAGCTTGTGTTAGATGGAATTCCATAGACATGGTGAAGGATGTTGAACAGTTTTTCATGCACTTATTGGCCATTTATATTTATTAAATTGACAAATGTCTGTTTAGAATATTTTCCCTTCTATTGTTTGGATTGTGATTTTGGTATTTAACTTTTTAGTTCCTTATAAGATAGCTACTAATCCTTTATCAGATGAAAAGTTGACAAAGGTTTTCTTTCTTGATCTTGGAGATGTGTTTACTTTGCTGTGTAAATGTTTATTTTTTAATTTTATGTAATCCCATTTGTCAACTCTTGATATTATTTCCTGGGGTGCTAGAGCCCTGTACCTGGCCTATTCCTATATCTTGAGGTGTCTGTCCTATATTTTCTTTTAGTAATTTAAAAGTTTCAGGTCCTAAATTAAGGCCTTTGATTCTTAATTATATTTTTTTGTAAATGAGTGAAGGATAACTATATAATTTCATTCTTTTACATGTAGATATCAATTTTTCAGCACATATTTGTGGAAAAGTCTGTCTTTAATTCATATTCTGACAATTTTGTCACAATTTGATGACTAAAGTTTCCTACATTTATTTCTGGGTCTCCTATTCTATTCTGTTAGTCTAAAAATCTATGTGGTGACTAATATTGATTATCAGTTTCACAAGATCTAGAATGAACACATCCCTGCCAGGATGGACTTTATCCTTAAACTGTGAGCCAAAATAACCCCTTCCTTCCTAACATTTTGTTAACTGTCTTGTCACAGCCAACAAAATAGTAACTAATATAGTCAATTGAGAGTGGACTTTTTTTGTCTTTTTTATGGTACCTTGTTTGTTACTTTGGATCTACATTTTAATTTGCCAACAGGCATTATAATAGCTCCAGCATTTCTTTTTATGCTCACATTTTTAAAAAATTTTTGGAGTACTTGTTCTTGATGGGATTTGTATAGAATTCATGGATTGTTTCTGGTAGTATAGCCATTTTCACAATATTCTAGTGATCTCTGAGCATGGGGGAGTGGTCTTCTAGTCTTTTAGTGTCTTCCTCAGTTTCTGTCTTTGGTGTTTGTATTCCTTCAGCATGGAGGACTTTCACCTTGATCTTTTCTTAGTTCTTTTTCCTTGTTTTAAAATTTTTTTCATTTTCATCTTTTTATTGAGAATTTCATGCATGGATATAATGTTTGATTGACTCTACTCCCCTCTCTTCCCCTCTGATTCTTCCCCTATCCTTCTACCAATTTCACTCCCAAGTTTCTGTGCTATTTTTTAGGCTACAGATTCCAGTTAGTGCTGCCTGTATGTATATGACAATCCCTGGGACCTGCCCAGCCTCTCAGGTACCACATCCTTGAAGAAAATTGACCCTTTCTCTACCCAGCAGCCATCAGTTACCATATCTCCTCAGCTACAGGTGGGACCTCGTGAGTTCCTATCTGTTCCATGCTGAGAGTTTGGTTGGCTTGATATTATGCAGGTCTTGTAAATTCAGTAATAGCTGCTGTGATCTCATGTGTATAATGGCACTGTCATGTCTGGCAACTAATATTTTGCTGCAGATATCAGTTACCTCTTCATTTTATAATCTTTCTTCCCCCTCTTGCACACTAATCCCTAAGCCTGGGGGTGATATAGATATAAATTTGATCTGATCACTCAGTAGTCTCTTATTCTCTGCACATTGACCAGTTGTTGATAGCTGTGTTAATCACCACTTACTATAAAATAACTTCTCCAATGAGGATTGAGCAATAAGAAGTTAGGGAACAGTTTATTAGTATGTCCATTTAGCAGAATAATAGCAGTATATTCTTCTCTAGGTACTATGATCTAGCCAGCCACAGATTCTTGGCCCAGATTGAAGTACCAGACACAGTTCCAACTTGTGAAAGATGCTTTAAATTCAACCCAATAGTGGTTGGTTACATTCCAAACTCTGTGCCACTATTTCATCTGTACTGGCTAACTTCAGTTGTCAACTTGATACACATGAGTAGAGTAAACCTCAGTTGAAGAATTTCCTCTATTGGATTGGCCTGTGACTATGTCTGTGGGTCATTTTCTTCATTGCTGAGTGATATCAGTAGGTGGTCTGGTCAGGTAGTCCTGTGTATATGAAAGTAGGCTGAGCACAGGCTAGGAAGCAAGCCGGCAAGAAGCATCCTCTATGTTCTCTGATTCAGCTCCTGCCTCTAGGTCCCTGTCTTGCTTTGAATTTCTTCCCTGACTTCCCTCAGTGATGGATTATGACCTGGGAGTTTTAAGCTGAAATAAACCCTTTCTTCCCCAACTTGCTTTTGGTAAGTTTTATCATAGCAATAGAAAGTAACTAGAACTGAAACTGGTACTGAGAATGGGGTATGGCTTTGATGGACCTGACCATATGTGTCTGGGAGGATTGTGGAAATTTTTGCAACTTTGGAATGGAATAGTGTTTGTAGCTCAGTGAGTTGTTCTGTAGAAACTTGGATGTAATGGTGAAAGAGGTATAGATGATAGAGACCTGGTTTGTGAAATTTGAAAGGGAAGTGAAGACTCTGGCATGGATTAAGAATTTTTGGAAGTGAAACTTTTTTGCTTTAGTAGTCAACTGTTGCTAAAAAATTAGCCATGAGTAACAAGATATCAGCATCACTGAGTAGAATCTTCTGGGTAGTATTTCCTTGGGGCCAGCACACAGAAGCTGTGGCCTAGGAAGGGTCACATCAAACTGTCATTAGAACTTGAAAATTTGTAAGAATCTCACATATGGTGGTTGATTTTGAAAGCATGAAAGGACTGTGGAGAGAAGATGAGCCTTTGCACCCTGAAAGACAAGTAGAGGTCATTGGTGAAAATGCATCCTCAGTTGCAGTGAAGACCCCAGAGTTGAAGGAGTCATAGAGAGGATCTGAGGCTTGGCACTGTGTGAGTCCTGGAGAGGCCATTGGTGAAGGTGCAACCTCAGTTGCAATGGAGAACCCAGCATATTGCAGATGCCAGGACTGTGAGATGAGTCCCAAGGGCAGCACAGGATTGAAGTGGAGTTGGCCCGATACTATGAGAAAAGCTGTGTGTGCTGTGGATGGCAGATCTAAAGAAGTAGAGGTACCCAAGCCCTTTAGAGCCCAGAAGATCATGACTCCCAACATTGGGCTATATTGCTGGACTTTAGTTTTACATAACTGTGTCCACTTCTTTTCTTTTGAAATAAGAGAGTATTTAACTTATTTTTGCTATTTCAGGAGTTCACAGCTAAAAGATTTTTAGGGTAGTCATGAACTTTCAAAGTGTTCAAATTTTTTAAAGACTATGGGATTTTTAAAATCATACTGTTTTATTTCATGATATTAATATTCACATTGTATCTTGGGGACAAAAATGGAAAGGTTGTGGCTTAATAGTGATGTGTTTGTGTGTCAAGTTGACAAGGGGTCAATTCTGCTGGATAGTGTAAGTTGTCAACTTGACACATTTGGTTATCAGGAACTCCAATTTAGGAATTTCCTCCATTGGATTGTCCTATGACTATGTCTGTGGGTCATTTTTTTTGATTGATGAAGTTATGTGGGGCAACTCAGCCCACTGTGGGCAGTACCATGCCTAGACAGATTGTCTTGAGTTGTATATAAAATCAGGCTGAGCACAGGCCAGGATGCAAACAAGTAAGAAGCACATCTCTGCTTCAGCCCCTGCCACCAGGTCTCTGTCCTGCCTTGAGTTTCTTCCCCAACTTTACTCAGTGATAGATTATAACCTGGAAGTTCTAAGCTGAAATGTACACTTACCTCCTCAATTTGCTTTTGGTCAGTATATTATCATAGTAATAGAAAACAACTAGGGCATCATCGGTGGGTGTATCTTGCTGGAGAAGTCATTATTGTCAATTGCAGATTTCACAGCTGGGTAAGACTGTTGATTATTTTTCTTCCTCAAAAGTGTAAATAGCACCTTCTAGCACTATGAAATCTAACCAGCAGAGATAAGGCTTTTGGATCAGTACTGACATGATTTCTTTATGGCTTATGTGTGTCGTTAGCCATAGGATCTTACCGTTGTGTTGTGGAGGGTAACCAAGAGCAATGAGAAAAGCCTGCAGTGTTTGGGGTGGGGGTAGTTTCTGGGACCCCACTAACTAGTGGCTCAAAAAGAGGTAACGAATACAATATCAATAAAGCCACATCGATTTTTTTATTTGATAGCCTATGGTGTGTGGGGAGGCATTGTCCCACAGTCACAGGGTAATTCCATTTAAACTCATAGATTTTATGTATATATTTTAGGAAGCTTCCACAGTAGTAGGTATCCATATGGTATTTTCAAAGGCCTTTAGGGTTAGTTATCCCTGCCCATACTCAGTGTATTGCTCTGTCCTTCCATAGCCTGCCCCATTTAACCCTTCTTGTTTTTATTACTCCTCTTTTCTCCTTCAAACCACCTGTGTTCTGTCCCCCTTTCCTTTAAATCAGTCCACCCATGGACCTTTACTAGTTTCCTTTGTTTGTCTTTCTGGTTCTGGGTTACCTTACTCAGAATTATTTTCGGGTCCATCCATTCACGTTTAAGTTTCATAATTTAATTTTTCTTTACAACTTAATAATATTACACAATTTCATTATGCATTCATCAGTTGATGGGCATCAAGGCCGTTTCCATATCCTGGGTATTGTGAAATGAGCAGTAGTGAACACGCATGAGGCAAGTATGTTTGTAGAATCTGGGAATATACCCCAAAAGTGGTACAGCTGGTTGGTATATATAGTACACTGGCTTTGATAGTAGCTACACCAATTTGTACCCCCATCTACAGTCAGTAAGTGTTCCCCTTTCTTCATATCCATGCCAGCCTTTGTTGTCATTTTTTTTGTCTTTTTGAGACAGGGTCTCCCTTTAGTCCCAGCTGGCCTGGAGCTCACTATGTAGACCAGGTGGGCCTTGAACTTACAGACATCCACCTGCCTCTGCCTCCCATGTGCTAGGATTAAAGGCGTGCACCACCACACCCAGCTTTTGTCATTTTTTTAAAAATTAGTCATCTGACTGGGATAAGATGAAATTTCAAAGTAGTTTTAGTTTGCATTTCTCCTGGCCAGAGCTAAAAGTTATTTAAAACTAATTTTTTAATTAAAAAAATTAAAAATATACAAATAAAAAAAATTTCTCAGCCATCTGCATTTCTTTTGAGAACTCTGTTTAACTCCATCCCCCAGTTTTTAATTGGGTTGTTTACATGGTGTTAACTTTTTTTTAGTTCTTCGAATATTCTAGATACTGTCTTTCAGATATAGCTGTAAAATTTTTTTCCCATTCTGTATTGTAGGCAGCTTTTTCATTTATATGGTATCCTTTGTTACACAGAGGCTTTTTAGTTTTATATGATATTCCATTTGTCAATAGTTGGTCTACCCTGTGCTACCATGGTCCCCTTCAGAATGTCCTTTCCTGTGTTTATGAGTTAAAGAGAATTTCCTGTTTCCTCCTCTATAAGATTCAGGCTATCATGTTGAGGTTTTTGATCCTTTTGGAGTTGGGTAATAGTGCCCCTCACTTATGCAGGTTGAGATATAAGTGTCTAATTTTATTCTTCTACATGTAGCTATCTATCCAGTTTGACCAGAAGAATTTGGCGAAGATAATATCTTTTTCTCACATGTGTACTTTTAGCCTTTTTCTCAAAAAATCAGGTGGCTATAGGAGTATGGGCTAATATCTAAGTACTCAGTTTTTTTTTTCATTGATCAGTGTGTGTGTGTGGGGGGTTTGTTTTGTTTTGTTTTGTTTTGTTTTTGTCTTTTCGAGACAGGGTCTCCCTGTAGCCCCAGCTGTCCTGGAATTCACTCTGTAGACCAGGCTGGCCTTGAACTCACAAAGATCTGCCTGCCTCTGCCTCCCAAGTGCTAGGATTAAAGGCGTGTGCCACCACACCCGGCCGTAAATGGGATTACTTCCCTAGTTTGTTCATATGTTTGCCATTGTTACTTATTAATGGTAATTATTTTTGCATGTTATACTTTTTATCCTGATACTTTGCTGATTGTATTTATCATCTGTAGGAGTTTTCTGATAGAATGTTTGCAATCGCTCATGTATAGAATAATTTGATTTGCAAATTGGGATACTTTGACTTCTTCCTTTCTTATTTGTATCCCTTTTCCTTCTGTTGTCTTATTACTGGATCTAAAACTTTAAGCACTATATTGAACAGGAGCAGAGAATTGACATTATCTTGTTCAAAATGCTTAGAGTTTCTTCATTTAGCACACTACTGGCTGTGAGACTAATGTCAATATATTGCTTTTTTTTTTTTTTTTTTTGACTCTCTTTTGAGACAGGGTCTCCCTGTAGCCCCAGCTGTCCTGGAACTCACTCTGTAGACCAGGCTGGCCTTGAACTCACAAAGATCCACCTGCCTCTGCCTCCCAAGTGCTAGGATTAAAGGCATACGCCACCACGCCTGGCTGTCGTATATTGCTTTTATTGTGTTGAGATGCAGCCTCTGTATCTCTAGCCTCTCTCGGATTTTTATCATGAAGGGATGTTGGATTTGCTCAGGGCCTTTTCGGCATCTAATGAGATGTTCTTGTGGTTTCTTTCCTTGAGTCTAGGTAGTGGATTACATTTATTGATTTACATATGTTGAACCCTCTCAGTATCACTGGCATAAGGCTGATTTGATGTAGTGGATAATCTTTTGACTGGGTCATGATTTTGGTTTGAAAGTATTTCGAGAAGTTTTGTTATCTGTACTCTTCAGGAATATTGGGCAATAAGTCTTTTTTTTGTGGGGCTTTTATCTAGTTTTGGCATCTGGGTAATATTACCTTCCTGAAAAGAATTTGGAAGTGTTCCTTCCTTATCTATTTTATGGAGCTAACTTGAGGAGTATTGGTGTTAGTTCATTTTTGAAAATCTGGTAGAATATTATATTGATTGAATCTGTTCCTGGGCTTTATAACTATTTTATTATTTTTAATTATTTTTGTATTTGAGTGTATTGCCTGCATGTATGTAAGTGCACCTGTGTTGTGCAGTGCTGCAGAGGTCAGAAGAGGTCATTGGATCCCCTGGAACTGGAGTTATTTATGGTTGTTAGTCACCATGTGGGTGGTGGGAACCGAACCTGAGTCTTGCAGCCAGTGCTCTTAACTGCTGAGCCATCTCTATAGTCCCTGCTTCCGGGCTTTTTTTTTAAGTGTTTTTTTAGGGGCTGGTGAGATAGCCTAGTGGTTAAGAGCACCGACTGCTCTTGCAGAGGACCCAGGTTCGATCCCCAGCACCCACATGGCGGCTAAGAACCGTCTATAACTCCAATTCCAGAACTCCAGTTCCAGGGGAATCTGAGACCCTCTTCTGACCTCCACAGCATTACATGACATGGGTGCAGAAACCTACATGCAGACAGTACATTCATACATATACAAAAATAAATAAAATTTAAAAAAAATTAAAAAAATAAAGTGTTTTTTAATGTATTTTTATTTGTGTGTATGAGCATTGTATCTGCATGTATGTAAGTGCACCCACTTCATGGAATGCCTGCAGAGGCCAGAAGGAGCCATTGGATCCCTTGCAACTGGAGTTAGTGACTGTTCTTAACTGCCACGTGGGTGCTAAGAACTGAATCCAGGTATTCTGCAAGAGTAGACAGTGCTATTAACTACTGAACCTTCTCTCCAGCCTCTTCTGGGCTTTAGTTTGGAGGTTTTAATTACTGCTTCTACCTCACTGTTATGGGTGTGTTTAAATTATTTACTTCATCTTGGTTTAATTTTGATATGTCATATGTACTTTGATGTGAATCAGTTCCTTTTAGATTTACCAGGTTAGTGGCATGCAAAATTTAAAAGTACATCCTGATGATTCTCTGAATTTCCTCAATGTCTCTTATAGTATCTCCCATTTCATCTCTATTCTTTTCAAATTTAGGTCTTTTAGGTTAATTTGGTGAAAGATTTTTTAATCATGTTAATCTTCTCAAATAACCAATTTTTTCATTCATTGGGTCTTTGTATTTTTGTTTGTTTCCATCATTAATTTCAGACCTCAATTTGATCATATCATCTCTCCCTTTTTACTGTTTTGGATGCTGTGTGAACTTGTTTTGTCAAAGCATTTAGTGCATCATTAAGGTACTAATCTGAGATCTCTCAGTTTTTATGTGGTTAGTGTTATAAATTTTCCTCTTAAGTACATTCTTCATTCTCTCCTATAGATTTTGGGTTTTTCATTCTTTTTCAATTCAAGGATTGATTTATTTCTTCTAATTTTATGTGTATGAGTGTATTGCTTGTATGTATATAAATGCACCCATGTCACACAGTGCCCAAAGATGTCAGAAGAGGGTATTGGATCCCCTGGAACTAGTTATGGATGGTTGTAAGCCACCATGTATGTGCTGGGATTCTGCAAGAGCTGCCAGTGCTCTTAATTGCTGATCCATCTCTCCTGCCCCCAATTCTAGGAATTTTAAAATTATTTCTTCCTTGACCCAATTATCATCTATCAGTGTGTTGTGTCCTGTTTAGTCTCCTTGAATTTGTGTACTTTCTGTGTTTTATGTTGCTGTTGATATTTGGTCATTGTGGTCATATAGAATGGTTGATATTATTTCATTTTCCTACAGTTTTGAGACTTGCTTTGTGTATCAGCATGTGATCAATTTCAGAGAAAGTTTGATATGCTACTGAAAAGAAAATATACTATTTATTGTTTGGGGGTGTACTGGTTAGGTTTGTCAGTTTGAAACAAACATAGACATACCAGTAAGCATTATTCCTCTGTGGTCTCTTCTTCACTTCCTGCCTGCAGGTTTCTGCTTTAATTTTGGGCCTCTTTCTTTCTTTTTTTTTTTTATTTCTGTATGTGTATGAATGTACTGTCTGCATGCAAGTCTGTGCACCCGTGTCTTGCAATGCCGCGGAGGTCAGAAGAGGGTCTCGGATTCCCCTGGAACTGGAGTTCTCCTGGAATTGGAGTTTCAGACGGCTCTCGGCCGCCATGTGGGTGCTGGGGATCGAACCCGGGTCCTCTGTAAGAGCAGTCGGCGCTCTTAACCGCTAGGCCATCTCTCCAGCCCCAATTTTGGGCCTCTTTCTACGATGATGGACTGTAACCTGTAAACCAAATAAACCCTTTCCTCCCCCAAGTTGCTTTTGGTCAGTTTTTGATCACAGCAAAGCAGAAGCCAACTAGAAGTAGTGGGATGTTCTGTAGAAGTCTAAGTCCATTTTGTTTATCATGTCATTTAACTCTAGTGTTTCTATTTAGATTTTGTTCAAATATCCATTTGTCAGAGTGGATATTGAAATTGCCCACTATGGTCATTTGAATGAAATTGTTCCTCATTGGCTCCAAGTGTATGAACAACGCTTGGAGCCCAGCTGTTGTTGCCATCATTTGCAGAAGTTTAGAAAGTGTGGCCTTGCTGGAAGAAGTATGTCACTGGGGGCAGACTTTAAGAGTTCATATCCTTGTCACATGTCAAGTCTGTCTCTCTGCTTCCTGTGCCTGCTTGAAAATATAAGTGCTTAGCATTGTGCTTCCGCTGCCTCCTGCCATTCTCCCCTCCCCATGATGGATTCTTATCCCTCAGGAACAGTAAGTTCACTAAACTCTTCTGTAAGCTGCCTTAGTTATGTTGCCTTTATCACAGCAACAGAAACAGAACTAATACACTATCACTGTACTGGAGTTAATCTCTGGTTTTACATCTAGTAGAATATACACACACATTCACACACACATACACACACATTTCCTTTTTGAGAAGTTCATACATTAGTACTGCATTTACATTGTTTCTTTCCCTCCCTCTCTCTCCTTCAACTCTTCCCATATCCCCCATATCCTCTCAATTTCAAATTTCATGACATCTTGATTATTATTTTACATATTCATCTCTCTCCCTCCTTCATTCCCTCCCTCCCTCTACACACATACACACACACACACACACACACACACACACACAGAGAGAGAGAGAGAGAGAGAGAGAGACACACAAAATCTAGTAAGTCCATTTACTCATGCTTGTGTGTACATATGTTTAGGGCTTACCACTTGGGATCAGATAACATATTAGGGAGCTCTTCTTGCCCCAAACTGATTTTGTCTCCCTCAGCAGCTGTCGTTTTCCTTAATTCTTCATCTAAAGATGGTACCATATGAAATTTCCCCCCTTCACATGGGATGTCCACTAGTGTTATCATTATGCAAATCTCGTTTAAACAACTATATTGTTGAGATTTCATGGATGGTGCTTCCTTGGCATGTCTAGGAGATACTGCCTAGCAGTAGGCTTCCTGGTCTTTTGGCTCTTATAGTATTTTAGCTTTTGGTATTACAGTAATACTGGCTCCATAGAATGAGCTTGGGGTTTCGTCCTGCGTTATCTTTTTTGAATAAGTTAAGAAGTATTGGTTGTACATCTTCTTTGAAGATCTGATACAATTTTGCTGTGAATCCAGCTGTGCCTGGGTATGTTTTAGTTGTAGGGCTTTGTATTGCCCTTTTGATTTTATTTTTTATGTCTGCTTAAACTGTTGATATATTCTTGGTTTGATATTGGTAGATCTATTGAATTTAGAAATTCATCCATTTCTTTTCGATTTTCATTTTTATAATTTTTTATTTATTTTTGTGTAGGAATGTACTGTCTGCATGTAGGTTTGTGCACCCATGTTGTGCAATGCCGCGGAGGTCAGAAGAGGGTCTCGGATTCCCCTGGAACTGGAGTTCTCCTGGAATTGGAGTTACAGACGGTTCTTCGCCGCCATGTGGATGCTGGGGATCGAACCCAGGTCCTCTGCAAGAGCAGTCGGTGCTCTTAACCGCTAGGCTGTCTCTCCAGCCCTTTTTTTCAATTTTCTAATTTAATAGAGCATATTTTTTCAAAGTATTCCCTCATAACATTCTGGATCTTTTTAGAATCTGTTGTGATATTTAGCCTTTTGTCTCTGATTTTGTTGATTAAATTTTATTTATTTATTTATTTATTTTGGTTAACTGGTCTAGGGCTCTATCATGTTTATCTTTTCAAAGAACCAGATCTTGGATTCATTGATTCTTTGTATTATTTTCCTTGTTTCAGTTTTATTAATTTCTATAGTGACTTTTTTTATATTTTGTCTGTTGTGTTTGGGTTTGGTTTGTTCTTGCTTTTCCAGATTTTTGAGTTTTACCATTAAGTCATTTTTTGTGCTCTTTCTGATTTTTTAATGTAGGAACTTAGAGCTAGATATTTCCCTGATAGGATTTTTATAATGAGTTCCAGACATTTTGTTATCATTTTCATTTATTTCTAGGAATACTTTTATTTCTCTCTTGATTTCTGCTTTGACCCATTCATCATTCAGGAGTATGTTGTTTAATCTCCATGAGTTCATTTAGTTTCTAGAGCTTCTTTTGCTATTGATTATAAGGTTTATTGTGTTGTAGTCCTAAAGAAGTTATGTAATTATTTCATTTTTGTGTGTTGTTGAGGTTCGTTTTGTACCCTAGTATGTGGTCTGTTTTAGAGAAACTTCCATAGGCTGCTGAGTAGAATGTGTATTCTTTGGTGCTTAGGTAAAATATTCTGTGGGGTCTGTTAAGTGCATTTGCTATATAGCATCATTTAATTCTGATGTTTCTTGGTTTATTCTTTGTCAAGATGATCTGTCAATTGGAGAAAGTGGGGTATGGAAGTTTTATATTATTACTTAGTTATTGTTATGCTGTGTCTTGCAGTCCAATTGTACTGTTCTTATGAAGCTGGGTGTACCAGAGTTTGGTGCATATACATTAATGATTGTTTTGCCTTTAAAAAAATTGTTCCCTTAATCAGAATGTAGTCAGTCACTTTCTTTATCCCCTCTGACTAATTTTAACTTGAAGTCTATTTTGTTGGATATTAGACTAGCAAGTCCTGCTTGTTTCTTATGGTTATTTGCTTACAGTATATTTTTTCCATTCTTTCACCCTAAAGTGGTACCTTTCCTTGGAGGTAAGTTGAGTTAGTGTAGACAACAAATAGATGGATTTTGTTTCTTAATCCATTCAGCTAGCCCATGTCTTTTGACTGGGAGTTGAGGCCATTGATATTTAGTGTTATAATTGAAAGGTGTGTTTTAGCTACTGTCATTTTATTTTGTTTGTATTCTTAGTCTTATTTGCATTTCCATACTTTATATCTTCATTTCTTTTTTTTTGTTTGTTTGGTAACCTCTTGAGTATGGTCATTTCTTTCTTCAATCCTTTGTATTGAAGAGATGATTTAGTAGACATGAATTCTTTCAGCTTATTTGTATCATGGAAGATTGTTCTTTCCCCTTCAACATGATAGACAGTTTTGCTGGGGAAAGTATTCTGGGTTGTTATCTATGGTCATTTAGAACTTGAGATACTTTGCTCCAGACTCTTTCACCCTAAGATGGTGCCTACCCTTAGAGGTAAGGTGAGTTGCATGTAGACAAGTAGATGGACAACAAAAATCTTCTGGCTTTTATAGTTTACATTGAAAACTTAGCTCTTATTCTGATGGGTTTTCTTTTGTAATTTGTTGTCTTTCTCTGCAGCTTTCAGTACCCTCTCTTTGTTCCATACATTTAGTGATTTTCCTGTGCTATGCCATGGGCTGTTTCTGTTCTGGTCCTGTCTAATTGGTGTTCTATGTGCTTTTATCCTTTATTTTCATTCTATATTCATATTTTTGGGGCTTCAGTCAGGAGTTTATTCCTATCCTCTTTGAGTTCTTTAAAGTCATTGAATTCTTTGATCATGTTTATAATTGCTTTTTAAAATTCTGTGTCTTGGGGGTTCCACTGTTTAGTTATCATTATAGTACTGTTTTGTAGGCCTGGTGGGTTTTGGTGGGTACATATTTTGGCATTTCATATTATCTGTGTTTTTGCATTATGGTCTGGGCATATGGATGTCTTTTGTTGGTTATATTTCTGATATGAAAATCTAGCCTGCCTTTGTTTAGTTGAAATTTGGTTCTCTTTATATTGTTGCTATAGTTTCATTGCTTTCTGATTGGACATGAATAGCTGGTTGGTCTATGCTTCAGGTTCTCACTACTGTCTATTTTATTGGTTAGACAGGATGGTTCCAAACTGAGTAGTTAAGAGCTCTCCAGTCAAGCAAAGGGGCTAGGCCTAATTCAAGACTATGAAGATCCAGTGTCTAGGTTCTTGCTGGCTAGTCTGGAGGTTTCAGGTGTGATGATGAGGGGCCTAGGACCGAGGAAGGAATTCCGATAGCATGGGGAGGGTCTGACTAGTTAAACAGAATAGATGTAAGTCTGGAACAGGAGAATGTAGTTGGTCTTGGTGCAGCAAGATCAAGACTCAATGAGTAGGTTCTGGCTTAGAAAATTACCCTAGAGGTCTCCTGGAGTGGGGGAGCAGATATGGAGACAGAATGAGCAGTGTCTAGCTAAGCAGAATATATGTAAGCCCTGGAACAGGAGAAATGTACCTGGTCTAGGTGCAGGGGGATCAAGATGCAGTGAGAGGGGTCTGCCTTGGGAAGCTAGTCCAGAAGTTTCAATCAAGATGAGCAGCAGGGGGCCTAGGCCCAAAGTGGGGATCTTTTATTTCTTAATTTGTTATGATGATGATGATGATGATGATGATGATGATGATGTATTTGCTTGATGTGTGTGTTGAGTATGCATGTGTGTTATGTGTGGCTGCAGCAAGTACTTTACTCACTGAGCCATCTTTTCAGCCCATTTCCAACGTTTCTATTTTCCAAAATCTCAGCTTCCTTACTCAAATTGTCATCCTTGTACTTTCTTTTTTGCCATTTTTTTATTGTTATTAAACTTTTTCCAGGCATCATACATTATTTCTCAACCAAGTCTAGAGTCACTTCCTTTTCCATGCCCCCCACCCCACCCGAATTCCCACACTCTGCCACACATGTCCTGCATCTTTTTCTGAGTCCTTCCAGAGTTTTTTTCCAGTTCTTTTGTTGTTGTCATTCTCCCCAACTCGTAATATATATATATATATACATACATATGCACATACACATATCACCTGAATTGGAGGATTTTTTATTTTTTTTCTAAAGATAGCATATTTTCCTTAAGGAAGTGCTCAAAGGTTCCTCCTTGGCAAGCCCAAACAACCATCAATCTTGCCCCTGTGCTCCACACTGGAGTCTTTCCCTCCCATGGTCACCCAAATGAGGTCCAGTAAGCATGTGTTCTGTCCTGATCTTCCTGTACTGGCCTCCATTGTACAGCCTGGGTTGTCCAACAATGGCAGTCTATACTCTGATGAGGCTGAAATCCCAGTAGCTGTTCAGTCCACAAGCTGGGTATCTCAGAAGTCCCCATCTGGCATTGAAGGTTTGGAGGATTCTTGGAGAAACATGAGTCTTCATTCCATATTGGAGGGTTAAAAAGCTGTGTCTCATGTCTTTGAAGAATGGCAAAATCAGTGGCCACCACAGAGTGCCAGTAAGAATTAAAGACAGGCCAAACAGTGCTCTCTCTTTTTTTTTTCTTTTTGTTTTTTTACTAAGATCTCAAGTTTTATATCTGAAATGTCCTGCAAATGTGGGTCACCAGTCTTCGTATGTAGGGAGGTCTTAGTGATCTATGTACTTTCTTCTTAAGGTCCTGAATTAACTTCCTTTCTTCCTATTCTTTTTTTTTTTTTTTTTTTTTTTTTTTTTTTTTTTTGTCTTTTTGAGACAAGGTCTCGGCACATAACACTGGCTGGCCCTGACCTTTCTGTGTAACCTAAGCTGGCCTTGAACTCACCTAGATCCGCCTGCCTTTACCTCCCAAGTGCTAGGATTAAAGGCGTGTGCTACCACGCCCGGCATGAATTAACTTTCTTATTTGTTCATCTACTCGTTTGAATTTTCCTCAGGTAACTGAACATTTTTATAACTTTTCTTTTGAGTTCCTTTTCTGCATTTCATCTATTTCAGTGTCTTTTGATTTAGTTATTGAGCTTTTAATGAACTGTTAAGAGTTGTACTGCATGCTTTTTCATATTTCTTATATTATTGTGTTATGGTTTCACATCTTTTACCATCATCCTTCTATCATTTTTTGAATGTCTTCTTAGTGAGGAGCCTTTTCATAGGCTTATGATTTTCATTGCTACTTAGAAAGGAAAAAGCAGTAACAAAAACAGTATATTAGCAAAAATTCAAATTCCTAAATGTAGAAAAACTGTGCACATTAACTATATCCCTAATGAAGTTAGAAAATAAAGGATCTAGAATTGTTCAGGAGCTTAAAAATGATTAAAGCCAAAGATATTAATAGTAAAGAATTAAAGATAGCTGAAATGGAGAAAAGACAGGAAATAATATAGGAATGAATGAAAAGTATGTATGAATACATTATAAGAGAGAACTCAGCCAATTGCAAAGAAATATAAAAGAATCATGAAACCTAACAAATTTTAAAAGATAAAGAATAAAACTAATGAAATGTAGAAAAATAATAGGCCAGTGAATTGTTCTTCCCTATTGAAATGAGTATAACTTTTTTACCCTCAGGATTGTTGTCTTTTGTAGTTTAGTCTGTACATAGGGCAGTAGCTGCTTATCTCTGGAGTCCAAACAGGTCAGACCAGAAAGTACTGTTTACAGACCAAGCTATGTCCTTGTTACTTGATGGGTTGACTTCATCTCTGAAAGCTTACCTCAAGCTGGCCCCCTTCAGTTGAGCCCTTACTGTTTTTTGTTCCCCCTTGGTCACAATGCCGTCTTGCTTCCTTACTCAGCAGCCCTGGGGGTTCAATTTCCTGCACATGTATTTTGTCCATGGATCTTCTGGACTACTAATTGTATTTACATTCAATACAGGACCTTCTTACCATATGCACAGCACGTCCACAACAGATGTTCACCTTTTATCTTATCTCTTCTTTGAAATCCATACTTCACTAAGGTATATTTACAGTCACAAATCTGAGTCCATTTCACTTCCCTATCACCTTAGACTACTCAATTTCTCTTGTTTTATCTATGGTGGAAGTACATAGAGGCTCTGATGTTTAGAGATATAAAAATATAGGGACTTTTTTTGTTCCCAATTGGGGATTAAATTGTAGACCTCTACCAGCTTAACATCCTTCTGATGAAGATCCTAGCAAATTAGGAAAGCCCAGCATGACCATTCTCCAGTTGTTGGATTTTTGTTTTGTTTTGTTTTGTTTTGTTTTTCTGTTGCATAGTATGTAGGTCTCCCATATAAACCTTTATTTTTGTAAAATTTCAGCTGGAGCACATGCTGACCTTTCCTAAGTATTCCTTTTCTTTTTGGTTTTTCTTTTCTTCTATGCCAATGAGATGGCCTCTATTCCTTGCCACATTACCCAGCACTCTATGATGATATCTTATTTTCTTTACAGATGTAAAGTTTTATATTCCTAGATTTCACCTGGTACCTAACTGTATGCTATTTAATGTTTCCCTCATTTTGACTTCAAACATTTCCTTGTCATGCAGCAAGTAATTTATTTCAGATTTGTGGTGATGCAGAAAGTTACTGGTCATCTCTTTTCCACTATATTTTTTCATCCCTAAGCTTCAGATTTAAATTTCAAAGATGTACAAAGCTACCAAGCTTGAGTCTTTTTTTAAATTTATGCAACTCTTTGCTTTATTTGCATACTGTTTATTTCTTTTCTAAACTTTTATATTTTTGAATTTTTGCTATTTTCATACAATAAATTTGGTGATATTTAAATCTCCTCCCTCAACCGCACCTCCCCTTATTGCTCCCCACCCAATTTAATGTACTCTGTATAATATAATATATATAATATAATATATAATATATATTACATATTACATATAATATATTATATATATGGCCTATTGTGTCTAATTAGCGTCCCCAAATGTCCTTCAGTGCTGGTCCATTCACTGGAGCCTGGTTACATTCCGAGAGTCCCATCCTTAAAAGAGACTGTCTCTCCTACTTCTGGAAGCCATTGGTTACCAAAAGTCCTTTACGTTGGGTTCGGGTTTCTTACCCACTTCCCCATGTCTGTGCTGGGATTTTGTCTGAGTTGATCTTGCATGGGACTTGTGTATGCTGTCACCATTGATGTGAGTTCATATGAGTAACTGACCAGCTTCCTGGAAAACTGTTTTCTCATAGTCACCCACCACCTCTGGCTCTTACACTCTTCCTGGACCCCTCTTCCACAGTGATCCCTGAGCCTTGGGAGAGAGAAGTTTGATATAAGTGTCCTATTTAGGGATAAGAAGCCTGTAGTTTTTTGTTCTCTGCACATTGGACAGATGTGGGTCTCTGAGTTAATCACAATCTGGTGCATAAGGAAACTTTTCTGGTGAGAGCTGAGATGTGTTTATGTGTATCGTAAATCATCAGGACTCAGATTAATATTACTATTTAGTAGAAAACTAGTATTGGGCTTTCCCCTATGTCCTGTAACCTGTCTACAGTCAGGTTCCTAAACCTGATATCAATGTCAGATGTGGGTTCCATCCTATGAAGTGGACCATAAATCTTGATGGGGGTTGATTACTCCCATAATATTCATGCTAGTATCACACTAGTGAGTGAGCATATCTTCCCAGGCAAGTTTTGTTGCAGCTTACAGGATTTACAGCTGGATAAGTTTGGTGATTATTTTTTTCCTTTGGTAGCATGCATATGAATGCAAGCCATTAGCAATGAGACTCTTAAGTCAATACCTTCTTGGTTTCTCCTTGTTTGTTCTATAGCTAATATATGTTGTGTCTTTCGCAGTAGGGTATTAACATCATGTTCTGGTGGGTGACCAAGAGCATAAGCAGGTACCAGTATTGTTTGGATCTATGGGAGCCCCAGTCAACTGCTTGTAGAGAGGGAGTCCTTTCTTGGCATTGAGGTTTTTGTTGTTGTTGTTGTTGTTGTCCTTAGACTATGATATCTAGAAGGGGCAATATTCCCTTTTATATGGTAACTGCTTTTAATTTCTTTATAATATATATGTATATACTTCAGGAATCTTCAATACTGATGGGTTTCCATATGGCTTTTTCTAAAGACCCCTGGTGTTTCATGTTCCTTCCTCTGCTTTTCCCTCCCATTCCCCACCCTATTTACCCCTTCCTATTTTAATGTTCCCTTTTCCCCTTTCATATCACTGCATTCTGCCCCACTTCCAAGAAGCCCTCCCCCAACCCATGGTTGTTTATGAGTTTCTCGACCTCTCTAGATTTTCAAATTTAAATATTCATGTCTGAGATTTCAAAGCTAGCATCCAGCTATGACAGAAAACATGTAACATGTTTCTTTCTGGTTCAGGATGATTGTTTCCATTTCCACCCAGTTACCTGAGTATTTTGTGATTTCTTTATTTTTTCCTGTGTCTGTTCTGCCTGATATCCTAAAGACTTTATGTAACTATGAAGATTGAAAATATCATGAGTTCCCTCAATAAATTACATAGGTGTTTCATCTACTTCATTGGGAACATTTGAAAAAGTGAGAATTTCTCTACCAACTAAGAAAAAATATATGGAAAGGTTACACTGAACCCTTTTCCTCAGCCTTCTGGGACAACATAGGTTCTCCACACCTGCCACACATTGTCTAGTCTCAGTGATCCTATTGAACATTGGTTTAGAATTCCATGATCCCCTCAGGCTTGCATCTTTACTTAATTAATCACCTTTATTTGTATGAGTGTTTTGTCTGCATGTATGTAATTACACCTGTGCTATGCAATGCTGTGAGGCCAGAGAGGGGTTTAGGATCTCCTGGAACTGGAGTTAATGATGGTTGTTCAGCCACCATATGGGTTCTGGGAACTAAACCAGGTCCTCTGGGAGAACAGATAATTCTCTTAACTACTGAGCCATCATCTCTCCAGTCCCTAATCTTGAATCTTTAATACATGCAAAATCTTTAATAGTACCACATAGATATTACTGCCAACTTCTGCCACCTTGAGATACAGCTATGGTATCTTCTGTGTGCCTAGGTGGTTGTTTTGAAGCAGGGAATCCCTTTAGTGAATTCTCACTTCTGGTTCTCCTATTTGAATATTCATAAGATGGATTCTTGAATAGATGAGGTCTTGCTCTCTGGGCATTGTGCCTATTGTCTCAATGCAAGGCACTAGATTTCTCTTTAGTGATGTTCATCTCTTTAACAATTCTCACTGCTTTCTCAGAATCTACCTTGTCTACAAATTAAATACTTTCCTGTCAAATAACATATATTTTCATATCTTTCTGCTCTATTTACTTACTGTTTCTTTACTATAGAACTACATAAGAGCAGCAGGCACCAACCAAGACACAGCCAGAATGCTAAACGGTCTTGATCTTACTTCCCTCAAAGAAATTTGTTAGTTTTGAATCCAGAATCCCTTGAGTTCTCAGTTTATAGGCAGAATTCAGCCACATTCTTTGCCAGAATGCAACAGGAATGACCTTTGGCCCCACAGCATATATAACCCTTGTTCCCCTCTGGAGCCTTATGAACTGTGCCTCCATTGTCTGAATTTCTTTCAGCTTTCTGGTTTTCAAATTTTCACTAGAGAATGACCCCATTAAGCTCTGTTTACCTTGTAACATTTTAAAACTTTTCCAGCCTAAAGTTACAAAATCTTTCACATTCCTCTGGAAAACCAGTTTGAAAGACCTATGAACCACATAACCACATTTGTTACAGCAATGCAGCTCCACTCCGCAGTACCAATTTTATGTATTAGTTACTTTTCTTGTTTCTGTGATCAAATACTAGACAAGAAAGAATTTAAGGAAGAAAGGATCTATTTTGACTTACAGTTTTAGTATTTGCAGTCCATTATGGCGGACAAGACATGGTGTCAGGAGTGGAAGACTGGTAACATTGTATCTGTAGTCAAGCACAGAGAGGGATGTTTCTGAAGTGTTTTTCTCCTTTTTATTTACCTCTGGGATCCCAATCCATGGAATGGAACCACATACATTTGGATAGGTCAATCCACCTCAGATAACCCAGTCTAAAAGCTCACTCATAGATAGGCTTGTCTCTTAGATGATTCTAGATTCTGGCAAGATAGCAATCAAAACTAATCATAATAAACTTAAGCAATCCTACTGAGACTGAAAAGTTGGTTACCTGGTATTACGTTTTATTTTTATAAAAGGCATTTAATAGCAGTTGTGCTTTAAAACCCAAGTGTAAGATATATACAATCCTTAGATATTAGTATGTTTTATAAAACGGTTTCATTTGGAAGATGATGCTTACATTTATTTGTGATATATTCTTCCATAACCACTTGTCAAAGCAAATTGTCCTTCCTGGGAGAGAATAGTGCGTTAGCTCAAATGTGTGCTTTGGCCGCTATTTTGGCACCTCACCTCCTCCCCTAGCCCCCGATTTGGGCCCAGAGACAGATGGGGGAACAGAGTCTCCAAAAACTTCTCGTTTAAGGGGAGGCTAGCAAGTTTAATGGGTTTTCTTACAGAGTGAATGTGGGAAAATCATCACAGGACCACGTTGGAGGTCTTGTCATGTTTATCCCAGGCCAGGACCCCCAGTAGTTTTGCACAACATGGTGCCTAGACCCACTGTGCCAGTACGCTAGGCCCTTAGCCTCTCCCCCTAGGTGAGCTGTCTGATTGGGAGGGGGTAGCTGGATCTGTTGCTCCATCTCTCCTCAGAAGGATTCTTCTCTGGGATATGTCAGGATGGCTAGGGCCAGTCCATTCCAAAAGGTCTAGTTTATACCACACCACTAACAAATATATTACAAAACTGCAATGCCATATGCAAGAACCTTCCCAATAACACAGGATATAGCTCCAAGAACTGATACATATTACACCAAATTATAATGCTTCTGGTCAGCAAAAGAAATTGTCAGCTGAGTGAAAAGACAATTTAGAGAATCAGAGAAAATCGTTGTCAGCTATATTTAAGACATAGGTTTAATATCTAGAATGTGTATAAAAAACTGAACAGCAACAAAAGTCCAAGCAATTGATAGGTCAATGAACTAAACAGAGTTCTCAAAACAAGAAGCACAAATGATCAATAAACATTTTTAAAAAGTATCCAAAATCCTTAGCCATTAATGAAATGCAAGTTAAAGCTACTTTGAGATTCTATTTCACCCACATCAGAATGACTGTCATCAAGAAAACAAATGACAGTTTCTGGAGGGAATGTGGGAAAGAAGAACCTTTATTTCCAGTTGGCAGAAGTATAAACTCGTACAAATATTGTGGAAATCAGTGTGGAGGTTGCTCAATAAAGTAAAAATAGAATCATCATATAATCTATCTATACCACTCATTGACATATACCCAGAGGACCCTATGTCCTGCCGAAATAGACCATTATGGTCCATTTTTAGTATAAAGTGTGCTAGATAGATTTAGAGCTCATCAAAGAATTGCAGAGGAACAGGAAGTCTGGGCCAACAACTTCTCTAGCAGCTACCTCAACTGGTGCTTTTAATTTACCTTAAAATGGAAAAATCACAGTTAGCTATATGACTGAGCCCATATATCAGGGGGTAGGAGGAAGATGGGGAATTGGGGAGGGGGTAGATTATGCTAGAGGGATCAAGATGATTATAACTCTGAAGTACCAACACAATGGGCAAGAAAGGGCAGAAACTTGTAATTAGGACACTAAAAAAATACTTTCCAACAAATGTGTAGCTCAGCTTTTTTTTTCCCCCTTTAGCCTTTTGTCTTTCTTTTATTTGGATTGGTGCCTAATGCCACAGAAAACAAAATAAAACACAAAAGCAAACTCTGTTTTTCTTTGCTTGTAGTTTCCTGAATTAGTTATTACAGAGTAACCATCTTGTTTCTCACATTTTTGTGGCCTAGAAGGGATTTCTGTATTTGGGAAGAAAACCCATTTATCTCTTGAGAGTCAAAGATGAATCCCACCCCCCTCTTTGGGTGGCCACCTCAGCTGACTTGTTCATTCCCCAGCACTACAGAAAAGTTAGCAGGTAATTTGCAAAACCAATACAGGGAGAATTTGGAAGGTGATAATTTAATGGCAGCAACCTGATAATTTGGTCCAAGAACCAAGGTAGGAAATAGTGAACCTAGTACTGGTTGGATATTTTGGGAGGATAAGAGTATGTGACTGAGTCCAAGAGGAGTGCAAAGGACCTCCAGTGTGTGGGGTTGACAAACTCCAGGGAGGACAGAGTCCCAATCCAAAGTTTCATTCTTCCACAAGAAAATCAGCCTTCCAGAGATGGATGATGCAACTCCATAAGAACGTAAGAAGCTTCTGGAGTGGGGGGGGGGGTTAAACAACACTAGGAATATCGTATACATGATAGCTCTTTTGGAGGGAGTTTAGGGGATGAGGGTCAGTCTCAGGACTAACCTAAAATGGAAAACAAAGGATCCAAGCTTGAGGGACAGAAATGGGGAAGATAATAAGGAACCCTTTCAGAACACCCCGAGACACTCCACTGTGAATTATGTTGAGACTTTGAGAAGATAGTCCCTGGACCAACGACAAGGAGAAATAAAATTTTATTTCATCTTGCCAAGGAAATTTGTTCATAAACCTTTAATCTGTTGGCCAAAATTTGGCTCATATGAGGATTTGGCCAGAGGGCGGGGGAAATATACCCTTTGTTTTGTTGTTGAAAGAGCTAACTTCCATGTTCCCTTTGAACGTGAACAAGGGGTGTTATAACAAAGTCTGGGAGTCCTGGGATTCTCTGTTCCACCTACCACCTACCTATATTGTACAAAGTGGTGAAGCTCAAAATGAAAGACCACCAGAAGTTTAAGGGACAGCTAAAGGGTTGGAAGTTCCCATCTGATATGGCTCCTAAAGGGTTGGAAGTTCCCATCTGATATGGCTCCTAAAGGGTTTGGAAGTTCCCATCTGATATGGCTCCTAAAGGCCCCTATACAGGCCTGAGGAGAGAGTTTTGAAAATGTCAAAAGGACTACAGAATTTCTGTTTTCTAAGAAAAAGACCTTGAACATGTTCCCTTTTGGGGAGGTCCCCATGGAACCAGGGCAAATTGGGTTTGTAAACATTCCAGTCATTAGAGGAGAAGAAGGAACTTGAAGGACATGATGCTCCTCCTGCAAGAACTGTTGAGTCCTGCTCCTGGAGGAAGGTTAAGAATAACATGGGGCCAAGCTGGCCTATAAGTGTGAGGCCTGGAGGATGAAGTACTTCATAATGAACTTCAAAACACTCAACCTGCTGCTGGGTTCTCCCAATAGAATGCTCTGAGTGCACATCTCTAAACAATGTGGTTTATATAAAGTTATGTAAATGAAGTCATACCACGTGCTTCCTTTTGTGACTTGCTTCTTTCACTTTGCATTTTATTTGCAAGACTCATCCATGTTCTTCCCAGTAGCTGTGTGGTAAACCCTTTTGTCTCCATTATTGTCTAGCAAACCAGCATGTGTTTCTAGTAGGGATTGTATCATGCCATTCTACAGTAAAGGGACAAAAGGTATGTTTCTAGGGTTTTGTTTTGTTTTACTATTATCATAAAAAATTTATATCTTAATGTGGAAGCCACAAGTAAAAAGTATCCCTTGGATCATACATCCAAAAATACAATTGTTGGGTGGTCTTTAGTAGCAGCTCCAGCTAGACAGAGGCAGGCAGAACTCTGTGAGATCTAGGTCAGCCTGATCTACATAGTCAGTTACAGGCTATCTGGGCGCTATGGGGCTACAGGGAGACCTTGTTTCAAAAGAAAAAAAAAAAAAAAAAGCCGAGCCTGCTGGGGTATTTGTGCATCCCTTTAAAACTCCAGAGAGAAGGCAGATGGATCTCTGTGAGATCTAAGCCAGCATGGTCTACAGAGTGAGTTCCAGGCAAGCTGGGGATCCACAGAGACCCTGTGTCAAGAAAACAAAAATAAAAACCAATTCATACAAACAAACGATGGAATTACTAACTAGTCTATGTAGTGTGCATATCTTCAGCTTTTACACATAGTTTTTAGTTTGTCATATTTTTCTGGTTCTTCCCGAATGTTTTCGTTTTTATAAGTTTTTCTCCCCCTTTTTCTCCTTTTCTCTTTTTCTCCTCTTTTTCTCTTCTTTTGGCTATTTCCTGTTACTGTTGGATTCTAGTTGGATTGTTAGAAGGATTGTTTTTGT
The DNA here is from genome assembly GCA_009823505.1 of Rhizomys pruinosus. Classification (NCBI taxonomy): domain Eukaryota; kingdom Metazoa; phylum Chordata; class Mammalia; order Rodentia; family Spalacidae; genus Rhizomys; species Rhizomys pruinosus. Next base: position 217,218 of record VZQC01012381.1, read on the forward strand.
TATTGCGACAGAATCTCACTATGTAGTTCAGGCTGGCCCAACTTGTTTTCTCTACTCGTTTCTGTGCCAGTCTTCAGTAGCACCAGCAACACAGAGTGAGAAATCTTGCTGCGGCATGTATTGATTTACAACAATTAAGAGTTTTTTTATTATTAATCTGATAGTGGTCAACACACACACCCCCACGCAACAACTATTAAGCTTTTAGCACATTTTCATGTTTATGAAACTTGGATTTCCTCTTTTGGTGTGGAAGGCCTGCTATGAATTTAGCTCCTTTTATGCAATTTCTATTCTAGTTCCCATTCTTGGCTTGCAGATTTAATTAGTTTAACATTTTAAGGACAGTCCCTATGTGTGTTACAACATCCCCTTGCCCTGTTGCTTAATTTTGCTCACTTTTGTGCTTGTATTTATTGTTGTGAGTTGAAGATCTTCATGTTGTCCCAAATGGAAAAAAGATCCCAAGGTTATGAATATATTATATATATTATATATATATATATATATATATATATATAATTTATATGTATTTAATTATTTTATGTGCATGAGTGTATTGTCTGTCTGTCTGTCTATCTACCTGTGTTGTTCAGTGCAGAAGGAGGTCAGAAGAAGGTGTTGGATCCCCTGGAACTGGAATTATATACAGTTGTTAGACACCATGTGAGTGCTGAGACTTGAACCTAGGTCCTCTGCAAGAACAACCAGTTCTCTTAACCTCGGAATCATCTCTGCAGCCCCCTATTTTTATATCTGGACAGAAATGATATCCATTCCAAATATCATCTTCATATAAGAAAAAAAATGATCAAGAGTGCAGACCTGATTAAGAGTCAGGGGAATGGGCCAGTTCAGCTGAACAAATGTTCCCAAGTACTGACCAGGATGGAACAATAATGATCTGCAAGAACTCAGAACATCCTCTGACAACTAATTATTCAGTGGTTAAGGAATCTATACCAAGGTCACAGACTATTTCAGATGCCTTGAAAGTCAGCTAAAGAAAGAGGAGTCTCCCTCTGCTTTTCTGTAGAGGCTAAGAGTTCAGAAAATGTACCCTAGGATTGATCTACAAGACCCAGTGGGACAGGGTCTCCTCAAAATATATTTTGTAACCAAGAGTTGACCTAACATTAAAAAAAAAGAACTTCAGAAGATGGATGGAATGAAAAGTCTGTTAAGGGCTTATAGCTGGAGATTCGGGTGTATAAGGGGGAGGGGGAGGAGAAAGGCAGAATCAGAATTAGACCATTGCAGAATGATGAGACCATGCAAGTGGAGAACTCTTAAGATGATTAGTGGATGCTATAGATGTGGAAAGCTGGGAATTTTTTCCTTTTTTTTTTTTTTTGGTATTTTTGAGATAGGGTCTCCCTTTTAATACCAGCTGTCCTGGAGCTTGTTCTGTAGACCAGGCTGGCCTTGAACTCGCAGAGAACTACCTACCTCTGCCTCCAGAGTGCTGGGATTAAAGGTGCACACCACCACGCCCAGCTGAGCTGGGGAATTTTTTTTTTTTATTTGTATGAATGTACTGTCTGCCTGCAGGTTTGTGCACCCGTGTCATGCAATGCCACAGAGGTCAGAAGAGGGCGTCAGATTTCCCTGGAACTGGAGCCAAAGACGGTTCTTAGCTGCCATGTGAGTGCTGGAGATCGAACCCGGGTCCTCTGCAAGAGCAGTTGGCACTCTTAAATGCTAGGCCATCTCTCCAGCCCCTAGCTAGGCAATTTTTAAGAGATGTCTAGAATTAAAAGGATGATCTCTCTCATGACCTTCAATGAAAATTAGGCAGTGTCAGAGGTTGCTTTTTCACAGGTCTGACAAGGAACCCTTGATAAGTCAGGGTAGAACGTGAACCAGAGAACTTCCTCATGAATTCTGGGGCTACAGGTACTTCTTGATCTTATCAGCCAAGGGGCACAAAACTTCCCAAAGAAAATCTGCTAGTGTTAGGGGTCAAAGGTGAGGGATTTCAAGTCCAGTTTTTTAGATAAAGCTGGTTAAATAGAGAGCTAAACAATTAGAGAGTTACTTTTAAATATTCCTGAATCAGGCACCAACCTACTAAAGTATGACCTAATTACAAGATTGGAACTAAGTTTAATGTACATGTAGGACAAATGAATGGAAACATGAACCTCCTGATTGAGGAGGAAGAGAGGAAAAGTTAATCTTTTGATATGGGCTAAGGATGGAAACGAGGGGGAGGGAGCCTAAAAATAGTTGTAGATAAAGAAGATTCATATTCCTTCTAAAGGAAGATGATGTTTTGGGGGAGGGGGAAATTATGGCTGGATTGTCGGAAGGATGTATGTACCTTATAATAGCCTATTGTTCAAAGAAACTGGATGTGTAGTTTAGGATTTGAGAGCAGTTAATCAAGTTGTCCAAGCCTGCCACCCAGTGGTGCTTAACTCGTGTGCACTGGTAAACAAATCCTACATGATCAAAAATGATTTAGTGTGGTAGATCTAAAGGCAGTATTATGGGCATGTCCTTAGATTCCAAAGGCAGAGGTATTTTCACCATTGGGGGCGATTCCTATAAATGAGAGGAAGCAGCATTGCCACTGGCCATTTCTTCCATAAGGCTTTATAGAAGCCCCCAAACCTGTTAGGACAAATTGTAGGAAAAGGTATTTGAGGTCTCTCAACGTATGGGGGAAATCCAATTATTACAATCTATAGATGAGCCTTTGGTGTCTATGGAGAAGGATCAAGTGTCCCAAAAAATCATTGACCTCAGTTTTCTTAGATAAAAGAGTTTGCAGGTTTCTAGGACTAATCTACAATTCATAGAAATAGAAGTCAGATGTTTAAGACACTTGGTTAGTAAAACGAAATGAAAACTCATTCCAGAAAGAATATCAGGTATAACAGTTTTACCCTTGGCTAATACAAAGAAGAAGTTCACAAAGTTTCTGGGATTGACAGGTCTATAGTCTACAGATTGATTCATTTGCCCAGGAAACAAAACCATCCTGTGATTGCTAATCTTGGTTATCACCCTGACTGGATCTGAAATAGACTATAATACAAGCCTCTGGGCACTCCTGTGAGAAATTTTATTAATCTGATTATTTAAAGTGGACTCACCCTAAATGTAGATGACACTTTTTGGCAGCAGTCCAGATAAAAGGGCATTGAAGAAGGAAACTTAGTTTGTGTCTGTTGGTCTTCACTTTCACTGGGGAGTTTATTTATCCTGTTGCTGTGGCCTTTCTTTGCTGATGTTAGCACCAAAAATCGTCTGGCTTTTAACTTGGGCTAAAGAACATCAGCTCTTCAGGAATCTTCTGTGACTTCAGCATCAGATTGGGACTTCTAAGGCATGCAGTTTTGGGGACTCAGCAATTACCAGATTCTTTTTTGTTTTTAATTAATGCCTCTTTTTAAAATTTTTTAAATTTTATTTATGTGTATGAATGTACTGTCTGCATGCAGGTTTGTGCACCCGTGTCATGCAATGCTGCAGAGGTCAGAAAAGGGTGTTGGATTCCCCTGGAACTGGAGTTCTCCTGGAATTGGAGTTTCAGACGGCTCTTGGCCACCATGTGGGTGCTGGAGATCGAGCCCAGGTCCTCTGTAAGAGCCGTCAGTGCTCTTAACCGCTAGGCCATCTCTCCAGCCCCCACAATTACCAGATTCTTGGCCTTTTCCGTGTGAGACATCATTGTTGGACTAACCTCACCATATACTATAAGCCAAACTAACTTTGTGTGTGTGTTTGTGTGTGTGTGTGTGTGTGTGTATACTCTATTAGAGAACCCTGATAAATAAATCAAGTTGAAATTGTCAGTGGTGATCAGAAGAAAGCCAAGCAATTAAAAAATTAAAATGGGCCCCTATTACAGCTCCTGTGCTTGCTCTTCCATCCTTAGAATAACCCTTTATTTCTGAGATCCTTGTCCCTGTCTCTAGATAGTGGCCTGAATATGTATAGGTAGTAGCAGCCACTGCCCTACTGGTATAAGGCAGAAAGTTTAACTTTGGAGGCACTCTTTTTTTGGGGGGGTCTTTTTGAGACAGGGTCTCACTGTAGCCCCAGCTGTCCTGGAACTCATTCTGTAGACTAGGCTTGCCTTGAACTCACAAAGATCAGCCTGCCTCTGCCTCTGGAGTGCTAGGATTAAAGGTGTGCCACCACGCCTGGCCACATCTGGCCACGCCCGGCTGGAGGCACTCTTATAGTAGGTCTTGACATCAAGTTAGGAATATCTTAAAAGGCTGGGAAAGGACTGACTGACTCTCTGGTTTTGAAATAAAAAGCAATACTTTGAGAAAGAGATGATTTGGTCTTAACCACAGAGGCCTGCCAAAACCCAACAAAATTGGTGTGGAAGGAGGAAAGAAATCAAGAATCCCTAGAGCATAACAGCCTCAAATTGATAAAATATGAAACGAAAGCTAGATTGGACCTGAGGGAAGTTCCCCCTTCATGATGGTTTCATGTTATTCAGAGATGGGTCCTCTTGAATTATTGAAAGAAAGACACAATGGTTATGGAAGAAACCAATCCTCATATTTGGGGGGTAGAAAACCTAAAATCTGTTCAGCCCTAACTTGTGAATAGTATGCACATAACCAAACTTTAAAGCTCTGAGAAGGACAGGAGAATACTTTATATATTAAATCTAAATATGCACCTAGAGTGGTAACACACCTTTTGAAAATTTATGACATAACAGTAAGGGTAAAGAATTAGAAGGTTTTACTCCCAACTGAGTTGGTTATAGTTAATATAAATGGTTACCTGAAGGGAATCTCTTTAAATGTTGTAGAACAGATTTGCTGATAAAACCACTACATAAACATCCCTTGAATAAGAAATCAAGATGTTCAGTTTAATCCCAGGTGTTAAGATGACATCAAGGGCCTACCTTCACCCAGGAGGTAGAAAGGGGAGCTAATGCAGATAGAACCTATCCAAACTGAATATGGAAAAATGGGTGCTCCCAGATGAATGATAAATAGTTAATAATATCATTGTGGGAGAACTACAGTCTATCCTACATAAGGGAAGTCATTGGGGACCCTAGGCTATATGTGATGCAATGGTTAGAAATTATAGATGTATGTGGATTTATATGATCACCATACAAATATCTGTGTGGAATTTGTGACATGCCAAATGAGAAACAAAAGGAGAAAATATACTCCAGGCAGAAGTTCTCATGACCTAAGACCCTTCCAAAGTATCCAGGTAAACATCACAGAAATGCTTAAAATTGAGAGACTAAAATATTTATCATACTGGGTCATCTTCCTGGATGGGTAGAAGCTTTCCCTCACCAAACTGCTATTGATGACAGTGTCAGTAAGATAATCCTAGAACAGGTCATACCTAACCTCAGTTTGGTCCAGTAGTAAACATGGGTTCATCTAATACCAGCCATTTAATTCCAAGGTGTTACTGATATCAGATGTATCTAGAGACCCAAGAAAATGACCACACAATTCAAAGTATTTTGCCAAGGCCAAGAGATTTAGTTTTGCAGAAGGGTACAAAGCTGCTCTAAATCCAACAAGCAAGCATATCCAGCAGATTCCCAAAGAGTTTTTATTCGTAATAGAAAGGAGCTCTGTGCCTCACTCTGAATTATCAGAGAGTGACTTCACATTCTTACATGGCTAGCTAAAAAATGTTACAGTTGATAAGCAAAATGAAGCTATTAAGTGTAGGATGCAACCTTGAGCACAAACTTTAATCTTAGAAAATGCTGACTGGGGAAAGGAGGTTTACTAGGTTGAGTTTTTATTAACGTCTTTGAAGATGAAACTTTGTCTCACCTAACACTTTGTTACAGAAGACAGTGCAAGGCATTTACATATCCCACACAGAGAATCATGAAAAGTTTGAACATTAGACTGTCATATTTCATGATACCCCCTTTCTTCTAGGAGAGTAGAAAGAATGAATCAGATCCTTGATAAACATAATTAAGTTCATTTTAGAAACATGACTGATATGGATAAAATGCCTCTCTATAGCCTTTCTCCATGTTAGAACTATTGCAAGAAAAGATATGGGATTTTTCCCTATGAGATTTTGTATGGCCTTCCATATCTATACAGAAAAACTGAACTTCTAACAATAGAAATGAAAGAGAAATTCTCAAAAATATTATATGCTGGCCTTATCCTCCACTTTGTCATTGCTTAGATTTAGAGGACTTCTTGCCCAGACCCTGCCCTTAGAATCTGCAGTTCAATAGTTCCAGCTCGGCAACTTGGTGCTACTAAAGATCTCAAACAAGCACAAGCTTCAGCTTGACTGAGAAGGCCCCTATCAAGTGCTCCTGATCACTGTGACTGATATAAGGACAGCAGGAAAGGGCCAGACCCCCTACACCCATGTTAAAGGACCATACAAAGGGAAGGGAGGAATGTAATTGGAATGTAAAAAAAGGTACCTGCCGAACCTCTAAAATTAACTTTCAGAAAGATCTATGAATCTCTTCTGGTGATAATGGATGTTCTGAGCCTGAGTAACTCAGCTTGGGACATTAGGGAAATAAGCAGCTGGATGAAAGATGGGGAGTTCCTGGAGATACCAAACATCACCAAGGAGAGAAAGGTCTGTACATACTCAACTGATATTGAATTTTTGAGACATACATAACCAGAGGGCCCTTAATATTTCAAATAAATACCTCTTTCCCAAGTTCTAAAATGCTACCTAGAGGAAACTCCCATGCTTTTGGTGGACTACAGCTTGCAATTGCTGGATGGCACCTTATTCTTGAACTAAACCTTTCCAAACGTAAATATCCTAAAAGGGTCTGTAAAGTCAAATTGTGTTCCCCAGCAGTTTAACCCTCTCTTCATAGCCATAGCCAAAGCAGAAGATGTTGACAGGACTTATGGATTATGAGCATACATAACTAAATCTGATCCAGTAGACCAGTTCCTCATCTTTGTCAGGCTTCAGATACTAATGATGCCACTATTGAAAGTTCCCTAGAAGGATGAAGAAAAACATGGACCCCTTAAATGATGGTCAGTGTATGGATCAACCAAAATTAGCTACATATGAAAATACCATAAGGAAAATTGTTATGGATATGCTAATTAAAATTAAGTTTTAAAAAGTAAAAGGTCATCTAGTTTTGTGGCCAACATTATAACAACTTTCCATTGAATTATAATAGCAAAATGCTCTGGGAACTCTTCCGAATGTTTAAAAAGGTCTGGGCTAGAAAGATAGCTCAGCAGTTAAGAGCACTGACTGCTGCTCTTACAGAAGACCGAGGTTCAATTCCCAGCACTTACCTGGTGGCTAACAACTGTCCACAACTCCAGTTTCAGGGCATATGACACCCTCTTCTTGCCTCCATGGGCATTGCATAACACAGGTGCATCTACCTATGTTCAAGCAATACACTTGTATACATAAAATAAAAATAAAATATTTTTTAAAAAAGATTAAATAGGGTATAACATGGGCTGGGATGTAGCTCAGTGGTAGTGCACATATAACATCTGCTAGCCCCTTGGGTCCATCTCCAACATTTCTCCCAAAATATATTATTTTTATTTTCTAGAGGGATGACTCTAGAGAGATGGTTCAGTGCTTAAGAGCACTGGCTGCTCTCAGAGGACCTGGGTTTGTTTCCCAGCACCCACAGGACTAACAACAGTCTATAACTCCAGTTTGGGGGTAGCCAACTCCCTTCTCTGACCTCTGAGGGCATCACATGACAGGTGCCCTTACATACATGCAGGCAATACACTCATACACATAAAATAATAATAAAATATTTTAAAAAATAAGAATAATATACCCACTTGATTTATTTTTCTAAAAGACCAGAGGTACTTTTAAAAAATATTCCCCGGGGCTGGAGAGATGACCTAGCGGTTAAGAGCGCCAACAGCTCTTGCAGAGGACCCGGGTTCGATCCCCAGGACCCACATGGCAGCTGAGAACCATCCTAACTCCAATTCCAGGAGAACTCCAGTTCCAGGGAAATACGAGACCCTCTTCTGACCTCCACGGCATTGCACGACACGGGTGCACAGACCTACATGCAGACAGTACATTCATACACATAAAATAAATAAATAAATAAAAATTAAAAAAAAAGAAGACAAAAAAATATTCCCCAGGGGCTGGAGAGATGGCCTAGTGGTTAAGAGTGCCGACTGCTCTTGCAGAGGCCCCGGATTCAATCCCCAGCACCCACATGGCGGCTGAGAACCGTCTTTAACTCTAGTTCCAGGGGAATCCGACACCCTCTTCTGACCTCTGCAGCATTGCACAACACAGGTGTACAAACCTACATGCAGACAGTACATTCACAAATACAAGAATAAATAAAAAAATTTAAAAAAGCTAGCTAAGCACTAGCCTGTGAGTGAGCTAGCAAGCATTAAAAAAAAAAAAAGATCTCCAATATGAAATGAGGATGTAGAAGTCAGGACCCACCCTTATCTTGAAGAATCTTGTTCTTGATCCCTAGGCCTAGAATAGTCTCTCTCTCTCTCTCTCTCTCTCTCTCTCTCTCTCTCTCTCTCTCTCTCTCTCTTTCTCTCCCTCTCTCATTGTTTGCAATGAGAAAAACATGCTATTTTCAGCATTTTGATATGTACAGCATTCAAACACATTCATACACTATCTTTGGTGGAAGGAAAGGAGGGATGCTGAGGTATTAAGGTCAAATGCCTAGATCACCTGAAGAGTACATAGGTCAGTATGCTTGTTTACATTATAAACCAGTAGCATTTTGGTTGCAAGTTTAGGCAAAAGTCCAGTTTATGTCCAGTTTATATTGGAAAAGTCATTCCAACAGTTCTCCCGTCTTTGTTTTAAACAAAGAAGCATGTCCATACTGTAATAGAAGAAATTTGTAGAAAAGTCGTTCTCATTGTACCCTTCTTTGTTACATCAAAGAAACATGTCCATCAGGGTGGTCACTTGTGGTGGGCCGGAGAGGGTCCAACATGCTGGAGGAGTGGCATAAGTCCACATGACATCACCTTGGGTAATTCTCTGGAAAAGGTGGCACAGACGCAGCAGCACATCAAGGTACATGAACAGGACAGCTGTTCTTGTGATTGAAATGCAGAAGAGGGTTTCTCTTTTGTTGACAGGCTGTTGTCTTCTGATATAGCTTTACCAGTCATGCTGCAATCCAGAGAGGCCTGTAGGAGAAAGCACAGATATAAGAGGAAAAGTAGCCCTTAGTTGGCCTTTACAGGAGTTTATATAAAACCATGGGTTTTGGTAAAACTTATTATTATTTAAGATACTTTCCCCCAGATGTTAGTGTGGAAATTTAGGGAAACAATTTAAAAATTTGGGTATAATTCTTCTTAGTGGTTTTTTTTTTTTTTTACTTTTTACTTTTTTTACTTTTTTTTTTTTTTTTTTTTTTTTTTTTTTTTTTTGAGACAGGGTCTCCCTATAGCCTCAGCTGGCCTGTACCTCACGCTGTAGACCAGGCTGGCCTTGAACTCACAGAGATCCACCTGCCTCTGCCTCCCGAGTGCTAGGATTAAAGGCATGCACCACCACGCCCAGCTTAAAGGTGGTTCTTAGCCACCATGTGGGTGCTGGGAATCGAACCCGGTCCTCTGCAAGAGCAGTTGGAGCTCTTAACCACTGAGCCATCTCTCCAGCCCCTTAATTGTTTTTTTTATTACGGCAACAGTGAGAAATTCCACAGTATTGTTGAAGCTTGGCAGTACAATTTTGCCAGTAAATAATACTAAAAATTTAATAGTAGACATGTATAATTGCAAATTTACATTCTAAAATATATTACATATTTTCAGGTTGAGAGTTATATTTAGCTTAGTTATTAATGTATTTTTTAAAAAATTTAACTTCTTGGACTATGATTTTTATCTCTAGAACATCAGTTTGGTGTTTTACTCCTTCTACAGGGCACAAGTAAAGGTACACTGGGACTGTAGGAGACAAGTAAAAAGATTATGGAAAAGCTCTTGGTGTCTAAGAATGGGAAAGCTCCGAAGTCAAGGCCTGGATACCCGGGACAATATGTGGAGTCAAGACCACAGCTAGCTCTCAAAGGAATTGTGTGTGTGTGTGTCTGTGTGTGTGTGTGTGTGTGTGTGTGTGTGTGTGTTTTGAGGGTCCCATTCTAGAGAATCTGTCTTCCCAAGACTAAAATATGCAAATGATGAAAACCTGCCCTGTCCCCAGGATAATCCCAACACATAAGCAAAGCCATTGTCATGCACAATCTGGGAACTCTGGCGGGGGGGGATGCAGCCAAAAACTGCTGCTCAGCATTAGAATATCCTCCATCCTTCAATCTGCTCCATTAGTCCACCACCAGAGGAATCTAGAACCATGGCTTTTGGTTAGGGACCACAGTTCTAGAATCACGGTAGGTGACCACAACCCCAGGTCGTGGGAGGGGAGACTACAGCTACAGGTTGATGGGAGCAGACTAGATCTCCAGCTCACAAGAGTTGACCACAACTCCAGGTCACAGGAGGGTACCACAGCATCAGGTTTATGGGAGGCAACAAGTCCCAGGCTCACAAAAGGGGACCACACTCCAGCTCATAGGAGTCAGTCACAGCTCCAGCTCACAGGAGGAGTCCATAGCTCCAGGTTCACAGGAGTGGGATCACAGCTCAAGGTTCACAGGAGGGGTCCACACCTACAGGTTCACAGGAGGGGATCACAGTTCAGCTCACGAGAGGGTCTCACAGGAGGGGATTACAGCTCCAGGTTCACAGGAGTGGGATCACAGTTTAAGGTTCACAGGAGGGGTCCATACCTCCAGGTTCACAGGAGGGGATCACTGCTCACAAGAGGGGCTCACAGGAGGGGATCACAACTCAAGGTTCATGGAGGGGTCCATACCTCCAGGTTCATAGGAGGGGATCACAGCTCCAGGTCACAGGAGTGGGATCACAGCTCAAGTTTCACAGGAAGAGTCCACACCTCCAGGTTCACAGGAGGGGATCGCAGCTCTAGTTCATAGGAGGAGACCACTTCTCCAGCCCATGGGAGGAAACTACAGCTTTGGGTCCTCAAGGCAACTAGTTTTAGTCTCACAGGAGGGAAGCCAAATTTGAACTCACATAAGTCAACCACAGCTCCAGTTCACAGGGGTCCCTAGCTCAAGCTGGCAAGAGACAACGTCAGCCTCAGTACCAAAGGAGGCAACCACAGTTTCAGGCTCATAGGATGAGTCACTGTTATGACCAGATCACTGGGACCCCCAAAAGACCACCAGAACACGTGGCAGCTCCGATGTAAATGCAAAGAGTCTTTAATTCAAGCTGAGCTTGGACCGCCAACCTCCTGACAGCAGGCTGGGAGAAGTGGTCCTGAAGCTCGGAGGGAAGGGTCTTTTAAAAGGAAAAACTGCAAACAGGGAATTTTCCAGTTTTGGCATTTTGTTATTGAGTCATAGGGACTGAGGAAGCATGATTTTTAGACTGATAGGTTGAGGCCACCTGGCAGCTTTGGTGGCACCATGGGGGGGGGTGGGGGGTAAATTTTACTCACTGAGCACATCCTGGCAGAAGAGCAAACATGTTTAACTAGCGGTCTTTCCCTGTTAGTTATTTTCAACAAACAACCTTTGGTCCTTCCCTGTTAACTATTGAGATATTCTGTGGTTTCTCCTGGAATCTGAGGATGGGGGCTGTTTCTCGGATGGTGTATTTCCATAAAATAGAAAAACGGAGTCTATATTGTTCCCTTATAACTGGTCCCTCTTTACATCATCACTAAAATTATGCTGGTTCCTACTGTTTTCCTGTCTCCATTGCTCTGTCCACATCATTATACTTATGTTTGAGGAAGCATTTTGCATTGAATACAGCAAAGGCATCAGTTACTTGCTGGCTTAAATTTCTTGCTAGAGGGACAACGATATTGGCAAAAACCACTTTTGTCTTTTGCTCAAGGAGACATCTATATCAAGTCCCTTCTTCATGGTCAAGAATTGATTGGGTAGATTTTTTTTTTAGTGTCTACTGTTTTCACATCTTTCTCCATGACCAGGGGAAACCAGTGATAAGACATTTTCTTACTGGAGTCATATTTTACTAAGGGCTCGTACCACTGCCATCATTATTTTGGTGCCTGCCACCATCTTGGTTCCTCAGTTATTTTCTTACTTGCCGAGTCCTTTTTCTCCTGTGCTGGTGATTGGTCTTTGTCCTTTTTGTGATTGGGTCACCAGGGTGATCAAGGCCAGGCCATCCAGGAGTGTGTGGTGGGGCTGCTGCCTGCAGGTCTGGCTCCTGGAAAGCCAGACATACAGGTCACAACATGATGATGCACTCAAGACAGTCACTGCCTAGGTGCACCTGCCTCCTCGACCCATGCTCTAACATGGGCAACTGGGGCCTATGGCCAAGCTCTGGTAGCTGCCACTTCATATACCCTGGAGCTGTGCTTAGGTGAGCCACTCACAGGTCAGTTGGAGGTAGAGCCTGGTATTGGGGGAAGCAGGAGCAAGCAGGCAGAGAGATTTCTTTCTTTCTCTTTCTTTCTTTCTTTCTTTCTTTCTTTCTTTCTTTCTTTCTTTCTTTCTTTCTTTCTTATTTATTTATTTTTAGTCAAGCATCTGGCCAGCTTCCTTGGAGTCCACTGCCTCCACATTCCCCACACCCCTGAAAGCCATGGGCATGGAGAAGAAGCGATATCGACCATAGTCATTGTTTAAATTTGTGCTGAGAGTCGCCACAGTCATAGATACTCCAGTACTCACAGCTGCCATTTGTCTCATCAGTCATTCTCTTTCTTAATTGCCATGTCCCGAGTTCAGAGTCCATGGCCACCTAGGATTCCACAGTAATCTCCAGGGCTCCACTGTGGCCTCATATACTCCTGACACAGTGCAGGTCCACTATGTCTCTGGAGGGCAATACCCTGGGAGTGGAACTCTCAAAGAGTCTCTAAAGCTGGGCCTTGAAGAAATGTCCTTGTCTTGGGCATGCTCTCATCTTGATGTGCCAATTGTTCCTCAGTGGCTCCAAGAAAAATTTAAAGCTGTGTTCTTAAGATGTAGCTCAGTTGGTTAGAGTGCTTGAGTAGCATCCAGTAGACCCTGGGGTCCTACCAAGTACCTCCTAAACCTGATATGCTTCTAAACACATTTAATTCCAACACTGAAGGTGATATTCGAGATCACCCTTGGCCTTCCTAGTATATTCATGGCCAGCCTGGATTATAGACCAGCTCAAAAAAGGAAGGAAGGAAGGAAGGAAGGAAGAAAGGAAGGAAGGGAGGGAGGGAGAGAGGGAGGGAGAGAAGGGAAGGGGGAGAGAGAAGGGAAGGGAGGGAGGGAAGGAAGGAAGGAAAGGAAGGAAGGGAGGATAGTAAAAATAAAAAAGCTTTTTTTAAAGCCATGTGTTGTGGGACAGGCTGCATTCTTTAATACCAACTTTTGGAGGTAGAAGAAAGAGAATCATGAGTTCAAGGTCAGCTTCACATATATAGTGAGTTCAAGATTTGGCTGTGTGAGATTCCATCTCAAATAAACATTCTTTTAAAAAATTAAAAATGAGAGCCGGGCATGGTGGTGCACGCCTTTAATCCTAGCACTTGGGAGGCAGAGGCAGGTGGATCTTTGTGAGTTCAAGGCCAGCCTGGTCTACAGAGTGAGTTCCAGGACAGCTAGGACTGCAGGGAGACCCTGTCTCAAAAAGACCAAAAAAAAAAATAAATAAAAATGAAGACATTTTAATTCCTGACATTGATATAATAACAATAATTGAACAGTTGAACAGGAAGAACAAGAACTTAGTTCAAGATCACCCTCAGTTACATGAGTTCTAGGTCAGGCTGGTCCACATTTAACCCTGTCTCCTAAAACAAAGTGAAGATACAGAAATTTTAAAATAGGCCCTGAATTGTGATTCTGAGTTTGAATTCTAAACCTCAGGAGGATGAGACAGGTGTGTTCCTGCAGGTTTGAGGCCATTCTGGGCAAAAGAATGATGCCATGTCAATTCTGGTCACTAAATCCCAGCAGAACCAGGTGGTAGCTCCAGGCTCCAGGACTCTTAAGTATAAGGTTTTAACATTCGGGTTTTGGTTTATTTATTTTTCTCTGTATATGAGTGTTTTCCCTGCATGTGTATAAGTGCACTCATGTTGTGCAAAGGCTGTGGAAGCCATGATAAGGCATCAGATCCCCTAGAATTATAGATGGTTGTTAGCCATCATATTGGTGCTGGGAGTTGAACCCTGGTCCTCTGAATGAACAGACAGTGCTCTTAATCACTGGAGCAATCTCTCCATCTCTATCTTAAGTATACATTTAAAAATATTTTATTTATTTTTATTTTACATGGATGAGTGTATTGCCTGCACATATGTTGTATATTGTACTTGGAGTTTTTCCAACATGATGGGATACTAAGCCACCATATTCTCAACTATGCTTCCCTCTGATTATTTGTTATTAAAACTCCTCCATCCCTTACAGAAATAGTTATTTCTACCTGATACACATAATCAAATATATTTACTTCTAATCAACAAAGAGTTACTCTTATTCAATGGTGCTAAAATAGAATCCTCCAGTACTGGACAAGATTTTGATACTATTTTTTTCCTTTCCTATCTTGAAAAAATGCAACTTTATACACCTCTGAAAATGACTTTTGTTGTTTTTTTAGGGGATGAAATTCCTTTCACTTCCATCTTATAAAGTCCCTGGAGTCAGATTCCCCTGGAACAGGAGTTATGAACAGTTGTTAGTCACTGTGTGCATGCTGGGAATTGAACCCCAGTCCTCTGCAAAAACAGCCAGTGTTATTAACTGATGAGCCATCTCTCCAGCCTCCTTAAGTTATAAGTTTTAAAAAAGATTTAAGGCGTTATTTGTTCCTGTGCAGTTATTTCTTTCATCTGCACACCCCTTTCATTTATGCATTTAATTTTTGAACAATATGAATTAGTTTGGGGGTTATATATAGGGAATATTATGAGAGACATGGGTTTTTCCAAAATTGGCAAGAAGTAAAAATTTTAGATAATAAGTAGGAGGACTGTTTGTTTGGGTTTGTTTTGGACCCCCATTACAGAGAAAGCAGTTAATTTGTATCTTGAAAGAGTTCAAGCAGTTTAATGTGTTCAAGCAGTAGCAAAAATAAAGCCTTACAATAAAAATATCAATGAAGACACAAATTTAAAATGGCCAAAGAATTTATGTGAGTTACTTCTGCTTGCTAAAGTTCAGTAGGATGAACATCTGAGGTTTTGATTTTTCTTGGAAAGATGGACCCAATGATTGAGAGTCAGGACAGAATAGGATAATTTTTTGAGCTTATGTCTGTGATAGTTGAAAAGATATAACTAATGACAATCTCCTTCTGTAAGGAGGCCAGATAATTTTGTATGGTATAGAATGTATTGAATAAAAACAGGATGAGTTCATTATGAAGCAGGTATGAGTTCATTATGAAGCAGGTATTGAAGGTAAATACTGATAACAAAAAGGAGTCTGAGAGGGGCTGGAGAGATGGCTCAGCAGTTAAGAGTGGCAACTGCTCTTGCAGAGAACCCGGGTTCAATTCCCAGCACCCACATGGCAGCTAAGAACCATCTTTAACTCCAGTTCCAGGGGAATCTGACACCCTCTTCTGACCTCTGCAGTAATGCACGACATGGGTGCACCAACCTACATGCAGACAGTACACTCATACACATGAAAAAATAATTAATTAATTAATTAATTTAAAAAAGAGTCTGAGGAATAAGGCAAGGTAACTTGAGACAGTAGTGGGTTGTCTTAACCATACAGTAAGAGCTAATTAGTAAATTAAAGGATTAATTTGTAGTTTAAAGGAAATTGTTTGAAAACATACAAAAGAGCTGAAAGTTCTGTCCACTCATTAGTGGTTGCTCCAAGGGTTACAAGAGAATGTGATATACTAGCATCATCATATCACATAATGTTTACTTTGCCTGATTTATTGGCTCCATCTGAAAAAGAAGCTACTGCATTAGGAATGGGATATATATTTGTGGGAGAAAGGACTTGTATAGGAAGTAATAGAACTCCAGTCGGGGACTTTATAAGATGGAAGTGAAAGGAATTTCATCCCCTAAAAAAACAACAAAAGTCATTTTCAGAGGTGTATAAAGTTGCATTTTTTCAAGATAGGAAAGGAAAAAAATAGTATCAAAATCTTGTCCAGTACTGGAGGATTCTATTTTAGCACCATTGAATAAGAGTAACTCTTTGTTGATTAGAAGTAAATATATTTGATTATGTGTTTCGGGTAGAAATAACTATTTCTATAAGGGATGGAGGAGTTTTAATAACAAATAATCAGAGGGAAGCATAGTTGAGAATATGGTGGCTTAGTATCCCATCATGTTGGAATAACAGAGTAACCAGTTTTATGTAGAAAAACCTCTTGAAAACACCTTTTGGTGCATCCAGTGTAACTGTAACACAATCTCATAAGCATGGAATGAAAGCGGACATATGACAGACTATGTGTGTGAAAACCAAGGAACATTGGATTGTCTCTGGGAATATCTTCTGTACAGCAGGTGTCATGCAAATGGAAAAATCCACTTCATTTTCTGGAGATCACATCACCATATTTAGAAAAGCTGGTTTTGGTGATGCAACTAAGTGCGCTTTGTACAGAAGACAATGATCCAGATACCTGTAAAATGAACGAGTACAATAAGGTTTCTCAAATCTTCAGTCAAGATGCAGAAAGGCAAATGCCAGGTGGACAAAAAGTTCCTTGAGGAGTGGAAAGAGAGGCTGGAGGAGGATGCCTGTGAGCTGCAGCGACAGCATGAAAACATGGTGCTAAGACACATCAAGCACGTTGAGAAAGATGTCACTATGCTTCGGAAGAAGCTGCTTTGGCAGAAGGAATGCCTCATGTGCAGGAGGTTGAAATAGACTGAGCAGCTGCTCCCAGCAAGTGATGGTCATGAAAGATACAATTGGGAAGCTTAAAACCAAGAAACAAATGGCATGGACACCGACAACCTCACAAGGGAGAAGAAGCTGAGCACCTGAGGTAATAGCACTGCAAAGATGACTCCAAAAGATTAATGTTGCAGCAAGGTTCATGACTGAAATATCAGGCAGGGGCAGAGTCATAGATAGTGCCCCCACTGGCAAGGAGGAGGAAACACTTCTGCAGGCACAGTTTCAGTGCAAGAAGCTGAGACCGGTTGCTTGTGCATACAGATCAAGAACTTGGAATTACGTGGGAATGAGGACAAGACCGAAGTTCAGCCCATCATGGAACAACTGAAGAAACAGAAGCAAAAGGTAAAACAAGACAAAGGGAACTTGAATAAGAGCAACTAAGCCAAGAAGGAGCAAGCCAAGAAGAACAAGGAGTATACCAAATAGCTACACATGCAGCTTGCCAATGAGAACTGTGTGTTGCTGAAACTTATCCAATCTGGAGACATGGAGCAGCCACTACAACCAGGTTGTGAAAAACGACCTATAGTTTGAAATTATGATCTTAAAAGGATGGGTGACAGATCTCATAAACCAGCAACAAAGCTCGGAGGAGATGTGGAGAGACTGCACTGGTGCACTACTCAGTATTTGGCATTCAAGCTGGAGAATGAAAGGCGGAAGTCCTATGTTCACACCAATGGAGGACAAGTTCAAACAGGCCCAATAAGTCATCCAGTGGCTGAAGGCATAGTTGAAGAACTGGAACAGGGTAATCAACAGTCATAAGAGCCAGTGATGAAAACCAAATTGGAGACTGATGAAGGCTGAACTCTGCTCAGCTAGAATTCCATGATAAAGAGAACAAGATCCTTAAAGATAAGAGGAATAAAGGGGTGGCAGTTCCAGTTCCAGACTGACCTTCAACAGCTGCCTGGCATCCTCAAGAACGCAGAGACTAAGCTGGCTGAGTGCCAAGACCACCTGGAGAGCTACCAGAGGAAGAACATCAAGCGCACCGCCATAATTTCAGACCTATACAGCCAGATCAAACATCAGAGGGACAAGCTGGAGATGACAATAGAGAAACAGCAGGCTTCCCAGAAGGAAAATAAACTACTGAGGTTGAAGGTGGATGAAGTGAAGAGGAAACTGAAGGCCAACGATGCTCAGAATGTCGAGTTCATACCAGTGATTGCCAACAGGGAGGAAGCAGTCCACCAGGACCAGCTACAGCTGGAAGGGAAAACTCAAGAATTCTTATCTTTGGCAAGGCAGCTGGAGAGGCCATTGAGGATGCCTAGCGGCTGGTGGAGCAAACCAAGGAGAAGGTGCTCTTCATGGAGTGAGCAGCCCAGAGCAACATCCTGGACCTTGAGACCCAGCTGAGCAGAGTCAAAAATCAAATTGGACCATCACTACCAGAGCCCACTGCAGGACATGAAAGACCAACTGGAGCTAAGAGTACTAAGCTCTGCCTTCAGAACAACATACACTTCCTCAAGTCCTCCTTTGCTAATGTGTTTGGAGATGGATATGGTAGTCTCTCAACCTCCTACCTTACCAGCTTACCCATGAGTTCTCGGTTTCCCTCTGCCTGAAGCTACCTGTCTAGGATGTGAAGCCCTGCCTAATACCAGGAAACTGAGGAGTTGCCAAGCCATAGCTGGCAAACCCAATGAGTTTCCTCTTTTCAAGTAATTAAATGTGTTTAGTGTCTGGCCCTTGACTACTGATCCAGAAAAGTACCTAGAAGAGAAGGATTTGAGCCATGGAAACAACTGGTTCTTTCTTCCCTGATTTAGTCACCTATGGAATTTTTTAATGACCTTCATAGGCCTTATATTTGTTACATTATGGTACCGGATTTTAACTCAACATGACTTTGCAGATTCTCCTTTCTCTCCTAAAACACTTAGATGGACTTTTCTCCTCCAATCTCCTTTGAGCCCTCATATTTAGAAGCGTCTCTGTCTTGGGTCTTCTGAGACCTGAACCAGCAGAAGCACTTCCTGGGCACATCTCCACTTGCTTTTAGAGGAGGGCTTGGTGTTTCTGTAGTGGCAATTGAAACCTCTCATGTCTGCGTTTCCTGCATGCTAGCACTTTCTGTCCCTAAGCACTTCAGAGAAGACCCACAGAAGCTCATGTCGATCTAGCCTTCCATGCATAACCCTGATCTCACTGATTTTCATTTCTCTTTGTGTCTTTAGGGTGCATTTATTTTTTGAAAAATTGCATGTGGTTTTACAAAAACTTGTTTGTAATCAGTTAAAACTCATTGGGATGACAACGTTTACCTAGTTCTACTTTAAAAAATGGTTTCTCCAGGTGTGGCAGCTCATACCTATAATCTTAGCACTTGAGAAATAAAGACAGGAGGATCGGGAGTTCATAGTCATCCTCAGCTTCATAATGAGTTTGAGGCCAGCCAGCTTGGATTACATGTGACCCTGACTGAAAGAATATGTATAGAAAATGGTTAAAAACAATGCTGTAGGAGAGAGAACTCGTAAGTTTTCAAATACACAGTGTATGAGCTATAAGCTCCTTCATTTTGGACCAGATTGGTTCCTTTCTCCTTTGTGTTCTCTCTTGATAAAGGACCTGATGTCTTGAGGTTGCATACTTTTTCTCGTGCTTATATTTTATGATTTAACTATCAACTGCATTCTGGATGATAAAGTTGTTGGTCCACTTCATGTTCCCTGTATTTAAAAGAATTTGGTAGAGCACTTACCTGGCATGTTCGGGATGGGATTATAAGAGTTTAGGTTATCTGCAAGTCCCCACTAAAGACCAGCAAAAATAACAAAAAAATGAAGAACAAAATACATTCTCTAGAGGGAACAGAAGTTAATACTGTGGTGAACCCTAGCCTTTCCATTATAACTGGTATTGGCCCCAGTTCTGGTCTTGACATCTCAGCCACTCTAACACAAATCGAAAACTCCAGAGATCACTTCTGTGTCCTGGAGGGCAATGCTTCCTGTGATATGGAGGTTTCAAGGACCAGAAAACTCCCCTTCAAATTTTGAGCACATTGTTTCCCTCTTTTTTTTTTTTTTGTTTGTTTTTTGGCTACAGTTTGGCCAAGAACTAAGGCCCTGTTTCATGCCTTAGAAGAAAAAAGTGAACCGTGAATGGAGAGATGGCCTAGCAGTTAAGAGCACCGACGCTCTTGCAGAGGAACCAAGGTTCCGATCCCCAGCAACCCACATGGCGCTAAAACCGTCTGTAACTCCAATTTCCAGGATAACTCCAGTTCCAGGGGAATCCGAGACCCTCTTCTGACCTCCGCGGCATTGCACGACACGGGTGCACAGACCTGCATGCAGACAGTACATTTATACACATACAAAGATAAATAATAATAATAAAAAAAAAAAAGAAAAGAAAAAAGTGACCTCAGGACTTGGAGCAATGGAGCAGGAACTGACCTGGAAGCCTTTTCCCTGAGGACTACCTTTCATAGTTCTAGAGGATACTATGCAAGCTGCTAAGGGAGAAAACAAATCAATGGTCCAACTCAGTCCTAAAGCCAAATAACCGTAATAACTGTCACAGCAAACTCTTGGTGGAGTAGTGGTAGTGTTATCTGGGGGTAATCAATAGCAGTCTAATTGGACTTAAAGCCCTCTCAATGAAAGTGAACTCACAGGTGGCACTGTAATTATAGCCAAATATACATGGCTAGAGAGAACATAGATTCTAGAGAAAATCATATCTTTGTCATATCCAGAAAAAATGGTATTTCTTACCATATGGTAAGTGCAGATCCTTATATTTACAGACAAATATGTCATTGTTCAATGTCTTTGAGTCACACGTGACCACATTCCACACACTGTCCTTTCCTTCTTGGCTCAGCTCCAGGACTTGTCTCTTGCCTGCAGGCCAACAGTCTCTAGGCTTCACTCCCTCAAGAAAGGGGGAGGGAAAACCGCAGGAGATCACCTGTGGAAATGAACAAACTCACAGGTGGAGAGCCGGGGAGAATAGGACCTCCGTTTATTTTATGTCAGTGAGGTCTGTATATTGGAGGCTACTGTGCTCTGGACAAGGAAGTGGGGAGCAGGTGGAAGGGAGGCGTGATCCACCTTGGTTCTAATGTGGGGGGAGGTACAGAGCTCTGGTTTGTGCAACAGATAACTAGAGGTGT
The DNA here is from genome assembly GCA_009823505.1 of Rhizomys pruinosus. Taxonomy (NCBI): domain Eukaryota; kingdom Metazoa; phylum Chordata; class Mammalia; order Rodentia; family Spalacidae; genus Rhizomys; species Rhizomys pruinosus. The sequence goes on from VZQC01012381.1 coordinate 238,271, forward strand.
GACATTTTGCTCAATGTGTCAAGGGAAGGGGCCTGGAATTTTGTGGAGAAAGGGCGAAACAAGAATCATTGTAATATCCCGAATCTTCCTGCTATGCCCACAGAGATATCAGATACCAGAGATCTTCCAGGACAGGTCTTACAAGTTCTCAATTCAAGCCACACACAAAGTTTCATTCCCACACAAAGATACAGTATGCCATTCACCACAGAAGCTTCTTTGTGCAACATGTGGAGGGTACTGCAAAGTTTCAAACTGGTCACACATAGAGAATATATGCCTGAGTGACAAACAGCCCTAAGCAACACATCTATAATGGAACCTCTACACCTAAGGCTCATGGAACAGAGCAGAACAGGCAGTAGAGAGTAGTACATCCTTCAATTCTAACCAGAGAAGCTTCCTTATAAAACAGTGCAATGTACTTAGAAGGCCACAACTGTCAAAATTTTAGAGAATAAGAGCACAGTGTGTATCCTTGGATAGGAAACATATATTAAAGTTCACCCACCCATGGCTCAGAGACTGTTTTGGAAGAGGGAACAGCAAGAGTGTAAGATCAGAAAGATTGTCAACTCAGTTAGGCAAGGGCCAAGAGTGATTTGAGGGAAATGGGTGGTGGGCTGGCTAGCCTGAGAACATTAAAAACTGATTACAGCTAGGTGAGGGAGACTAGGCTTTCCCTAAGATCTCTAGATAGGTTGAATAGGCTCCAGTGGATTAACTTGCACTGATGGACATCTGGGTAATGACCAGATGGGACTTAACATGTATGGCAGAATACATGAGGCTTGGTTGGGGGGGCGTGGGTATGGATCAGGGAGGGAGTCCAAATTTGATTAAGAACTGTTGCATGAAATGTACAAAAGTAAAGAGATGAACAGAGACTTCACCAATGAGGAAGTAAAGACAGCTGAGAAACATCTTAAAAAGTGTTCAGCCGGGCATGGTGGCACATGCCTTTAATCCTAGCACTTGGGAGGCAGAGGCAGGTGGATCTTTGTGAGTTCAAGGCCAGCCTGGTGGACAAAGTGAGTTCCAGGACAGCTGGGGCTACAGGGATACCCTGTCTTGAAAAGACAAAAAAAAAAGTGTTCAAATTCGTTAATAATTAAGGAAATGCAAATTAAAACCACTCTAAGATATCATCTCACTCCGATATGACTGGCTAAGATCAGGAAAACAAAAGACACCAAATGCTGGAGAGGTTGTGGGGAAAGGGGAACACTCATCCACTGATGGTGGGAATGTAAACTCGCACATTATGGAAAGCAGTGTGGAGAACCCTTAAAAGACTCAAAATGAGCCTACCACCTGACCCAGCCATACCACTTCTGGGTATATACCCACAAGACTCATCCTACTCCAAAGATACATGCACATCTGTGTTTATTGCGGCTCTTTTCACAAAAGCGAACAGTAGGAACCAACCCAAATGACCCTCAACTGAGAACTGGATAACAAAAATGTGGTACATCTACGTAATGGAGTTCTATGCAGTGGTAAAGAAAGATGACAGCCAAGCGTGGTGGCGCACGCCTTTAATCCTAGCACTTGGGAGGCAGAGGCAGGAGGATCTTTGTGAGTTCAAAGCCAGCCTGGTCTACAAAGTGAGTTCCAGGCCAGCTGGGGCTACAGGGAGACCCTGTCTTGAAAAGACCAAAAAAAAAAAAAAAGACTGTACACAGAAAGCAACTGTGATGTTATAATGTGAATATCTTTTTTTTTGTCTTTTTGAGACAAGGTCTCCCTGTAGTCCCAGCTGGCCTGGAACTCACTCTGTAGACCAGGCTGTTCTTGAATTTACAGAGATCCACTTGCCTCTGCCTCCCAAGTGCTGAGATTACAGGCGTGCACTGCCACACCTGGCTTATAATGTGAGTATCTTAATGAATCCTAGAATTAACTTACCACCTCCTTTCAGGCATGGTAATTAATGTATGTGGGTATATATTTATATTTTACTGTAATATAAAATTAAAAGAAAAATCTGAACCCCTAAACATAATAAAAAAATATTTTTCTTAGAAAAAGCAGTGTCCTTTCTTAAGAAAGGGCAGTTACAAAACTTATATAAACATGTGCATATATTTTTGTGTATTTTATTATTTGTGTCTACTACAGTATCCACCTCAGTGCAGTATGGTTCCAAGATGCATAACTGTTGTGAGAGAAGTGATTTTATTAGAGTTCATCCCTGTGACTCAACTATTTAACTTTGTAGAAAAAGTCCAGAGAATTCATATCTATTTAAAATGGAAGAATCATATTGTTCATCCTTGAGATAACCTTTTTTTTCTAACTTAAAAAAAAAAAAGAATAATGGGCAGTGGAAGGGTCAGAATGTGTAGAGCCAGGGCTGTAGAGATGGCTCAGCAGTTAAGAGCACTGGCTGCTTTTGTAAATGATCCGGATTCAACTACCAGCACCCACATGGCAGCTAACAATCATCCATAACTCCAGTTCCAGGGGAATATAACGCCATCTTCTGTCCCCCTGCCCCCGAGGGTTTTGCACAACACGGGTGCACTTACATACATGCAGGCAATGTACTCATACACATAAAGTAAAATATTTTAAAGGAATGTGTAGAAGCTCTGTTAAAGCCAGCTCTGGGTAATTGTGCTTTGTATTTGTTTATTGAGACGCAATTTACATTAAAATTCACTCTTCTAAAATGGATAATTCAGCCATGTGTGGTAGGTCATGGGAGGGTTAAGTAAGACAATATCTCAACAACACAAAATAAGCAATTCTATGTACTTTGTTCAAGCTCTGCCACCAACACCATGGTTTAAGTCTAGCCCATTTTCAACTTCAAGAAACCCCATCCCTGTTAGCGCTTATGTGTTGTTTCTCCCCTGCTTCACCTGCCCTACAAGCACTAATAAAATCTGTCTCTATTAAAAACTAACCCAGGTAAATCTAGGTTTTATGAGAAAGTTGTATTTTTTCTAAACTCAGGTTCTAAATGTAACTCCTATAATACATGAGGAGTTAAAGGAGCACCACAGCGTGGAGGGGCAAATTGAAATCAGTTGCTTCATTAAGAAGAAACGTATCTGAGAATAAAGCTCAATTTGTAATTCTGTGAGGAGGATAAAATCAATTGATATTACCTCATTACCTAAAAGATAATGATGAGAATTTGATATTATCTTTGTAAGAACAGACCATTGGAATTTATGAGACTTAATGAAAAAAGAGAGTTAAATGGAACATTTAGCTGGTATAGTGTAAATGAAACTTTTGTAATGTAGTTTGTTAATCTTTTAAACAGACATATCTTTAGTAAAGGAAGCTAATGAGATATTATCCATATAGTGAAATACTATGTAAGTATTAGGACAATTTTCTAATAAGTATATTTCCTTTCTTATTGCCTGAGTTTAGTTTCTTTCTGGATATATTCAGGGGGAATGGATGCTTGAAAGCTTATACCCACAATGAATTCGCTTATGTCTGAAAACCTTAAGTATCCTCTCTCCTATATTGATATTTCTCATTCAAGACCATTTTTTTATTCCTAAGTTTAACTTTACACCAGCTTTAAGGAAATCATTAAGAATTTCATGAAATTTTAGTTAAACAGATACAGCCTATGGGTACCTTTTTCCCCCTTTGTAATAAAAATGAACATATTCTTTGTTTTGCTCTCCAGAGTGTCTTTATTTTCATCCCCTCATTAGCAACCTTCAGGAAAAAGGCCTTGTTAGATGTAGTTGCTTTTCGTACTGACAATACCTGCATTTTCCTGTATGTCATCTTTCTTTGCTACCATAAAGAAGGAAGAGCCTATTTGAATTATTCACCTTTACTGATATGACACTTTAAGACCCAATGACCTTACTGAATTTTTTTAAAATTTTATTTATTTTGTATGTGTATGAATGTACATGTCTGCATGTAGGTTTGTGCACCCGTGTTGTGCAATGCCACGGAGGTCAGAAGAGGGTGTTCGATTCCCCTGGAACTAGAGTTAAAGAGGGTTCTCAGACTCCATATGGGTGCTGGGAATCAAGCCCAGGTCCTCTGTAAGAGCAGTTGGTGCTCTTAACTGCTAGGCCATCTCTCCAACCTCACTGAATTTTTTTCATATAATTTTGCCTTCTTATTTGGTCCCATGATTTATAAAACTTCAGAAGTAAATATTGGCCTAACATGTATTATGGAATTCAATCAACTTCTAATGATAAGTTATGGAGGCTCTTGGCTCCCTTATGGGTTGAATTTTTAATATAGTTCCCCTTAGTCATTCCCTTTACCCCCTTTTTAAAATTTAAAATTTTCTTTTGGTCTTTTTGATACAGCGTCTCCCATTCATCTCAGCTAGCCTGGAGCTCACTATGTAGACCAGGCTGGCCTTGAACTCACAGAGATCCACCTACCTCTACCTCCCAAGTGCTGGGATTAAAGGTGTGAACCACCACACCCAGCAAAATTTATCATTTTAAATCAAGCATAAATTCCTCTTTCAAAGAGTCTGACTTTAAATGAGAAAAGTCACATTATAATTTACCACATGTATTCTTGGATCAAGTACTTATAATTTAGAGAACTTGGAACACAGAAAACAGTAACACTTAAAAGAACTGGAGAAAAAAAATGATTACTAGGATGCTTGCTCTTTAACTTATCTATGCCATTTCAACTGGAAAGTGGGTTCAAAACCAGCATGATTACAGAAACAAAATAGGCAAATGGAAAATAAATGTAGTGGAAGAAATGATGTTTTTATTTTTTTTTTATTTATTTATGTGTATAAATGTACTGTCTGCATGCAGGTCTGTGCACCCATGTTGTGCAATGCCGCAGAAGAGGGTGTCAGTTTCCCATGGAACTGGAGTTCTGGAATTGGAGTTTCAGATGGTTCTCGGCCGCCATGTGGGTGCTGGGGATCGAACCCAGGTCCTCCGCAAGAGCAGTCAGTGCGTTTAACCGCTAGGCCATCTCTCCAGCCCATGATGTTCTTTTTTAAAACAGACATGGAGATATGGGGCAAAAAGCCAGCCTCATCAGCCTGTGAAGCTACCAGAGCCAGACACATAACTTATTTCAGCTAATTTCTTCTACTGCTTTTATCCTAGGGAAGGGAGGTGAGTGAAAAGCATAAGAAGACACCCTCTTCTGACCTCCGCGGCATTGCACGACACGGGTGCACAAACTTGCATGCAGACAGTACATTCATACACATACAGAAATAAATAAAATTAAAAAAAAAAAGAATTAGGTGATGGTGGTACATGAAGTTCTGTAAGAGGTAATTTCTTTTGAAGTACCCTTTTTTCCTCTCTTTTTAAAATATTTTATGGGTATGTGTATATTGCCTGCATGTATGAAAGTGCATCCGTGTCATGCACTATCTGGTTTGGAGGGGAAGAAAGGGTGTTGAGGGATTGTCACATACTCAGCGAGTAAGAGGAGCACAATAGCTTATTGAGCTTGTTTATATTAGAAACAGTAATTTTGGGGTTGGAAATTTAATACAGATTATTTCAATGTTGTAAAAGTCATTCCTATAATAATGGTAACATAATTTTCTCTGTTGAAAGCTCAGTGTATTTGTTCTGCTTATATGTTTGCTTCACTTGACTTGTGTCTGAATGCATAGCTATGTCTTTACTCCCTGGGCATAAGATAATGACTTTATCTTAGAAGAAGACAAGAGTGTGCCATAGGTAAAATGACATGTAAACTGTCAGAAGTAATTGTCTCTATTAGTTTTTGTAAACTTGACACACATCTAGACATATCCAGGAAGAAAGAATCTCATTAAAAGGAATTACCTCCATTAGATTAGCCTGCGGGTATATTTATGGGACATTTTTTTGACTGGTGATTTATCTTGGAGGGCCCAGCCCACCATTGTTGGTACCATCAACAAATAACTGACCTCAGGCATTACAAGAAATGTAGTTGAGAAACCCAGGGGACCAAATGGTAAGTAGCATTCCTCTGTTGTCTCTTCTTTAGTTCCTGTCTTTGAGTTTTTGCCTTGGCTTCCCCCAATGATGGACTGTAATCTGTAAACCAAGTAAACCCTTTCCTCACCAAAGCTTCTTTAGTCACTCTATTTTCACAGCAATAGAAATGTAATTAGGACAGTGTATTAGTCACTTTTCTGTTGCTGTGATAAAACACCATGACCAAGGAATTTATAAAAGGAAAAGTTTATTTGAGCTTATGATTGACAGTTCCAGGGAATTAGAGTCCATTGTGGCGGGAGGCATGGCGGCTGGAGCTGGAGCAGCATGCCAAGGGTCACATCTCGCAAAGAGCACAGGAAGCAGAGAGAGCAGCTGGAGACCACGAGGCTTGTTAAACTCACTAAGCCTGCCCCCAGTGACATACCTCCCCCAGCATGACCACACCTTCTAAGACCTCCAAAAACAGCGCCACCAACTGGAGACAAATGTCTGAATACTTACAGCCTATGGGGGACACTCATTCAAACCACCACATTCCACTCCCTGGCCCCCATAGGCTCCTGACCATATAAAATGCAAAAGGCATTTAGTCCAACCTTAAAAGTCTCCATAGCCTTTACCAGTTTTAATGCCATTCAAAAGTCTAGAGTTCAAAGTCCCTTCTGAAACTCAGGCCAATCTCCTAAACTGTAAGCTCCTGTAAAATCAAAAGACAAATTACATACTCCCAATGTACAGTGGAACCGAATACACATTCCCATTCCAAAAGGGAGGAATAGAGGCATAGTGAGGAAATACTGGACCAAAACAAGACCGAAAACCAGCAGGGCAAACACCAAGTCCAGTAGCTCCATGTGCAACTTCTGGGACTTGACTTCCAAAGGGCTTAGATGGCTCAGCTCTTCCAGCTTTGCTTGCAACATACATCTCTTTCTTAGGCTGGTACCACTCCCTGTATGCAGCTCTCCTTGGCAAATATCTCACAGGTCTGGCATCTCGAATGTCTTCTTGGGGTCTCCGCTGCCAACCAGGCTTCACATTCACAGCTTCATGCAATGGCCTATCAGGGCCTTCTTTATGCAGGGACACCCCTGCTGCACTCTGCCTGACCTTGGCAGCTCTCTGAAACCGTGGAGGAAGAACTGATGACCCCTTCACTCTTGCAAACTTCATGCCTCTAAAGCCAGCACCACGTGAATTAAACTGCCAAGTTTGGCTGCAAGTTTGGGATGGACCCTGGCCTATTTCAACCACATTTGCAACTTTTCTCTGCCCTGAACTTGGAGCAGAAAACCCTTTCAGTATTTTCCTTTCAAAAGTTTGAGGATTAGCTGGGTGTGGTCTTGCCCTGAAGGTACTATTTCTGTTGTTTACTTGTAAATCTCGAGGCCCTTCCTTAATCACTTTAATCTCACTTTTTCCATTGTTTACTTGTAAATAGCTAGGCCTCTCCTTAATCACTTTAGTCTCCTTATCAAAAGGAACCTCTCCTTCACATGCCTTGGCCCCACCTTTAATCTTCCTAGTGCACTTTTCAGATCCAAACTGTACATTCTGCATTTCTTTCTGCCCCATCTGCTCTTCTTCACTGTAGATCTGTACAATATTCACCATTAATAGCCACACCACCATTTCTACATTAGGCTGTCTTGAAATATCCTCCACCAAAGACATTAGTCCATTGCTTTTCAACTTAGCATCAGGCAAGCATCTGGGCTGTGGGCAAACTGCTGCCAGACTCTTTATCAAAATATGCCAGTTGCTGCCTAAGTCTTTATTTTCCTTTGGAACTACATTATTTGCAGCCATGCTTTCTTCCAGGCTTCTACTAAAATGGCCCCTTAAGCTCTGCTTACAGTACTCAACAGCTTTTCTAGCCCAAAGTTCCAAAGTCTTCCACATTTCTCCAAACATCCACATGGTCAGGTTCTTCACAACCAACACCCCACTCTCAGTACCAAATAACTGTATTAGTCACTTTTCTATTGCTGTGATAAAACACCATGACCAAGGAATTTATAAAAGGAAGAGTTTATTTGAGCTTACAATTGATGGTTCCATGGAATTAGAGTCCATTTTGGTGGGAGGCATGGTGGCTGGAGCTGGAGCAGTAAGCTGAGGGTCACATCTCGCAAAGAGCACAGGAAGCAGAGAGAGCAACTGGAGAGCACGAGGCTTGTTAAACTCACCAAGCCTGCCTCCAGTGACATACCTCCCCCAGCATGGCCACACCTTCTAAGACCTCCAAAAACAGTGCCACCAACTGGAGACAAATGTCTGAATACTTACAGCTTATGGGGGACACTCATTCAAACCACCACAGTGACCAATTAACAATGAGAGACTCATAAACACCGTTGAAGGTGACCTTGTCATCTCTTCATGTTAGTGAAGCTGTAGCTCTTAATACCTCCTTTCTTTGTAAGTAAAGCACTTGCTCCTTTTCAGTGCTTTGCCTCAGTGACTTTAATATTAGGATAAAATGAGTAAAGGTGCTGAGACTCTTAATGTGTATATGGTATTATACATAATCAAACACAACATTGTTATTTTGGAGAAGAATACAAATGAAGATATATTTTCAGCACATTAAAAATAGAAGATTCTAAGTCAGTGTGATGTTTCAGTAAGCAAAGACTCTTGCAGCCATGCCTGAGAACCTGAGTTCAGTTCCTAGAATCTATATGGTAGAAAAAAAAATTATTCCTACAAGTTGCCCCTTGACACATGTGTTATGGCATATACCCTCAATAATCACACAGGACATAGAAACAAATGTAAAAATATAACAGCATTACTGTGCTATACTCTAGACTTCTAGAAGCATACTCATTTGTATAATTTACATTTTGTACACTTTTCACTATTATTTCTCCATTTCTCATATAAACTGTAATAATCACAAAATTATTTTCTTAAACTATGAGTTTTCCTATTTTAGATTACACACACACACAAACACACACACACTATTTCTTGTAGTATTTTTCCTTCTGTGCCTGACTTATTTCAGTTAACATTATATCCTCTAGTTGATCAATGTCACTTTAAACATCAGGATTTACTTCATATAAAAAGGTGATGCTTATATATACAACGGTTCCCTTATTTTTTCATCTATTTGTGAACATTTGTATTACTTCCATGTGTTAACCATTGTCAAATAAAAGAAAAGGTGCAGATATCTCTTTCAGATCCTGATCTCAATTTCTTTGGACATATACCTATCTAGGTATAGGTAGGGATGATAGATCATATGGTAGTTCACTTTTAAAGTTTTTGAGAAGACTCTACATTGATTCCCATATTAACATTACAAATTTACATTTCTATCCATAATGTCAAAGTTTTCCTTTCATATATATAACTTTGTCAATACTTGTTTTCCTTTGTTTTGTTTTTGGTCATTTGATTTTGTAAGAGATACAAGGTCTTATCAGTGGGTATTTAATTTTAATTCCCTGATTATTAGTGATGTTCAGTATTTTTAGTATTAACAGTTTGTTTTCTTTGAAGAAATTCCTATTAACTTCCTTTGTTTGCCATTTAAAAAATTTAATTGTTTTTGTTGGTTCTCTGATATTTTCTCTTTTTTTTTTTCAGTCTTTTGAGGCAGGGTCTCCCTGTAGTTCCAGCTGGCCTGGAGCTCACTATGTAGGCCAGGCTGGCCTTGAACTCCCAGAGATATCCTCCCCCCACCTCTGCCTTTCTAGTGCTGGGATTAAAGGCGTGCATCACCACACCCAGCAATGTATTTCCTTATTAGATTATAGTAATCATTTTTATATTAACTCTTTGTCAGATATATGGCTGGCACACTTTTTCTGTAGATGTTATAGGATGTCCTTATATTTTGCTGATTTTTTTTTCTTTGATGTACATATCTAACAAATGTTTGCTTTTTATTTATTTAAAACTTAAGAAGATTCTTTTTGCAACAGATAGAGACAAACAGAAGTCTAACATTAGTCAAATGGCAGGGAATAATTTCTGTGAGATGCTTAACTCTAATGACAAATTTTCAATGCCACCTCTACATATAAGATGAATGCACCTTTCAGTTTTTGCTGGAGGGGCTTCCTTATGTAGCAAATGTTTATTTACACAGAAAGTCACAACTGGCCAATGTATAAAAAACAAGAGGCTGGAGAATGCTCATTCCTAAACAGGACACGTATTTCAAACTTCTGCCCCATAAGGCTCAGGAATCTTTGATAAAAAGGGGGTGAGGCAGGGTGTGGTGGTACATGCCTTTAATCCCAGCACTTGAGAGGCAGAGGTAGGCAGATCTCTGTAAATTCAAGGCCAGCCGGCTCTACAGAGTGGCTTCCAGGCCAGCTGGGGCTACAGGGAAACCTTATCTCAAAACACCAAAAAAAATGTGTGTGTTGGGGAGGTGGAAAGATTGTAAGAGTCAGAGGTAGTGAATGACTACAAGGGAACAGATTTTTCCAGATAAGCGGTCTGTTACAAATATGAACTTACAACAATGCTCCGCACAAGTCCCATGGAAGGTTGAACCAGATTAAATCTGAGCATAGGCACAGGGAAGTGGGTAAGCTATCCCAACCAAAGGACTTTTGGCAACCAATGACTTCTAGGAGGGAGAGACAGTCTGTTACAGGGACAGGACTCTTGGCAGGTTGACCAGGCTCCAGTGGATGCACGCATGCTATGGGACATGTGCTGACACAAGTCAAACTCGGTAGAGCACTGACAGTATCTCCAGAAAGATGATTGTTTGCAGCATTGCTAAATATTGCTGCAGTTTTATGTATTGCTACCATGTACATTGGTTATATACAAGTTCCTGCCTTGAATTGTGAAGAGAAATTTATAAAATTGAACAATTCTTGCCTTGTACTTGGGATACTGCATTGTTCAGGACTTTTGCTTGTGGCATATTACTAGAAGTCAACAGTTTGTTGCCCATTCATTTGCAGCTGTGCTCGCCTTCATGATGGGTTCGTTATATAAAAGTATACAGACCATCCTTTCCTAACAAACCTAACCCCAAATTCATAGCAAACAAGTCTCCTGGATCAGACTACTTTGGATATCTGGTGTGGAATAATTGCATGTTGACTTGCTCATCAATTTTCTACAGTGGCAATTTTGGTGCCAATTTAGTACAGAAAGTACACTTGAACCCTCAGAACAAAGCTGTGTGCTTCACGGGCCAATACTGAACCACAGTGGGCCATCTCATTTTCCATCCTTGAATTTTTTCCTCCTTTATATTCATGAGTTTCGGAAATTTTCTTTATAGGTAGAATCCAATTTGCATGGAAAAGCCCTCTATGACATTTCTTATGGTGCTTAAAATTTGTGTTTCTTATTATGAAATCACCTTGTAAATAGAAGTTGACTTGAAAAAATATTATTCTGTTTAGTATGTATTATAGGTCCCTATATTTTAACATTTCTGGAGCTTTTAAAATTAATATTTTTAATGATTCTTTGAGAATTTCATACAATGTATTTAGGTCATGCTCAGAACCTGCACATATCCATTCCACTGCCCAAATTCATGATCACTAATATTATTTTTGAAGGCATATTAAGTCTAATTTGTGTTCCCCCAATGCTCTTGAGTGCTCAGTTCATTACGTCCATCCTGATTAATCTACCTAACATCACATCCTGACAGAAAATTACTGGGTCTCGCCCAGCAGTCATCAATTGCCACCAGTTTCTTAGCTACAGTTGGGGCTTCTTTTCCACCTTCCCATTCCACGCTGAGATTTTTTGTCTGGAAAGGGCTTACACAGATCTCGTGCATACTATCACAAACACTGTGAGTTAATATGTGCAGCTGCTCTGTTGTGCCTGGAAAATATGGTTGCCTTGTATCCATCTACCATATCTGGCTCTTAGAATATTTCCATCCCCTCTTCCACAATGATCACTGAGGCTTTGGAGGCAAGGATGTGATATAATGTCACACATAGAACTGAGAGCATTCCGTACTCTCTTATTCTCTGCATGTTTCCCAGTTGTGGGGCTCTGTGTTAATTGCCATCTATTGAACAATGCTTCTCTGGTGGTAGGTGAGAGATGCATTCATCCACTATCAGACGCATAGTGATAAAGTGTTTCCCACTCTACAGAATGCCTCTTTACTCAAATGGGAGTGTCCTTTGCTTTTAGTTTCATGAGGTCTCACTTGTCAATTGTTTATCTTAATGCCTGTGCTATCCAGGTCCTGTTCAAAGTCCTTTCTGGTCCTTGTAAGATCTAGTATATTCCTTTTTTCTCAATTACAATCAAAATATCAGGTCTTAAATTAAGGGTCTTAATCTAATTTACATGCTCCTATCTAGTTTGACCAACACAATTAGCTGAAAATGAATGCTATGGTTTGTCTCTTTAAGCTTTCAATACCTTCTCTTTGTTCTGTACATTTATTGGTTCTATGATAATTTGCTATGTACTGCAGGAAGTTTCTTTTAGGTCCCTGTCTATTTACTGTTCTGTGTGCTTGTATCAGTGTGAACATGCCTTTCTTTAACTTGGGGAAGTTTTCTTCTATGTTCCTGTTGAATATCTCATCCCTACCATGGACCTGGGTGGGCTTCTTCTCCTTCTTCTATACCTATATCCACAGAATTTGTGTTTTTATGATGTTCCAAAATTCCTACATATTCCTTTCCTCTGGTTTTAAGTTTTTTTTATATTCTTTCATTGAGTGGTGTAATTCCTTTACTTTGTTTCAAGTCCTGATATTCTATCTTATAATTATTTGTTACCTTCTACTGGTAAGGCTTTTACTCCTGTTTTTCCAATTGAGTTATTGGGTTTTTTTTTCAATTTTGTCTTTATTTCAGTATGAGTTTTCTTCCAGATTTCTTTACCGAATTCAATTTTCAACTCTTGAATTGTCTTCATCATTTCATTCCACTGTATATTTGTGTTTTCTTGGACTTCCCTGAGGAGTATAATCCTATATTATTTAAGTTTATTTGAGGCATTTGTTTGTGACTTCTTTAAACTTCTTGAATTCTTTGATCATGTTTATGATTGTTCCTTTGAAGTCTATATTCTGGGATTCATCTAGGTAAATCTCATTGTGAAACATGTGTATAGCATTAGTAGATTTTTCTGGAGGGAACATATCGTCTTGGCCTTTCATATTGTTCATATTGTTGTGTTGTTGTATTTTAGATCAGGTATGAAGAGGTGGTAGATTAATCACTCAGATATTGTCTGTTGACAGAGGGGGACATGGGTGATTGCAGTTCATTCAAGAATGTGCAAATGTTACTCTTGATTTGGTCTATCTAAGCTTATGCACTGTTCTTCAGAGTATGGGGAATGCAGCAAGCACAGACAAGGTCCTCCAGAACTGGTCAGGATGTGTTCATGTATGAACTGAGTGACTCAAAGTATCCCTGAGTGGGAGTGCTATGATCGAGGAAACTCACCAGGATCTTGCAGGGCAGGAGCTGTGTGACCCCAACTGTGCCTGAGAATGTGAGACAGCAGAGAGGCCTAGGAAAGTTTAGGGTCTGAGAAACTCACCAGGCTTGGCAAGTGCTTGGCTGTTTTTTATTCTCTAATTTTTTTCATTCTCATTTGTTGTCTCATAGTGTTCTAATGTAGTTTTACATTTCCATTTCTCCTATAACTAAATGGTTGATAAGATTTTCAAGTTTATTATATATTTGAATTTCTTCTTTTGGAAGAACCTCTTCTGGTCTAATGTTATCTATATATAGAGGGCTTTTTCCTGTTTGTTCTTACTGTTTTTAGGAGTTAAAAAAATATACACTTAAAAATACATGTTGTATTAGCATATAGTAACTATATCATTCTACAGTTTTGTATCATGTAAATGTCATATTTTGATAAACAGAAGGGTTTTTTTTTTTTTTTTTTTTTTNTGTTTTTGTGCCAGTAGGAAAAAAAAAAAAGGGCAAAATAATAAAATTAAATTAAAAAGTAAGACATTTTTCCTATTGTGGTGGCACACACCTTTAATCCCAGCACTTGGAAGGCAGAGGCAGGGAGATCTCTTGAGTTCTAAGCCAGCTGGGAAGACCCTGTCTCAAAAAATAAAAAAGAAACCCTCTTTTTTGTCTTTTTGAGACAAGATTTCCCTGTAGCCCCACCTGTCCTGGAGCTCACTGTGTAGACCAGGCTGGCCTTGAACTCACAGAGATTTGCCTGCTTCTGCCTCACATACTGGGATTAAAGTTTTGTGCCACCTCGCCTAGATGGTAAACAGAAATTTTAGTAGTGTCTTTTTAAAATTATCTTTGTTGATTGCTCTTTTTTTGCTGTCTTTAATAACATGACTGTGGAGCTGGAGAAATGGCTCAGCAGTCATGAACACTGGCTGTTCTTGCGAAAGACCTGAGTTTGAACCCAGCATCCACATGGTGGCTAACAATTGTCCACAACTCCAGTTCCAGGGGAGCCAATACCCTCTTCTGTCCACTGTGGCCACTGCATGACACAGATTCACTTACACACATATAGGCATAACATTCATACCCATAAAACTAAAAATAAATACATTAAAACATGATTGCTACTCTCAAGACTATGGAGATATTTCCTATGTTACTGCTTATAAGGCATTTTTCTTTTTAGAGTTCTATTCATAACATCTAAGGAATTAATTTTCATGAATAACATGAAGTAGGCTGAAACAAAGTTCATTGTTTTCACCATTTAGATATCTAGTTAATAAATGTTATCTGTAGAAAGAAAATCCTAACTGTATCCTGCCTTCATATAGCTGCTGTGATACTACTTAGCAAGTGTTTAAAATAAATCTGCTGCTAGAAATTTCTGGCAATTTCAGCTCCAGACATGGAGAAAGGCCTGAAGCATTTGTCCTCCAACTTGTCAATTCTGTGGACTCAGATGCTCCATCAGAGAGGTGACAACAAAAAACTGCATAGACTTGGTAACAGTGGACATCACATTGTTTTCCTCTGCTACATCATTTATTCCTGGGATGAGAACTCAGATTTTAATCTAAACTTTGATCCATTTTGAATTGATTTTTATATTTATTTTATGCTAGCTAGAACTCTAGTAAAATTATTCTACATGTGCATATCCAGTTTCCTGTATCTTATATTGAAAAAAAAAATAGTCTTTTTGTGACAGGGTCTGCCTGTAGCCCCAGCTATCCTGGAACTCACTATGTAGACCAGGCTGACCTTGAACTCACAGAGATATACCTGCCTCTGCCTCCCAAGTGCTGGTATTAAAGACGTGTGCCACCATGCCCAGATTTATATTGAAAAAATTTATCTTTACTCCCATATATGTTTGGGGTACATTTGTCAAAAATCAGTTGGGTGTAGCTATAGTAGCTTACTTTTGAGTTTTCTGCTCTATTATATCAATTATCTACCAATAAGAGCAGTCTGTTGTTGTGTCTTGATTTTTATGCAGTATCATGATGCTCTTTCTGATATTTCTCCATAGCATATCTTGAACTGAGATATGATGTGTGGTATTTCCAACATTGCTACATTCCTTTAGTCAAGATTGGTTTGTGTTTTGGAGTCATTTGTAATTAAATGAATTTTATTTTTCCTATTTCCATAAAGAGTAATTATAGGGCTTACTTTGAATTTGTAGATAACTTGCAGTAATGTAACCATTTTCACACTTTAAATTCTGCTAATTCATAAACAATATTTTAAAAATTATAAATTATTTAAAACATTTTATTTTTAATTTATAGTTTGAGTGTATTTATTGCCTGCATGTGTATAAATGCACTCATGTTGTACAATGCCTGTGGAGGCCAGGAGAGAGCATCAGATTCCCTGGAATTGAAGTTACAGACAGTTGCTAGCTGCCATGTGGGTGCTGGGAACTGAATCTGGGTCATCTGCAAGAATAGTCAATATTCTTAACTGCTGAGCCATCTTTCAGCCCCAACATGGGAGGTCTCTTGATGTTCTAAAGTCTTCCATTTCTTTTTTCAGTGTTTAAAAGTTTCCTGGTAGAAAATTTTGAACTCCTACTAGAAGCTGCTGAGAATGGAACTATTTTCTTTATTTTTTTTTTGCTGTATATTTATTACTGTTACATAGAACAACTACTGATACTTTAATGGTGATTTTCTATCCTTCTACTTTGTGGAAAATACTAGTTCTAAGTAGTTTCTGGTGGAGTCCTTAGAATCATTTAAGTTTAAGATCATATCTTCTACAAGTAGTGATAATTTGACATCTTCCTATTTGTATACACCTATTTCTTTTGCTTTATTGCTCTAGTTAAGACTTCAAACCTTGTATTGAAGAACAGTAGAAAATGGACACATTTGTCTCATTAATGAGACCAATGCATTCAGCCTCACCCTGTAATATATTATATAGGTTGCCATATACTGTCATTATTCCACTGAGGAATGCTTTCTCTAGTTCTAGCTTTGTTGGGTTTTTTTATTCTAAAGTGTTGTTGAATTTTGTCCAATGCCTATTCTGTTGAACAGATCATATGATCCTAGCAGTTGAG
Organism: Rhizomys pruinosus; assembly: GCA_009823505.1. Taxonomy (NCBI): domain Eukaryota; kingdom Metazoa; phylum Chordata; class Mammalia; order Rodentia; family Spalacidae; genus Rhizomys; species Rhizomys pruinosus. The sequence goes on from VZQC01012381.1 coordinate 254,683, forward strand.
CTTATTTATGTAAGTACTACATTATTCTTTTGCAAATTTTCAGTCATCTTTCTTTCTGTCTTTGGAATGAAAACAAATTGGTTGCACTGCATGACCTTCTTATTGTATTGTAAAATTCAGTTTGCAAGTATTTCATTGAGAATTTTTTCACCCATGTGTCTGAGAAGTTGGTCTTTACTGTTTAGTTGTTATTGCTCAAGAAACAATAGCAAGAAGTAACAAATGAGATTGGATGATGTATTAGTCACTTTTCTGTTGCTGTGATAAAACCACCATGAGTAAGGAAACTTATAAAAGGAAGAGTTTATTTGAGCTTACGATTGACGGTTCCTGGAGACTGGTCAAGAGTCCCATGCTTGAAAGTGTCTGTCTCTCCCCCTCCCCACAGCCATTGGCTGCCAAAAGTTCCTAATATTGGACTATGATTTCTTACCGTATTCCATATTTATGGTGGAATTTCATCTGGGTCATCTGTAGTTTTTGGTTCCTTGCATATTGGCCAGTTGTGGGTTTCTGTGTTAATAACATCTGCATAAGGAAATTTACCTGGTGAAAATCTAGAGGTGCATTAATCTGTGGGTAAAACAATAAGTCATTAGTAGTCAGTTTAATATGATTACTGTTTAGTTGAATGTAGAATTTGGCTCTCAACTATGTTCTGGGATGTGTCTAGCCTCAGATTCCTAAGCCTGATATCAATGTCAACTATGGGTTCCATGTTATATACCTGTCCTTATGTCTAATTAAGGTATTTTTGGTTACTTCTATGATATTTGTACCACTATTACTCCAGTGGGCATATCTTTCCAGGACAGTTACATTTCACAGGATTCACAACTAAATAAGGTTGACATTTTTTCTCCTTCTGTTAGCACACATAAGCTTTTCTAGTACTATAAACACTAGCTAGTAGATATGAGACTCTTAAGTCCCCACTAGCTTGATTTCTCCTTATTTATTCTACAGCTTGTTTATGTAGTGTCTTTAGCAATAGGGTCATACCATCAAGTTCTGTCAGATAACCAAGTCCATTCCGGCAGAGAAGATTTTTCATTAGCCTATGATATCTAGAAGGGGTAAATTTCCCCCAGTAGAGGATAACTTGTTTAATATTTTTTGTATCGGACATGTATATGCTTTATGAAGATTCTATGGTGGTAGGTTTCTATATGGCATTTCCTAAAGGTTGTTAGTCTTACTTATCCCTCCCCATATTCCTGTAGGGGCATCATTTCCCTGCTGAGAGAGATATAACTCCATCCTGTCAAGGGAGACTGCTGCCAGCAGCTTCCTCCCTGAGGAAGCTGGCACCTTGTCATAGATGCCAGCAGGATGTTGTCTGCAGCCCAATCTGAGCAGCTACTGCCCCCTCAGATTCTTAGCTTGGGATGCAAAAGGCCACCTCGTCTGGCCATGCCACCTTCACCAGTCCAGGGGCTGATGGCTCCCAGGACTGGATGTCTCCCAGGACTGGAATTTCAGCCTGATGCCTGACTGGCTCTCCCCAGGCTACACCACCAGCAAACCACTCTCCTAGCTGGTGACCTGATAGGTCTCCTTCCAGTCACATGCTACCTCATGACACTCAAGAGTCAGGCCTGCTTTGGTCTACACACACTTAAAGTAACAGACCTGGAAATCTTGTCAGGTGATAAGATCTGTTTATTGTATGTTGCAAGTCACTTTTATAGGCTGAATGACATCATCTCTTAGGGCCAATCCCAGACCCCTGTATTATGTGCTGCTGCCCTCCCATGGGGCAGGGTCAGTGAAGACTCATGACTTCTACCTGTGCCCCCAAGAGATGCTGCCTGGAAAGCTAACCCATTCATACCTAACCCAAACTGGATTTTCCTACATACTCCCTTCTCTGCAATGATTTCCCATTCCACATGATGTTTATCCTTTCCTGCTCTAATGTTCCTCTCCAAAGAAGCATTTCCCTTCTCCATGGCCATTTATTAGTTTATTGATCTCTTTGGATTTTCAAATTGAATCATATATATATANAAGGCTGGCTATGATCACAAAAACAAAGGATACCAAATGTTGGAGAGGTTGTGGAGAAAGGGAACACTCACACACTGCTGGTGAAAATGTAAACTCCAATGCAACCCCTATGGAAGCAGTGTGGAGAACTCTTCAAAAGACTCAAAATGAAACCTACCACCTGACTCAGTCATACCCCGCTGGAATAGAGACCACAAGACTCTCATTGCAAGAGATACCTGAACATCTACGTTGACGCTCTCTTCACAATAGCCAGGAGCTGGAAACAACGTCAAGTGTTCCTCAAACTGACAAGTGGATAAGAAAAAATGTGGTACATCGACACAATGGAATTCTATCCAGTTGTAAAGAAAGATGACATCAGGACATTTGCAAGTAAATGGAATGGAACTAGAAGCCATTATGCTAAGTGAAGTAACACAGTCCCTGGAAAAACAATGAATGGTATCCTTATCTGTGGATGCTAGTTCCATTTACCTAGTTGTATTTCTTGAGCTTTTTGTCCAAGTATTTGGGAGTGATTGCATATTGGAAACAACAACAACACACAACAACAACAAAACAGAAGAGACTCATCACACAACTGACTGAAATGGGGAACTTCTGCTGGAAACGGTCAACTTCTGTATTGAGAAGTTTGAGAGAGACCGAAAAAAAGATAAAGAAAAAACATGTTTGTGCAGAATCAGGAGCTCTGGTGGAAGTGGGGAGGGTAGGAGGGAGGCATGGTCAGATTGAAGTGTAATATAATCGGTATATTAAAAAAGAAATACAAACTTCTGCCCAAAACATAAACTGCGTGCATTGAAATTTTTAAAAAAGACTGAGAAAAACATGAAAGGCAGGCATGGCAGAATGCATGAGGTCGGATGGGTGGGGGCAAAAAAGGAGTAATGGGTCTAAACTTGAGGTAAGAAATGTTGTATGAAATACTCAAAACTTCAATAAAAAAGGTAGATTAAGAAAAAAATAAATAAAAAAGAAAACGTATCAAGAGATCATTTAAAGGGATTACAAGAAATATATATGTTATACTATATACACATATACATATATACACATATAATATATACTTATGCACATATTACATAATATATACATATAGGTGTGCGTATTTACTCATTAGTATGCATTTCATTTTGCCTTCCTATTCTTTATAATAGTTATAGTATCCCCACATATGAATTTGTTTACATAAATACAGTTATATATTATATGCTAGGATCCATACACGAGATAGGGAAACTTGCTTCTTTCTGAGACTGGGAGTCCTCACTTAATATAACACATTCTAGGTCTACTAATTTACCTTCTAATTTTGCACAATCTGCTCTGGCTCCCCGCTTTCAGCAAGCAAGACAGAGCTCCACCCACCCACCCAGAGTCCTTTGCGCCTGAGCACTTGTGTCAGCTCTGGGCTCTGCTTCCTGCTTCAGCTTCAGGTGGCTCCAGGTCCAGCTCCTGGCAGGTGAGACAGAGTCCTACTCACCCAGTCAGAAGCCCATACACCTTAGCTACCTCCCACTCCCCCCCACCCCACCGAGGCTAGGTCCCATGCAAGAGATTGAGCCCAGCTGGTGAGACAGAGGCCCAGAGGCCCATGTGGCTCTGCTCCCAACGATATTCCAGAATCCTTACCCATTAGCTCAGGAAAACCTTGGACCCCTCCACTGACTCCAGGCTAGGGTTTTTCCTTTCCCTGAAACCAGATCCAGATGCTTAGATCATATTCAGAGAACAAATAATTGTACCTCATATATTGTGGGGTTCAAGACAGCCTGACTGTTACCTGTCCTGGGCCTCGGAGGAACTCCAGACTAACTGGGCACTACAATCTTATCAAAGGAACAACCAAGAAGATATCACAATCATGAATTATACACACCAACTTCCTGGTGCACTGATCTTCATAAACTCAATTCTACAAGACTTTATGGCACAGATTAACCAACCCACGAATAATCGGGTACTTCAATACTTTGGAAAACCAAGAATAAACATCTAAATAGACTAAATATGTAGAGATTAATAAAACCATGGCTGAATTTTATGAAATAGAAGTGATAAAGGAAAAAGATATAAAGAATTAATGAAAGAGTTTGATTCGTTGCGCGCGCGTGATGAGATTGAGGATTCTTTTGCCAAATTAACCAAGAAGTGAGGTCACTAATTACAAACTCAGGAAGAATGAAAGTATTACTCAGAAGTGAAAAAACTCAGAAACACACACACATATATATACATATACACATAGACATAAAAGTTTGGAAATGGATAAAGTTCTAGGATATGTTGACCTAAAAATAAATTAACAATGGAGAGAAGAATTTCAACAAACTCAGAACAAGCAATGAGTTAGAGGAGTAATTAAAAATCTCCAACTAAAAAGAGAAGATGATTTGATTCTATACATAAAGGAAGGGTAAAGACTCCACCAAAAACTCCTAGAAAACAGGTAGCAGTATATAAAATTAACACCTCAAATGAATGTCTTCCTAGACACTACCAACAAATATACTGAAAGATAGAAATTCAGGAAATTATCTGACTTTTAAGCCTCAAAAATAATAAAATCCTTAGAATAAATCTAACATAAATCTAACAAAGGAAGGGAAGGACTTATACAAGGAAAAAAAAAAAAAAAAAAAAAAAAAAAAAAAAAAAAAAAAAAAAACTGAAGAAGATACCAGAAGATGGGAAGGCCTCCCATGCTCATGGATTGGATGGGGATTAATATTTAAAAGTGGCTGTGCTAGCTAGCTTTAGTGTCAAACTTGACACACACACATATACACTGGAGGTGCCTCAGTTGGACTGTTGGCCCGTCTGTGGAGCGTTTTCTTGATTGTTGAGCAGTGTGGGAGGTCCATCCCATTATGGGTGGTGCCGTCCCTGGGCAGGTTGTTGTTTGTACAGTATAAGAAGGGCAGGCTGGGCATGGGCCAGAGGAAGCAAGCAGTAAGAGCTTTCTTCCATGGCCTGTGCTTAAGCTTCTGCATCCAGGTTCTTGCCTCACAGGTCCTGCCCTGAGTTCCTGCCTTGGGCTCCCTGGAGTGATGAACTCCCAGGAGATGGGAGATGAATAAACCCTTTCCGCCCCAAGTTGGGTGTCAGAAAGAGTGTTTTGTCACAGCAATTGAAGAGAAACTAGAACACTGGCTGTGCTACCAAAAGTATTCTAAAAATTCTGTGCACGATCAGGTAAAATTTTAGCACAATTCTTCATAGAAACTGAAAAAAAATAATCACAGATTTCATATGAAAACACATACAACACACATACACACACATTCACAACCCAGGTTAGACAAAATAATACTGAACAACAAAACAACTGTTAGATACATTACCATCTCTGATCTCAAATTACACTATAGAGTTATCATATAAACTGCATAGTCCCCATCATAAAAGAGACATGGAAGCAGGGGAAGAAAAAGAGAGACCACAAATTTAAAACCTGAACATTTACAGCTACCTGATTTTTGTCAAAAGTTCCAAAAATATACATTGGAGAAAAAGACATGTTAAAAAAATGGTGTGTCGTTAAACCAGATAAGGGCATGTAGAAGAATGAAACTGGACCCTATCTTTCACTATGCAAGACTCAACTCCAATGGATCAAGACTGAACACCAATTCCTGGTACTTTGAACCACATAGAGGAGAAAGAAGGGAATACACTTGTTTTTGGGGGGAAATTCTAGGCCCAAGAAGGGCTTTCTGAACATGAATCTTATAGCACAAGCATTAACTCAGAAAACTGACAGATAGAAACCCATGAAACAAACAAACAAAAACTTGTTTACACCAAAGGAAACCATAGTGGAGAGAAAAGGCAACGTACAAAATGGGGAAAAATGTTGCCAGCTATTCTTCTGACAGAATTAAAAAAAAATACAAAGAACTGAAGAAATGAAACATAAAAATACCAACAAATTAAAAATTGGGGCAAGAAGCTTAAGGGGGGAGCTTATTCTTTGTGAGTTCAGGCCAGCCTGGTCACAATTGTGAGTTCCAGGACAGCTGGTGAATAAGGAGACCCTGTCTTGAAAAAGACCAAAAAAAAAAAAAAAGAAAGGGCAAATGGCGTAAATACTTTAAGGTATTTAAAAGACATTTAGTGATCAAGAAAATGTGATAAAACTACTTTTTGATGTCAATCTTATCAAGAAAAGATCCATAAAAGGACATTGTCAAATGCTGGCAAGGATATAGAAAAGGGGGAACTCTTAGTCCCTGTTAGGGGCATTGGAAATTGGGGGCAGCCATATGGAAATCAGTGTGGAGATTGATCAAAACCCCCAAAATCGATTTACTATATGAACTATCAATATCAATATTGAGCATGTACCCAAATACTCTATCCCTACTACAGAAATACCTGCTAATCTATGTTCATTGATGCCCATTTCATAAGTCAGAAATTGTAAACAACCTAGATGTCCATCCAGTTATGAATGGATAATTAAGGTGTGATACATAAAATACAATAGAAGAACTAGGCAGCTCAAAAACTGAATATTTTAAAATTCACAGGATGATGGTCCTGGAAAAAAAATATCCTGAAAGAGGTAATCCACGCTCACACGAAAAATGTCCACATTTTCTCATCATAGTTTGGATGTAAGCTTTGAAAATTATATATATAATATATATTATATAGAGATATATAATATATAGTTTGTCTGGGCTTGTCTTTTTTCGGAGTTGGGGGGGAAGTTTTCTCCAATCTTATTATTATTTATCGTTTGAAGATCTGATACGCCTCCTCTTCTCTTTATTGTACTTGAGATTCTGCCGCTTCCCTCCGTTCCTTCCTCGATCCTATGAGGGCGACGGTTTGTGGTGGGTCTTTTCATCAGTGTCCCCAGTAATTATTTCCTGGGTTGTGTTGTTTCCATTATTGTGATTTTTAAAATTTTTCAATAAATCTTTATGTTGAGCTTTTTTTTTAAATTGCCTCTGTGTTACCTTCCAGTCCCTGATAATTCTTTGTTTCTGATTTCCGCCTCATTCCTACTTCCCTTAGGCTTTTTTTTTGTTTTTTCCGTTTTTTTTTTTTCCCTTTTCCTTTCTTCTTGATTGACTGAGTGTTCTCATTCCTTTTTTTTGTTTCCTTCCCTCCCTTGTTTTTTTCTTTAGTGTAACCCCATCCATTTCCCTTGCCCCTTTTTTTTTTGAGCTCTTCAATCTCCTTCTTTTTGTGCTTCTCAATCTCTTCTTGGTGGTGATCCTTTCCCTTCGTTTTTTGGTTTGGGTTCTCTTGTGGTTTTCAGTGTTTTTTTTTTTTTTTTTTTTTTTTTTTTTTTTTTTTGTGTTGTTTTTTTTCTTTTTTTTTTTTTTTTTTTTTGTTCTTCCTCGCCTACTAGTTTCTGTTCCTGGAGTTTGTCATTCTGTTCCTTTTAGGTTTTTCTTTTTTCTTTTTCTTTCTTTTCTTTTTTTTTTTTTTTTTTTTTTTTTTTTTTTTTTTCTTTTTGTTTTTGTTGGAAGTTTTTTTTTTTTTTTTTTTTTTTTTTTTTTTTTTTTTTTTTTTTTTTTTTTTTTATTTTTCTTTATTTCTCTGCATAGGTCCCTGCAAATTTAAGTTTCGTCTAAAAGCTCTGTCCTGTGGGGTCTCCTCCAAGGGGATCCCATTGTGGCTATCTCCTCCTGGTTTGGTAGGGCCTGGTGTGGGGGTATCCTGTGCCTTTCCCATAATGTTGTCCCCTTTCGCCGTGTCCCTGGCATATGGAATTCTCTTTGTTTGGTTAAAGTCACAAACGAGACTTTATTTTTTTTCACTAACTTAGGGTATTGGTTTTTTGCTTGTCTCCTTCCCGCTGTGCTTTTTTTTTTTTTTTTTTAAAACCTTTTTTTTTTTTGTTTTTAAAAATTTTTTATTATTTTTCAATATTGTTATGGATATCTTAGGTTTTCAGTGTTTTCAGTGTGTTTGTGTATATATTTGGGATGTTGGACGCCTTAATTAGTCTTCCCTCTTTTTCTGTTCTGGAAGGTTTTCTCCCAAAGGAAGAACCACTTTGGATTCTTAAGCAATTCACTGCGTGGCCGCATGGGCCGGTGTTATGATGAATGGGCGTCCTACCCCCCTCCCCTGCGACCCCCCGGTTTTCCCCGAGGTTATTAGTTTTTAAAAAGAAAGATTTAAAATTAACAAAAGTTCTCACCAACAACAGAAAATATTCTAAGAATGGAAAATCATTTTAAAAATTTAATTCCAGATTTGTTCAACTTTTATATATGGTAAATAGTTTCCCTTATGGATCACAATGTGTGGACACTGGCCATTTACAGACTTATTTTGTATTGAACATGTATCCCCAACCCCAGCAGGGCAGGCAGGTAGGCCAGCCAGGGACAGCAGATCAAAACGATCCAGAACAATCATAGAGAATACCTTTTTTTGTTTTTTAATTTAATAATTTTTATTTTTCTCTATGTGTAATAAATTTTGTACTGTCTGCCGATGCGGTCCTGGGCACCCATAGCGTGCAATTCCAACAGAGGTCAGAAGAGGGTGTCCCGATGTCCCTTTCCCCTGGAACTGGAGTTCTCCTTGAATTGTAGTTTTTCAGACGTTTTTTTCCCACCTCAGCTGCCAAATGTGGGGGTGCTGGGGGATCGAACCCAGGTACCCCTCCTTGCGCAGAGCAGTCAGTGCTCTTAAAAAAACCACCTAAGGCCACTCCTCCAGCCCACAGGAGAATATTGTAAAAAACTTTGTTACTCTACTTAACTAAATTGGAAAACCTAAAAGAAACAGATGAATATCTAAAATCATGGAATTTGCCCAAAACTTAAAACCCAAAAGAAAGATCAAAGCAGCCTAAACAGACCCATAATATATGAAGAAAAATGTGAAACTGTGATAAAAAAAACTCCCATGTTAAAAAACAAATAAAAAAAAAAAAAGAAAATAAAACAAAGCCCAGGCCCAGATGGAAAATCCACAAAAGCAGAATTGCGATTAAAATTTAGTTAAAAGAGGACTAACAACCGTTTACTACTAACTACGAATTATCAAAAGGGATAGAACAGAGGGACAAATTCTTTCTATGAAGCCGTCATCACTCTAAATGATCAAACCCTAGGCCAAAAGATACAACCAAAAAAGAAAACATAGACCCATTTCATTAATAACGAACATGGAATGCAAAAGGTGCTCAAGAAAACTCTTCCAAACCAAGCAAGAACGGCACACAATCAAAAAGATCATCCACCAAATGCACCAAAGTCAATGCATACCAAGAGATGCCAGGGGGAAGGATTTCAACATATGTAAAATCAGTAAAATGTCCCAAAATTTGTCATAAATACAACCAAACCCAGAACCATGGTTACTCTAAAATGGGGAAATTTAGATCATTCCCCTTAAATTGTCAGGAACCTCAAGCAAGGATGCCCCCCTAAATCTCCTCCCCCTACACCTTGTTTTATAATATACCTGCTTGAAATATTTGCTTAAGAGACAATAAAGGCAACAAAACAGGAAATTAAAGTACTAAATTGGAAAAAAAAAAAAAAAAAAATAGGAGGTTCAAAAAAAAAGAGACCTATCTTTATTTTTGCAGATGACATGATAGTTTAACCCACTAAGGGAATGCGCCCAAAAATTCCATCATAAAACTCCGAGAAACAATTAAAAACAGTGTTTCAGTAAAGTAGCTGTATACAAAATCAACCTAGAAAAATAAATCAGTAACCTTTTTCTTTATAAGAGAATAAAGCCAATTTGGAGAAAGAATACAAAGAGACCTTTCTCCCATTCAATCATGATAGCCTCAAAAAAATCTATGAACAAACTTGATCAAAGCCAATTTAAAAAACCTCTAAAAATTGAAATAATTTCAAAATCCCCTGAAGGAGAACTGAGTAAAGACACCAGAATGTGGAAGAATCTCTCATGCTCAATGGATTGGAAAAATGACCAAAGTTAATATCCAGATTCAATAAAAATACAATCCCAATTAAAATCCCCATGAAACAGCTTGTCTGTCAACAAGATCTTAGATAAAAAACACATCCTAAAAGTTTTGTTTATGATGCAAAACAAAATATCTGGGATAGCCAAAGCAACCCTGAGCAAAGAGACTAACAACAGGGGATTTTATTATAATCAGAAAGTTCAAACAAATTACCAGGGGCAGGCCAAGTCATAAAAACAGCCCGAGCTTTGATAAAGGCCCAACAAAAACACAAAAAAACAGATGTGTAAATCAATGGAAAGAGAACGAATTGAAGAACCAGACTTATGAGACCCACATGCAATTTTTTCACAGCACCACCATATTTTTGACAAAGTTTGGCCAAGAGACCCAGTGGAGGAAAGAACAGCTCGTCAATCCAGCAAATCGTGTTTAGCAAAACAGATTGCCACTTTGTAAGAAAGAATAAAAATTAAACTCCTATCTCGCACCCTGTACAAAAAAAAAATCAACAGCCCAAATGGATCAAAGACCTCAAAAGTGAAACTTGAAAATTTCCTGAATATTAACAGAAAGACAAGTTTGACATAAATACAAGACATTATGGCATAGGAAAAGACTTTCTAAATCAGAAGCTAGAGTGTGCAGGAAAAGGTCAACAAGCTGCAGTGGTAACTTATTAAACCCCAAAGCTTCTGGTACAGCAAAAGAAACAATCAAAAGAAGTAAGATAAAACCCACAGATGGGGAGGAACCTTCACCAGGTAATACATCGAACAGAGCATTATATCCAGGTATATAAACTATAAAAAACAAAGACAAAAAGAAAAAAACCAAATCAAACACAACTCAGGAGTGGAGTAAAGAGCGAATCAGAAACCTCAAAATGAAAGGAGGTAAAATGCTGAATAAACATCTAAAAGGGTGTTCAAACAAATTGCATACGTAACAAGGAAAATACAAGTAAAAAACCATTTAATGATTTCATCTTACTCTTGGTAAGAGGCTGGCTATGATCACAAAAACAAAGGATACCAAATGTTGGAGAGGTTTGTGGAGAAAGGGGAACACTCATCCACACTGCTGGGTGAAAATGTAAACTCCATGCAACCCCTATGGAACGCAGTGTGGAGAACTCTTCAAAAAGACTCAAAATGAACCTACACCACCTGACTCAGTCATACCTCTGGAATAGAGAACCCAAAGAACTCATCCAATTGCAGAGATACATGCACATCTATGTTTATTGACTCTCTCTTCAACAATAGCCAAGAGCTGGAAACAACTCAAGTGTTCCTCAAACTGAACAAGTGGATAAAGAAAAATGTGGTACATCTACAAATGGAATTCTAATCCAGTTGTAAAAGAAGATGACATCATGACCTTTGCAAGGTAAATGGATGGAACAGAAGCCATTATGCTAAGTGAAGTAACACAGTCCTGGAAAAACAATGAATGGTATCAGGACACGTTCAATAGGCTGGGGTAGGAGTGTTGCTAGGGACACGAAAAAAAAAAAACCAATTACCACATATGAATATTTCTTGTGCAGGATCTTGAGCTTTTGTCAAGTATTGGGAGTGAATGCTATGGAAAAACAACAACAACAACAAACAACAAACAGAAAAAGACTGCAAATCAAACAACTGACTGAAACGGTGAACTCTGTCAAAACAGTCAACTTCTGCTTGAGAATTTGAGAGAGACCGAGAAAAATATAAAAAAAAAAAAAAAAAACATGTTTGCAGAATGCAGGAGCTCTGGTGGAGTGGGGAGGGTAGGGAGGGAGCATGGTCTAGATGTGAATTGTATAATATAATCTTGTATATTAAAAAAGAAATAGCAAACTTCTGCCCAAAACAGTAAACTTCTGCATTGAAAATTTTTAAAAAAGACTGAGAAAAACATGAAAGGCATGCATGGCAGAATGCATGAGTCGTTGATGGGTGGGGGCAGAAAAGGAGTAATGGGTCTAAACTTGAGGTAAGAAATGTTGTATGAAATACTCAAAACTCAATAAAAAGTAAGATAGAAAAAAATAAATAAAAAAAGAAAACGTATCAAGAGATCATTTAAAGGGATTACAAGAAAATATATATGTACATATATACACATATAACATATATACACAATAAATATATACATATGCACATATATACATACATATAATACATATAAGTGTGCGTATTTACTCATTAGTATGCATTTCATTTTGCCTTCCTATTCTTTATAATAGTTATAGTATCCCCACATATGAATTTGTTTACATACATACATTATATATTATATGCTGAGGAATCCATACACGAGATAGGGAAACTTCTTCTTTCTGAGACTGGGAGTCCTCACTTTAATATAACACATTCTAGGTCTACTAATTTACCTTCTAATTTTGCACAATCTGCTCTGGCTCCCCGCTTTCAGCAAGCAAGACAGAGCTCCACCCACCCACCCAGAGTCCTTTGCGCCTGAGCACTTGTGTCAGCTCTGGCCTCTGCTTCCAGCTTCTGGCTTCAGGTGGCTCCAGGTCCAGCTCCTGGCAGGTGAGACAGAGTCCTACTCACCCAGTCAGAAGCCCATACACCTTAGCTACTGCTCCCACTCCCCCCCCCCACCCCCCAGAGGCTAGGTTCCCATGCAAGAGATTGAGCACCCAGCATCTGAGACAGAGGCCCAGAGGCCCATGTGGCTCTGCTCCCAACGATATTCCAGAATCCTTACCCATTAGCTCAGGAAAACCTTGGACCCCTCCACTGACTCCAGGCTAGGGTTTCCTGGTCCTGGGCCCAGATCCAGATGCTTACGATCATATTCAGAGAACAAATAATTGTACCTCATATATTGTGGGGTTCAAGACAGCCTGACTGTTACCTGTCCTGCCGGGGGCCTCTGGAGGAACTCCAGACTAACTGGGCACTACAATCTTATCAAAGGAACAACCAAGAAGATATACAAACAATGAAATACATATGCACCAACTTCTGGTGCACTGATCTTTCATAAACTCAATTCTACAAGACTTTAATGGCACAGATTAATCCCCCACACGAATAACGATAATCGGGTACGTTCTCAATACTTTGGAAAACCAAGAATAAACATCTAAATAGACTAAATATGTAGAGATTAATAAAACCATGGCTGAATTTTATGAAATAGAAGTGAAGAAAACGATATAAAGAATTAATGAAATGATTTGATTCTGTTGAACAGACTGAAGATTGAGGTTCTTTTAGCTTCTTTAGCAAATTAACCAAAAAGAAAGTGAGGTCACTAATTAACAAACTCAGGGAAGAAATGAAAGTAATTAATCAGAAGTAGAAAAAACTCAGAAAAATCAAATAGGGAAACTGTATATTCACTAGACTAGAAAATGTTTGGAAAATGGATAAATTTCTAGATTGTATACCTAAAAAATTAAATCAATGGTAGATTTCAACAAACTCAGAACAAGCAATGAGTTAGAGGAGTAATTAAAAATCTCCCAACTAAAAAGAGAGATGTGTTGATTCATACATAAAGGAATGGTAAAGACTCACCAGAAAACTCCAAAAGACAAGGTAGCAGTATATAAAATTAACACCTCCAAATGAATAGTCCTTCCCTAGACACTACCAACAAACATATGAAGATAGAAATTCAGGAAATTAAATCTGACTCTTTATAGCCTCAAAACATAAATATAACCATCAAGAATAAATCTAACAATAAATCTAACAAAGGAAGGGAAGGAAACTAGAAAACAAAGATTATAAAAACATAAGACAAAAAAGAAAGAACGAAGAAATACGAAGATGGGAAGGCCCCTCCCATGCTCTTGGATTGGTGGGATTAATATTGTAAAAGTGGCTGTGCTAGATAGCTTTAAGTGTCAACTTGACACAACCTGGGTTGAGGGAGCCTCAGTTGGGACTGTTGGCCACGTCCCTGTGGAGTATTTTTCTTGATTGTTGAGCAGTGTTGGAGGGCCAACCCACTATGAGTGGTGCCGCCTGGGCAGGTTGTTGTTGTGACAGTATAAGAAGGGCAGGGTGGGCATGGGCCAGAGGAGAGCCAAAAGCAGTAAAGAGCATCTTCCAAGCCGTGCCTTCAAGTTCCTGCCTTCCAGGTTCCTGCCCTACAGTTTCCTCCCCCTGCCTTGGGCTCCTGAGAGTGACGAACTACCCAGGAGATGTGAGAATGAATAAACCCTTTCCGCCCCAAGTTGGTGTCAGAAAGAGTGTTTTTGTCACAGCAATTGAAGAGAAACTAGAACACTGGCTGTGCTACCAAAAGTATTCTAAAAATTCTGTGCACGATCAGGTAAAATTTTAGCACAATTCTTCATAGAAACTGAAAAAAAAAATCACAGATTTCATATGAAAACACATACACACACATATACACACATTTCACAACCCAGGTTAGACAAAATAATACTGAACAACCAAAACAACTGTTAGATACATTACCATCTCTTGATCTCAAATTACACTATAGAGTTATCATAATAAAACTGCATTAGTCCCACTCATAAAAATAGACACATGAGCAAGGGAATAAAAAGAGAACCACATTTTAAACCTGAACAATTTACAGCTACCTGATTTTTGTCAAAAGTTCCAAAAATATACATTGGAGAAAAAGGAGCATGTTAAAAAAAATGGTGTTCGTTAAACGTTAAACCATAATAAGGGCATGTAGAAGAATGAAACTGGATCCCTATCTGTTCACTATGCAAGACTCAACTCCAATGGATCAAAGACCTGAACACAATTCCTGGTACTTTGAACCACATAGAGGAGAAAGAAGGGAATACATTGGGAAACTTATATAGGCCCAAAGAAAGGGCTTTCTGAACATGAATCTTATAGCACAAGCATTAACTCAGAAAACTGACAGATAGAAAACCCATGAAACAAACAAAAAACAAAAACTTGTTTACACCAAAGGAAACCATAGTGGAGAGAAAAGGCAACGTACAAAATGGGGAAAAATGTTGCCAGCTATTCTTCTCTGACAGAATATAAAAAAGAACTGAAAGAAATGAAACATAAAAATACCAACAAATTAAAAATTGGGGCAAGAAGCTTAAGGGGGGGAGCTTAATTCTTTGTGAGTTCAAGGCCCAGCCTGGTCTACAATGTGAGTTCCAGGACAGACAGCTGGGGAATATAAGGAACCCTGTCATGTGAAAAGACCAAAAAAAAAAAAAAAAAAAGAAACGCAAATGGCCGGTAAATACTTTAAGGTATTTAAAAGACATTTAGTGATCAAGAAAATGTGGATTAAAACTACTTTGTGATGTCATCTTATCAATAAAAGATCCATAAAAGAATGACAAATGCTGGCAAGGATATAGAGAAAGGGGAACTCTTAGTCACTGTTAGTGGCAGTGGAAATTGGTGCAGCCACTATGGAAATCAGTGTGGAGATTGATCAAAACCCCCAAAATCGATTTACTATATGAACTATCAATATCAATATTGAGCATGTACCCAAAATACTCTATCCCCTACTACAGAAATACCTGCTAATCTATGTTCATTGATGCCCATTTCATAAGTCACAGAAATTGTAAACAACCTAGATGTCCATCCAGTTATGAATGGATAATTAAGGTGTGATACATATATACAATAGACTACTATTCAGCTCTTAAAAACTGATATTTTAAATTCCACAGGATGATGGTCCTGGAAAAAAAATATCCTGAGAGAGGTAATCCAAGCTCACACACAAAAATGTCCACATTTTCTCTATCATAAGTTGGGGATGCTAAGCTTTTGAAAATTATAATATATAATATATATTATATAGAGATATATAATATAAGATATATATATATAAAAAAAAAAAAAAAAAAAAAAAAAAAAAAAAAAAAAAAAAAATGATATTTCATTAAGCTGTTTATTTGTAGTTGGGGATTCCATTTGGCAGAAGCACTTAGGAAGCTAGCTCACAGTATGAGTGGGACTGTAAACTACTTTGACCACATTGAATCTGCCTGGAAGGTTCTCAAAAATCTAGTCATAGAGCTACCTCATGATGCAGCTACACTATGTATATGGAAAAAAGGTCTAGATTCTTCTACAGAGATATCTCCTAAACCATGATCAGTGATGCTCTACTCACAAAATTATGGAATCAAATCAGCTTAGGTGTGCATCAACTGATGAAGGGATGATGCAAATGTGATATATATATATATATATATATATATATTTAAGAGTTTTATTGATATTACAGAAAAATGAAATTATGAACTTTACAGGAGAGTAGATGAAATAGGAGAAAATATATTGAGGTGAGCCTTGTGGAGGACAAAGACCACTTCTCGTTAATGTGTGGATCTTGGCTTTAATTCTATAGTTTGGTTTGTTTAACTTGGAGTACCTGTGTGAGTCAGGGATGTGAATGGGTCTTTTGTAGAGGAAGGGACTCTTCTATTTGGCTGAATATTATAGTCTTGATATGCATTATTTAAGTTATTTATGGATTCAACTTGCATTTCACATTTAACTTTTTTTTTTTTTTTGGTCTTTTCAAGACAGGGTCTCCTTATATCCCCAGCTGTCCTGGAACTCACATTGTAGACCAGGCTGGCCTTGAACTCACAAAGATAAGCTCCCCCCTTAAGCTTCTTGCCCCAATTTTTAATTTGTTGGTATTTTTATGTTTCATTTCTTTCAGTTCTTTGTATATTCTGTCAGAAGAATAGCTGGCAACATTTTTCCCCATTTTGTACGTTGCCTTTTCTCTCCACTATGGTTTCCTTTGGTGTAAACAAGTTTTTTGTTTGTTTGTTTCATGGGTTTCTATCTGTCAGTTTTCTGAGTTAATGCTTGTGCTATAAGATTCATGTTCAGAAAGCCCTTTCTTGGGCCTATAAGTTCCAATGTATTCCCTTCTTTCTCCTCTATGTGGTTCAAAGTACCAGGAATTGTGTTCAGGTCTTTGATCCATTTGGAGTTGAGTCTTGCATAGTGAAAGATAGGGATCCAGTTTCATTCTTCTACATGCCCTTATATGGTTTAACGAACACCATTTTTTTTAACATGCTCTCTTTTCTCCAATGTATATTTTTGGAACTTTTGACAAAAATCAGGTAGCTGTAAATGTTCAGGTTTAAATGTGGTTCCTCTTTTTATTCCCTTGCTCAATGTGTCTATTTTTATGATGGGACTAATGCAGTTTTATTATGATAACTCTATAGTGTAATTTGAGATCAGAGATGGTAATGTATCTAACAGTTGTTTTGTTGTTCAGTATTATTTTGTCTAACCTGGGTTGTGAATGTGTGTGTATGTGTGTGTATGTGTTTTCATATGAAATCTGTGATTATTTTTTTTCAGTTTCTATGAAGAATTGTGCTAAAATTTTACCTGATCGTGCACAGAATTTTTAGAATACTTTTGGTAGCACAGCCAGTGTTCTAGTTTCTCTTCAATTGCTGTGACAAAACACTCTTTCTGACACCAACTTGGGGAGGAAAGGGTTTATTCAGCTTCCATCTCCTGGGTAGTTCGTCACTCAGGGAGCCCAAGGCAGGAACTCAGGGCAGGAACCTGGAGGCAGGAACTGAGGCACAGGCTGTGGAAGAATGCTTCTTACTGGCTTGCTCCTCTGGCCCATGCCCAGCCTGCCCTCTTATACTGTACAAAACAACCTGCCCAGGACGGCACCACCCATAGTGGGCTGGACCCTCCCACACTGCTCAACAATCAAGAAAATACTCCACAGACGTGGCCACAGTCCCAACTGAGGCTCCCTCAACCCAGGTGTGTCAAGTTGACACTAAAGCTATCTAGCACAGCCACTTTTACAATATTAATCCCACCAATCCAAGAGCATGGGAGGCCTTCCCATCTTCTGGTATCTTCTTCAGTTTCTTTCTTTGGTGTCTTAATGTTTTATACATCCTTGTATAAGTCCTTCCCTTCCTTTGTTAGATTTATTGTTAGATTTATTCTGAGGTATTTTATGAATTTTGAGGCTATAAAGAGTCAGATAATTTCCTGAATTTCTATCTTCATATGTTTGTTGGTAGTGTCTAGGAAGACTATTCATTTGAGGTGTTAATTTTATATACTGCTACCTTGCTTTTGGAGTTTTCTGGTGGAGTCTTTACCATCCTTTATGTATAGAATCAAATCATCTTCTCTTTTTAGTTGGGAGATTTTTAATTACTCCTCTAACTCATTGCTTGTTCTGAGTTTGTTGAAATTCTTTATCTCATTTTAATTTAATTTTTTAGGTCATACATATCTAGAAATTTATCCATTTTTCAAACATTTTCTAGTCTAGTAGAATATACATCCCTATGATTTTCTGAGTTTTTTCTACTCTGATGTAATACTTTCCATTTCTTCCCTGAGTTTGTTAATTAGTGACCTCACTTTCTTTTGGTTAATTTGGCTAAAGAATCCTCAATCTTCATCTTTTCAAAGAATCAACTCATTTCATTAATTCTTTATATCGTTTTCTTCACTTCTATTTCATAAAATTCAGCCATGGTTTTATTAATCTCTACATATTTAGTCTATTTAGATGTTTATTCTTGGTTTTCCAAAGTATTGAAGTACCCGATTATTCGTGTGTTGGGATTAATCTGTGCCATAAAGTCTTGTAGAATTGAGTTTATGAAGATCAGTGCACCAGAAGTTGGTGTGTATATATTCATGATTGTGATATCTTCTTGGTTGTTCCTTTGATAAGATTGTAGTGCCCAGTTAGTCTGGAGTTCCTCCAGAGGCCCAGGACAGGTAACAGTCAGGCTGTCTTGAACCCCACAATATATGAGGTACAATTATTTGTTCTCTGAATATGATCGTAAGCATCTGGATCTGGGTTCAGGGACAGGAAACCCTAGCCTGGAGTCAGTGGAGGGGTCCAAGGTTTTCCTGAGCTAATGGGTAAGGATTCTGGAATATTACCAGGAGCTGAGCATCATGGGCCTCTGGGCTTCTGTCTCAGATGCTGGGTGCTCAATCTCTTGCATGGGAACCTAGCCTCTGGGTGGGTGGGCGGGGAGTGGGAGCAGTAGCTAAGGTGTATGGGCTTCTGACTGGGTGAGTAGGACTCTGTCTCACCTGCCAGGAGCTGGACCTGGAGCCACCTGAAGCCAGAAGCTGGAAGCAGAGCCAGAGCTGACACAAGTGCTCAGGCGCAAAGGACTCTGGGTGGGTGGGTGGAGCTCTGTCTTGCTTGCTGAAAGCGGGGAGCCAGAGCAGATTGTGCAAAATTAGAAGGTAAATTAGTAGACCTAGAATGTGTTATATTAAGTGAGGACTCCCAGTCTCAGAAAGAAGCAAGTTTCCCTATCTCGTGTATGGATCCTAGCATATAATATATAAATGTATGTATGTAAACAAATTCATATGTGGGGATACTATAACTATTATAAAGAATAGGAAGGCAAAATGAAATGCATACTAATGAGTAAATACGCACACTATATATGTATATATGTATGTATATATGTGCATATGTATATATTTATATGTGTATATATGTATATGTGTATATATGTATACATATATATTTCTTGTAATCCCTTTAAATGATCTCTTGATACGTTTTCTTTTTTATTTATTTTTTTCTTAATCTACTTTTTTATTGAAGTTTTGAGTATTTCATACAACATTTCTTACCTCAAGTTTAGACCCATTACTCCTTTCTTGCCCCCACCCATCAGACCTCATGCATTCTGCCATGCATGCCTTTCATGTTTTTCTCAGTCTTTTTAAAAATTTTCAATGCAGAAGTTTACTGTTTTGGGCAGAAGTTTGCTATTTCTTTTTTAATATACAAGATTATATTACAATTCACATCTAGACCCATGCTCCCTCCCTACCCTCCCCACTCCACCAGAGCTCCTGCATTCTGCCAAACATGTTTTTTTTTTATCTTTTTCTCGGTCTCTCTCAAAATTCTCAATGCAGAAGTTGACTGTTTTGACAGAAGTTCACCGTTTCAGTCAGTTGTTTGATGCAGTCTTTTCTGTTTGTTGTTGTTGTTGTTGTTGTTGTTGTTTCCAATATGCATCACTCCCAAATACTTGGACAAAAGCTCAAGGATCCCTGCACAAGAAATATTTACAGTGAGGTAATTGGCGCTAGCATCCACAGATGAAGGATACCATTCATTGTTTTTCCAGGACTGTGTTACTTCACTTAGCATAATGGCTTCTAGTTCCATCCATTTACCTGCAAAGGTCATGATGTCATCTTCTTTTACAACTGGATAGAATTCCATTGTGTAGATGTACCACATTTTCTTTATCCACTTGTCAGTTGAGGAACACTTGAGTTGTTTCCAGCTCTTGGCTATTGTGAAGAGAGAGTCAATAAACATAGATGTGCATGTATCTCTGCAATTGGATGAGTCTTGTGGCTCTATATCCAGAGGGGTATGACTGAGTCAGGTGGTAGGTTCATTTTGAGTCTTTTTAAGAGTTCTCCACACTGCTTTCCATAGGGGTTGCATGAGTTTACATTTTCACCAGCAGTGGATGAGTGTTCCCCTTTCTCCACAACCTCTCCAACATTTGGTATCCTTTGTTTTTGTGATCATAGCCAGCCTTACCAGAGTGAGATGAAATCTTAAAATGGTTTTAACTTGTATTTCCTTAGTTATTAGCAATGTTGAACACCTTTTTAGATGTTTATCAGCCATCTTTACTCCTTCATTTGTGAGGTCTCTGTTCAGCTCTTTACTCCATCTCCTGAGTTGGTGATTTGTTTTCTTGCTCCTTTGTTTTTTGTATAGTTTATATACTCTGGATATTAATGCTCTGTCAGATGTATCCCTGGTAAAGGTTTCCTCCCACTCTGTGGGTTTTATCTTCACTTCTTTGATTGTTTCTTTTGCTGTACAGAAGCTTTGGGTTTAATAAGTTCCCACTTGTCAGTTGTTGACCTTATTTTCTGCACAGCTTCTATCTGATTTAGAAGTCTTTTCCTATGCCTATGTCTTGTATGTTACTGTCAACGTTTTCTTCTGTCATTTTCAGAGTTTCAGGTTTCACTTTGAGGTCTTTGATCCATTTGGAGTTGATTTTTGTACAGGGTGAGAGATAGGAGTTTAATTTTATTCTTCTACAAGTGGCAATCTAGTTTTGCTAACACGATTTGCTGAAGATGCTGTCTTTCCTCCACTGGGTCTTCTTGGCCACTTTGTCAAATATGTGGTGGCTGAAATTGCATGTGCTCAAGTCTGGATCTTCAATTCGTTCCATTGATTTACACATCTGTTTTTGTGCCAATATCAAGCTGTTTTTATGACTATGGCCTGGTAATATTGTTTGACATCTGATATAATAATATCCCCTGTGTTGTTCTCTTTGCTCAGGGTTGCTTTGGCTATCCAGAGTCTTTTGTTTTGCCATACAAACTTTAGGATGTTTTTATCTAGATCTGTGAAGAAGCTCATGGGGATTTTAATTGGGATTGTATTGAATCTGGATATTACTTTGGTCATTTTTCCAATCCATGAGCATGGGAGGTCTTTCCATCTTCTGGTGTCTTCCTCAGTCTCCTTCAGGGATTTATAATATTCATTTTAGAGGTTTTTATTGGCTTTGATCAAGTTTGTTCATAGATTTTTTTTGAGGCTACAATGAATGGGAAGGTCTCTTTGTATTCTTTCTCCAATTGCTTATTGCTCATATAAAGAAAGGTTACTGATTTTTCTAGGTTGATTTTGTATACAGCTACTTTACTGAAACTGTTAATTGTTTCTCGGAGTTTTCTGATGGAAATTTTGGCATCCCTTAGGTAAACTATCATGTCATCTGCAAAATAGATAGTTTGACCTCCTATTTTCCAATTAGTACTTTAATTTCCTGTTTGTGCCTTATTGCTCTAGCAAATATTTCAAGCAGTATATTAAAAAGGAGTGGGGATAGGGGGCATCCTTGCTGAGGTCCTGACATTAAGGGGAATGATTCTAATTTTTCCCCATTTAGAGTAACATTGGCTCTGGGTTTGTTGTATATGACATTGGGACATTTACTGATTTACATATGTTGAACCTTCCCTGCATCTCTGGTATGCATCTGACTTGGTCATGGTGGATGATCTTTTTGATGTGTGCCTGTATGTGGTTGGCAAGTAGTTTCTTGAGAACTTTTGCATCCATGTTCGTTAATGAAATGGGTCTATAGTTTTCTTTTTTGGTTGTATCTTTGCCTAGGTTTGATATTAGAGTGATGCTGGCTTCATAGAAAGAATTTGTTCCCTCTGTTTCTATCCTTTTGAATAATTTAGTAGTAACGGTTGTTAGTCCTCTTTAAATATCTTATAGAATTCTGCTGTGGATCCATCTGGGCCTGGGCTTTGTTTAATTGGGAGTTTTTTTTATCACAGTTTCAATTTCTTCATATATTATGGGTCTGTTTAGGCTGTTGATCTCTTCTTGGTTAAGTTTTGGCAAATTCCATGATTTAGGATATTCATCTATTTCTCATAGGTTTTCCAATTTAGTAGAGTACAAGTTTTTAAAATATTCTCCTGGGGCTGGAGAGATGGCCTAGTGGTTAAGAGCACTGACTGCTCTTGCAGAGGACCTGGGTTCGATCCCCAGCACCCACATGGCAGCTGAGAACCGTCTGAAACTCCAATTCCAGGAGAACTCCAGTTCCAGGGGAATCGGACACCCTCTTCTGACCTCTGTGGCATTGCACGACATGGGTGCACAGACCTGCATGCAGACAGTACATTTATACACATAGAGAAAAATAAATTAAAAAAAAAAAGTATTCTCCTATGATTGTCTGGATCGTTTTTGATCTGCTGTCCCTGGCTGGCCTACCTGCCTGCCCTGCTGGGGTTGGGGATACATGTTCAATACAAAATAAGTCTGTAAATGGCCAGTGTCCACATGTGACTCCATAAGGAACTATTTACCATAAAGTGAAATCTGAATTTTAAATGATTTTCATTCTTAGAATATTTCTGTGTGGTGTAGACTTTTGTTAAAAACTAATAACCTCGGGGAACCGGGGTCGCAGGGGAGACGCCATAACACGCCAGGGCAGCAGTGAATTGCTAAGAATCCAAGTGGTCTTCCTTTTGGAGAACCTTCAGAACAGAAAGAGAAGACTAACTTAGGCTTCCAACATCCAATATATACACAAAACTGAAAACCTGAAACCTAGCCAAGTCAATACACCATAAAAAANAGATGTTTGTGAGTTCAAGACCAGCCTGGTCTACAGAGCGAGTTTCAGGACAGCGGGGGGCTACAGGGAGACCCTGTCTTGAAAAGACCAAAAAAAAAAAAAAAAACCCACTTGGTCTTCAGTGCCTGACACTGTTTGGGAAAGCTCATGGGATTGAAGAAGTATAGCCATATTTGAGTTAGCATGTCACTGGTGGAAGGTTTCTATAATTCAAGCCATGTTCCACTTCCAGTACATCTTTCTCTGCTTCCTGTGCTTGTTTGAATATGTGAGCATTCAGCTTTCTGCTCTAGCTGCTCCTTGACATTCATTCCTGCCACCATGCTGGACTCTTAACCCACTGGATCCATAATCCAAATAAACTCCTGAAAGTTCCCTTGGTTATGGTATTTTATCACAGCAGTAAAATGCAACTAATACAAAAATTGGTACAGCTGTGGCTGTGAATAACCTGACCATGTTTTGTTGAGAAATGTGAAATATATTGGAAAAGTGGACTTGAAAAGCAACTGGGCGCTGTAAGCAGAGCTTAATAGGCCAATATAGTAGGCACTTGGAAGAAAGTAATGTGGAGAGCAAGGTCATTTCAGAGAGAAATAAAGATGTAAGCAATTGAGATATTTTGGCAAAGCATCTAGCTTCCATCTACCTACAGCCTAAGAGTTTGCCTGAGGCATGGTTGAAAAGTAGTGGGCTAATTTCTTTGGGAGAGGCAATCTCAAGACAGCCTAGCATTCAACTGGTGGCATGGTTATTAAGTGTCAATATTATACTGAACTACGATGAAAAGAAAAAAAGAGCAAGTAAGGAAGAAAGAAATATAAAATATACAGTTTGGAGAGGAAAAGGACACTATGAATCTTAATAAACCAAGGCTTGTGCTGAAGGAGAGGCTGTCTTTGATAGGGAGATTAGAGCCATTACAGAAAGGTGTCCAGATTTGCCCTGGAACAGTAGAAAGGTACCCTCAGGGCAAGACCCCACACAGCTAAGATTCCTTGTGAAATGAAAGGCCTAAGGAATTTCCTGCGGCTAGAAAACCACAATATATGAAAGCAGCTGCTGGTAATATGGATGAAGCAAGTACCAAACTTAACTGACAGCTGAACTTGTCAATGCCATTAATGTAGTGCTGGTTTTGGATGCAACTGAAAGATGCAAGAGTGAAGGGGTCGTCGGTTCTTCCTCCAGAGTTTCAGACAGCTGCAGAGACCAGGTACCATGTAGTAGGGGACCCCCTGCATAAAGGAGGCTCTCAGGGGTCTAAAGGCTCTGACAGGCCATTCCATGAAGCTGTTGTAGGTGAATGAAGCCTGGTTGGCAATGGAGAATGCAAGATGTTGTTGATGCCAGAGCCATGACATGTCTGCCAAAGAGGTCTGTGTTACAAGAGTGGTACCAGCCCAAGAATGAGATGTATATTGCATGAAGCAAAGCTGGAGGGGTAAAGCCATCTAATTCCTTTGGAAGTAAAGTTCTATACATAAAACAGGACTTGATGTTTTCCCTGCTGTATTTCAGTCTTGCTTTGATCTGGTATTTCTTCAATATGCCTCAATTTCTCCCTTCTGGAATGGGAATATATATATTTGGTTCCAATGTATGTTGGAAATACATAATTTGTCTTTTTGATTTCATAGGGGCTTATAGTGCAAAATTCATTCAATCCATCTTTAGAAGTCCCCATAAACTTTATCAGTCTCAAAACTATTCAAAAATTCAGAATCCTTTAGTGCTGCCCATTTGTGCATGGGAGTGGGGCTATTCCATCAGTGGCTACATCCTCAAAAATAATGATGTTCTCTCTCCTCCAGGAAATTTCAACTTTCAGTAGCTCTTCAGTAAGGGACAAGATGTGGAGATAATCTATTCCATTATTATTAAATTGGCTGACTTGATCTTGTGCAGGTAACTACAGCTTCTGTTAGTTTATGAGTGCAAGAACCATGCCATGTCCAGAATACATTTCCCAGCATGCATTCCCATTCTATGGCTCTTACGTTCTTTCTTCCTCGTTTTCTGTAGTGTTCACTGATCCTTGGTTGGAGACACTGGGGTTGATTTAGAGATCCCATTTAGAGGTAAGGACTCCATCTCTTATTCTAAGGACTTTGAGAAGTTGTGCATCACTTCTGCCCATTGCAGAAAGAAGATTTTCTGACTAAGCATAAGGACAGCCCAGATCTATGGGTATAAACATAAAATATTTAGAAGACAATTTGAATGACTATTTAGTGAAATAAGGATGCTGGGATTTTGACTGCATGAGTTTGCATGGGTCTTGGGCATGCTAATACCTTTGCTGTTGATCCATATGAGCAACTTCACAGGAGCCTGTAAGACTCTTTCCATATGGTCATGCAACACCACCCCTGGTTCTTAAAGACTTTCCACATGCTCTTCAGCAATCGTCCCTGAGCCTTGGGTGAATGGAGTTTAGTATAGGGATCCTGTTTAAGGATCCACACTCTGCACATTTATTCACTATGATTTTTGTCATTTGTGGCCTTTTATGTTTATTGTCCTCTATTGCATGAGGGGGCTTCATTGATGAGAGTTCAGAGAAGCATTAGTATTCTCTCTACCCTTTGTTCCACTATGTAGAGGTCTAATTGTAGATGTGTCACTTAGGGTTGGATATTTCACAGACGTTTATTCACTGTCTGTGACCAGTTGTGGAACCCTGTAGTATTCTCTGTCTGTTGCAAAAGAAGTTTCTTTGATGAGTTTTGTCTGGCTTTCTTTTTTTTTTTTTTTTTTTAAATTAATTTTTTTTGATGCTTTGTG